>CM029549.1:23424893-23441227 GCA_017141385.1 Sogatella furcifera
GTATCATAACTTTCAACACCTCACCGAAGAAATCTCATTTCGCACTCCCACTCTCTCTTTCTCTCTCTCTCTCGCAAAGCTAGCCAACTCGGCTGACTTCCTTCATCCGTTTGTTGCTTCTCCTTCTCCCTCTTCTTCATCATCACCCTTTCTCCAATCCCCTAGTTCAAATTCAAACATTTAATACGATTACTCAAAGGAGAAGATAAAGACAAGCAAGGTCCAAGTTCACTGCCGGATAATTGTTTTGCTAAGAGTTGGGAATTATTATTAAAACAGTTTTTGGGAAGATTAAATTCGAATTCAGTGTGGAAACGCTGAGGGAACATTGAGCATCTCTTGTTTTCCACTTGCTTCAACACTTTCTCTGAAGATACTTCACCCTTTGAATGAAGATAAAGTTCAGTTGGTAGCCCGTTTACGCTCATGTAGCAAAATCAGAAGACTTGGTTGCATTTCATACTGTAGTTCTCTTTGCTATTCTTATTATTGATCAGTTGTTCATGAGTTGAATGTAGAGCATTTAATTGATTGTTATTGGTAAGCTATTTTAATAAAGATATAGAAATAAATTCAATAATTTACTATTATTGGCAGGATATTTCTATTCAAATAAAGATATAGAAATGAAATAGAAAACTGAAGAATTTCTTCAGCTATAATACTCATATTTATTTTTCATAAGTTGTATTTAGAGTAGCCTATTAATTTTTTTAATTGATAGTATTTTTCAGTTGTTTTTATATCTGTTTTAAGAAATGTATTTTTCCTCCTCCCCCATTGAACTGACACACTGTTGTAGTAAAATGTGACAGCTTTTGTGATATAAACAGAGATGTGAGAAAGAGAGAGAGAAATGAGGATTAATGGCGGTAGCTGGCGGCAATTCATGACTTCCAAAGCGGAAATAAGTGTCAATAATATGTGACAATAGGCGTGGCCTCTCACTTAGGCAACATGGCCCATTGCAGTTGGCTCATTGGTACACAGGGTCTTATTACGCTACAGTGCCCCGTACTATGGGTCCGGAACTACATTCAACCAATACGCTTTTTTTAGTTGGCCTGCTGTGTAGGTTATATTTGAAAATCGTAGACCCCCTACCGAGGGGCTCAAAAAAGACAGGATTTGAAAATTTTGTCAAGCGTACCTCATGTGAACAGAAGCTCATCCTAGTTACTCAAAAGTAATGACAGGCTCCCTACTATATGATCGTTACTACCGAGAGACCTGGTAGGTTTTCCTTATACATAACGTATTCTTCTGTGTGGAATTGGAGGGAGGAGAAATCAATGAGCAAGCTTTTTTGACTATTCATTATTCTTTAAAAATGTCATCAAATAGAAGAAATTTGGTAATGTGTGACGATTTAGAAACTATAGATCGTATGTATAAGAATATATAGATAAATTGGTTTTTCATAACCTATTTTTCAATTTTAAAATTGAAATCATTAAGCTAGAAATACAAATGAGATTTTTTCCGATATTCCCAATCGTATAAAACTATAAGGCCTCCAAAAACCTCTTTCACAGCATTTCTTTTCATGTTTCAAGTAGTACTACGCTCCTACTCAATGATTTCTCTTCCCTATGCAACTCAAAAAGCATTCTTGATTAGATTAGAATGTAACAATTCAGTTTATGATCATCCTGTACATGTGTAAGTGAATTACTTTTCTCCTGAACTCTTTGATGTGAGAATATAATTGAATCAAACGTAATTCCACTCGAGAAAATATTGAAGAATATTGAAATTTCGTATTAGATGAAATGTGATTATCCGAACTGTGAATACTCTCATTCGATACTGATGAAATCAGAGAGAAAAACATGAGTATGACTTTCAAAAGAAAGTTTCTCATGAAATTAAATAACAGGCAAAAGGAAGGGAATTTCATTACGTAGTTCCGAACATGGTTGGGTATGTTCTGTGGTAACACAATGAACGAATGAGTTTTGTATAGTGGAGGCACTTTTGATTTTGAACAAAGAAAGTCCTTGTGAGGTAAAAATTTGAATCGCAATTGAACAGTGATGAACTGTTTGAGCAGTATAAATATGGATGGAGTAAGAAATAGCTACCCCTATTCGGCCTTATTTGTCCAGAGGTCTCAAAATTAAAATGGCACCCCTCGTTTTTTCACCCTTCGAGACTTTAATCCGAATAAACAGACGAAGGAAATACGGAAGAAGCTATCAAAGAAACAAAATTAAGGAGAGTTAGCTCGTCCAAGACTGATAAAGCTTCGTCTCATCGACTTTGCTAAATTAACTTTCCAGATTTTTTCCCTGTTTTTACGACAAGAGGAATGGATACTGATGCAATTGGATTTTTCTTGCCGAATAGCTCATTTTCACCCCGGCGCCCCCTCCACTTTTCGATTTCTCTTCTCTTGCCACTTGCAGCGCCTTATTTCAACAACCCTATTTTTTTATTTCATTTGAATTTCCATAATTGAAAATTCAATATACTCAACAGAAGTTCACCAAGATTGAAAATTATCTTCAATTCACCATTTGTGTTAGCTAGCTTCTTAATTAGAGATAATTTGCTACAAATTCGTTCAAAATAATTGATCTATTTCAGTGATATAGAATTTGTTCTAAATCTTGTATGGTCCAAAAATTCGATAACTCAGAAATCACTACCGTTTGTAACTCATGCATGGACTTGCACACAAATAAGTAGCTGAAAAATCTGAGTAATTTGAGTAGAGGAATTCAAAACTATTATTCTGATATAGTCTATATTGAATTCTTGTAGGTTCTAGAGAAAGATTGATCTCTCATCATGATTGTAAGGAATCTACATTTCAAGGCTTCTCATTGATGCATTTCCCTATTCATAATTATTTACATTTCGCTACCGATAGAAAATTGAAAATTCCATCTTAATTGGTGTTGATCAACTCTACCATTGAATATTTCAGGATTTGTAGGTTGATACCACACTCTAAATACTATTATCCAAGATGAACAGAACACATTATTGGTTGGACAAGAGAAATTTCCACCACCCCATAATACAATAATAATAAGACAATATGAAGTGAATTCCCCTCCCCCCGAGTGGCATCCCACCCCTTTCATGTTTCCATCTATCTCCGGAGTCGATGTTGCCTCTTCCGGAAACGTAATCAAACGTAGAAGACACAAACATAACCCCATCGGAATATTATTCTGGGAGGAGATAGACCTTGTTGCTTAGTGCAGGGACTGAGACACAATCTCCTGTTCCTTATTCTTGGGCTGAGTAGCATTATCTTCGCTACTAAAAGCACCCTTTGAATTCTGCATGACTTTGCTCTTAGTAAGTTACAACAAGTAGGTGGTGGTCACAGTCAAATCCGTTTTGAATAGCAAGGTTAGACTAGGGGAGAGTTACTTTCTGTGAATATTATAATCTCGATGCGGACAATTGAAATAAAGTTCAAATTTGATCGTTACCAGTATTTGATTATTATGTTTATTGGATTTATCTTTCTACTTCTTCGTTGATCAATTTTGACCAAACTTGAATCCATTTCTCACCCAATTTCAATACCATCTATTATCACAAGCTAATTAACATAGGTAATCTTCTTCAAACAATATTTATGAAATTGGCAATATTTATTAAGAAAGATATTTCTACAGTATTTACAATTCCTAGAACAAGGGAACTATTTAATGTTCCGACATTAATTCGTTATTCAATTGGTTGTGGTAAACACATCCAGATGCACGATTTTCCCAGTGTTTCGATGCTCACTGTACACGGTAGATTTGTAATGTCTAGTTTTGAAAATGTCGAGTACTGATGACTGGATTGAAGATGAAACTTTACTCAACTTTTAATGAGCTGATCAAAATAGTTGCATTTCTATCACGCTCGACCTGTGATGAATGACGGGTAGTTTTTCACCATTCGTAATGAACGAAATAAGTGAGCGTGTAAATATAAGCTGGGTGTAATTTCTGAATAACTGCACGAGTTTTAACAGAGGCTCGATTGAACTGTTGGTATAGTCTTTACAAGTAAAAAAGACATTCTGGCAAGATGGGAAAATGACTCCAGTTCAGTCAATATTGGTTCAATATTGATACCTTTGATCTCAATTTGTAAATAGGAATTTTTCCTACAATTTGAGACCAAATTAATAATTTTTGGACCAATATTAATCGAGCTGGTGTCATTTTTCCATCTTTCCAGAATGTCTTCTTTGCTTGGACAGACTATAGAAGCTGCCAGGCCAATTGCAAGAATGCAATTACAGCCTGCAATACGAGTCACGCTCGAGTTCAGTTGAGGGTGTCAGGCAGCTAAATCCTTTTTGCTGCAGAATTGTAATCGTTGCAGTTTTTCACCCGAACCACCTATCATATGCATCTGCAGTCTGTGAACGTATATACAGGCGCAATAATTTATCGTGCGCTGCACCAACACACCCACTCACTGCTGCATGGAAGGGGGTCTGTCTTACAAATTATTATTCTGCATTCCACTATTACGAGGAAAGGCATAATTTCTAGTCACTCTATTGTCAATATGTTTACAACGTTTTCACTTCAAGTCACTTGTAGCCCACCTCACTGTAAAATCATTAGAGTTGAAGTTTAAAAGCTTTCAAATAGAATGCATCGGGTCGTCTATCTTTTCAACTATCAACTCCTCCTATCTTGTGTCGTGGTACTCTCTATTATGGCATTCAGTTAACATACTTGATGCCTACATCATAGCAACGTGAGTGCACAGCCACTCACGTGGTTGCACTTCATAGAAATAATATTGTTTGAAAGTTGCAATAAAAGTACGAATTCCTCATATTGAACGAATTTCAAGAATTTATTATTGTTGCTGGAATAAATTATTTCCCATTGTATTCTATTTTCAGCAATAATGAATGAATCAGATTGTTCCAATGGTTGTACTGAAATATAAGTAACAGCTTTGAATGAGGTTATGTGATTCCAGTATCTTTCATGAAAAGTTATCTGTTTGTAATGAGGATGAATTAAGATGAGAAATTTAATTGTATTTACTATATCCCTTACCAATTTGAAACTGAGCTAATGGACCGGAAGTCATGCACAGAAAAGAGTTCCTCGATAGTAATAAAACTTAGTAAAAGTGAAAGTAATAATTGTGATCTTTGTGTATTTTGTCCTGTGGAGATGGGTGCTCTACAAAAGTTGTAATGATAATGAGTCAAGATGGCAAATTGAGATTCATCGTCAAAGTCATTTACTGACAAATGACAGAGCGTCCCTTTAAAAATCAGAGAAAAGAGGAAGGCAACAAGCCTCAGATGGTGAAGCTGCTGAGGGAAGAAGAAATGATTTGAGACGACGAAAAAACAATAAAGAATGTTGCTTCCTATTTTTTTTTGTTTCTTTCCTTTTAATGAAGTCGTATCGAAGACAGAGAGCAGTGGGAATTAATTTCGGAAGGAACGTGGAGAACGGAACGTAACTTAAATTGGCCGCGTCTTCTTATTTATCATTTCTTCTTGTACATTTCACTTTAATCTCCTTAAACATCTCTTATTTTCGTTTTGCACATTTTTTCTGCACGATTATAATGAGGGAAGCGCCCACCAGCCGGCATGCTTTGTAATTTTGTGTGACTTAATTAATCATGTAAACACTCTTTTAAGTCTGTTCGTCCCTCATTTCTAATCCCTTCAAAAGAATCTTCCCCCAAGAAGTGAACCCTATTCGTTAATTTTCATTTGCCTTGAAAAAGAGGCACAACCCGTTGTCTTAGCATGTAGCCAGTTTTCACTTTTTTAATTCATTGCACAAATAGACTTCGGGCGACAAGATGATGAAATTCAATATTGTTGGTATTCTTTCATTTCTTTCCATTATTATTTCCTGTATAGGGAATTCATTCAGTTCATGAATAACTCATATAATTTGTTCAAAACTTTGATATTTTTTAATTATCAAGAAACCAATTAATAGTATCAAGAAAATTAATATCAATCGTATCAAGAAACTATGCTATTTTTAATTTTGTCAACATGTTTTGTGCATTGAAAAAATATTGGTTTCTCCAGCTCAATTGACCATTATGGACAAACTAACAAATTGATTGTTTCTCTCTAGACGGATAGAATCAATGTGAAATTCTGATATTCTCTCTGCATAAATGTGTGATTTCTTTCTAAATTATTTCTCCATCACCATCAGTTTCAGTTCAATCTAATAGGAATGCAATTAGTTATTGAGCATGAAGTTATGTGAATCGAGCTGCCTTGTTCGTAGTGATAAATTCATAAAAACTTGATAGTAGGCCTACCAATAATAATATTGTTCTTTACTCGTATATCAATTAATTATCGAACATCATAGGTATTATCTTTATGTTCCTATTGTAATTATCTGTTTATTGTATTGGATATTATCTTTTCCGCAGTTTTTATACTGAGAATGATTGAGATATTCAACTGATATGCATTCTGATAACAGAACAGTTACTTCATTGAATTGTGAGAGCCAGACAGAGGTTAACCTACAATATTGTAGACAGAGGAAACACCTACCACCTTTCGTGTACTATTCTGTAGTGTTATGAGGCTGCACGAACACACGATCTTGTATTGCACATACGTTTCCTGCTTACTCTAATTTATTATCCACATCCACAACATGGAATTAGTGTGTCAAGGACAAAGTTTGATTAAAATTGCTTGAATTAAAGTAAAATGCAAATCAGATAGTGGTACTCTCTGTTGTTCTTTAAATTGATTTGGAATGGTCTATTACATATCCAAAATAGAATAGAATATTACATAGGCTACTTATTTGTGTTTTTATAGTATTTATAGTCTTTCTGCAGAATATTGAACTCCATTTATAAAGACTGATCAACTTCACAAATAGATCTCTGTAACTGAATTGAAATTCAAGATAAGACCGTATCAGAAAGGGTTACATGCTTACATAAAATTAGATTGTATATTTATACAATTAATTATTTAATCGAAGTAGAAATAATTAAGTGATAAAGAAGGATAGACTAATTACATCAAAGTAGATGGTGAGTATTTTTATTTTCAACTTAATAGAAAGTGATCAATCAAATCTTCATGTTACTTACAAATTGGAAAATATAAGTTTATAATGAAATTGAATTGTTGTCCTCAAAAATTAGTTGCCTCGAATTTTAAGCCAAACTTGTTTTTTTTCAATTCTTCATCTTTGAAAAATATGAATCTGTTGATTTTTGTTTCAAACTATTGCTGAATAGGATTCCAGGATGAATTGATACATTGCAAATCAAACTATATTTCGGTTCCCATAAAGTATCCCTCAATCTCGAAGACTTACTGCAGAAAGTATAATATCAAGAGGGTAGAATGAGTCACGTTTAGATGATTTCGTATTTCTCTGTAGTTCTTGTGAGAGTCCTGATATATGGGATTTAAACAGGCGACAATGAAGAGACAAATATAGTTGGAAATGTTCATTTTGCCAGACCTGGGGTTTTCCGGTTCTCGTTATAAGGATTCTGCTCTTTGAAACCGTGGGGCACATTAATCTTGCGATGTTCAGTGGGATAAAGGTGGTAAGATAGAGTAAGAAAGATATAGTGATGTGAGGGAAGGACAGTAGTGAGAGGAAGTGCAATAAGAATAATAGCGGAGGGGAAGTCGGATGGTAGGAACAGAAAATTTCATTAACGTCATTTTGAGGTAAATTTATACATTGCAATTTCCTCCTTGGAAGGCGCCAAGTCTTTTTCTCGGCTTTCGCCTTGAAGGGGCTCTGCGCTGGTCTTCTCCTGAAAGACACTGTTTCGTGCAATGTTTCACTTACTCCATTTGTATAAGGTATAAGGCCAGCTATCGTTAAACTCTCCGGCACCTTTTCATGATTCTCCCTTCCTAGAATCCGCCCCAACTTTCCTCAGAAAGCTTTAGACTCATCGTTATGACATACGTTTAAGGGGATTCTCCTAATGGCTTTTCCAACTCTGTAGCAGTATTCAGTTACTATACGTTTAAGCTCCAAATCTTAGTAAGTCACCTAACAAAAGTCCTTGAGAAAATTATGATCATTGCTGCGAGTTGTAATGAAGCCCATATTTGGTTCTATTCAGCTTCTGTCTCTCTTCTGGCAATTACACACTGAATTGAAATGCATGGATGTTTTTAGAATGCATTGTACAAAAATGTTGTGATGAACTCCATCAAATATGAAATATATTATGTAGACAATTCATGATAGAAAAAACAGACATTGTTGAATATTGTGGAATGTGATTACTTGATGGTTGATCTTGTTCCCGATATGAAAGTGTTCCCTTACTAAACTTTTACTGTTTCCTTCTTATTGAACCTCAAAGATAATTGGAATCAAAATATTATCAAAGATAATCATTATAAGTTTCCTTCTTAAACTAGAAACTCTTCTGGCCAAATCTGACACCATTTCAAATAGAATTGATAATTATTATGATTATTCATTTGTTATCACTTAACAAGTGGAATGATAAATTGATAAGTTTCCTCCGTCTTTTCTCATTTAATAAGATTTTTATTTCATGGTTAATCAGTTTTATTTCATTCGAACCGTATTAAGAACAATTTTTTAATTGTAGTTCTCTCTTTTTACAGGTACGTGTCTCAATCATCGTCAGGGTCTTTATATTATACCAATTCAGGCTCAATCGAGCACAGAAGGTAATTAGTGTGTTTATTATTTTTTTATTTTCGTTGGAATAGTAATTATTAAACCCTCTTCATACAGAAGTTGCTATATCAATTGATTGAAGTCACTGAGATAATTAAAGATGAGTACAGTAGTATGGAAAATGTTAACATGTAGACAACTACAATATTATGGAGAAATTCACTATAAATATTTTTGTCATTTCCATTGTTTATAGTTCACATAGAGTTTTTTCTTTGTTTTGTTTTCCTCAATGAGTTTATTTATAATTTAGATCTCATTAATGATGTTCCAAATAAGGTTTTTATTATGATTTTAGTCTTCTCTACAGTAAAGTACACTTTCACTGGAGTGTATCTCTGTATACATATTTTTAGAGTAGCAAAGACAAACGATCAGTCGTCTATCAATGATTTATTCCACTTGAGTGTTTTATCTTTAAGTTGCACGTGCTTGTCTCCGTTTACATTTTGGATGTGTTTGTATGCTTGTTAGTGATGGATGAATGATGAGGTGCATCACACAGCAAGAGACAAAGATGCATGGTATTTGAGAGTGTGGGTTAGCCTTCAAACCCCTTGAGCAGTTGAGGGATCTTCTGGTAATTAATCCAATAGTGAGGGCGGAATCAGGGTGTGTCATGATATAAGAATAAGAGTATTCAGTATCAGTTTGCACCCTTTCATCGAGAAAAATATTAAACGAAAACTCCAAGGCCTTTGTAATGAAATTTATCATTCTTGAGAATTATAAAGATAAATATGAGAAATGTTTCCAATAATTATTTATTGAAAATAACGTTTTACTTAACAAATGTTAAAAAATTGAAGATTGTGCTAGGAAAATGGATTAGATGGACATGTCATAATATTAATAGTTGACACTTCAATGTATTCATGTTATTGATTCAAGAGACAAGAGAACTAGGATACCGAAATGATCGTAGAAAAAGGTGATTGTTCTATGGTTCTACCGTATTAGCCAAACCAAAATCAAAGATCGGCATGCCATCACCCACGTGATGAGGAAGTGGAAGCGCGTCAAATTGAAGAGATAGCACGTAAGGGTGTAGCGAGAGAGAAAAACTTCGTTAGACTTCCATTGCTGTCATGTTAAATTAATTATTACTTCTGATTGACTGCACCGCAGATACCTAAAAGCCCGTCGCAGCGGACTACCCTCGTGCTTGGAAACCGTCTCCATTAGAGGGACCGAGTGTCCGCATGCTCTCTCCCTCATTCCGGGATAAAAGACCTCCTTTTCTACCACTCTAATTGGCTTCATCCACACTTCTCTCCCGACTGTCTCTTTTCCGCCCATCAATCGCAAACAGACTCTGGCTAAAAGCTCTCTCACTGATCATTGAAAACAATAGGCTTTCCAGTAATTCGGTTTATTCAACAGCGAACTTTATCGGAACTGCGTCACATCTGTATAAATGTATTACCTTTGAGCTGTATCAGTCTTACTATCTCGTTTTGTTACTGTTGAAAGCGAAATCGAATTCCCTGCGTCCGTTACATTTACTTTTTGATTCAATCATGCCATCAATATAATATCTATCAAGCAACGGAACCCTTCCGATTGCTTTGCTACAATTTCGTACTTGTATCACTGGTAACTGTTACAATGTTTGTATTTTCATTAAAAAATTGAGTTTCATCTATTACAATATTAGTACGACAAGGATCATGTATTCACTCTAATTCAATTGAATAACTACTTAATCAGAACTCTCTATTGCTTCTTGAACACTGATATATTATCTTGATATCATAATATAATTTGCAAGATAATGTAAACTTGATACGAACTGTTTGTTTCATTCCCAAGGCGTGAACAAATACACTTTTGTAGGAATTTCACAGGACTTTACATCAAAGTCTCATATGAAGAACAAGAAAGCCTCCAATCCTTGAAGATTGTGTGTGGTTCAGGTGCTCAAGAATCTCTCAGTTGTTTCAAGTTACTTGCAAGACTGCAACTCAAACATTCTCTCCCCGCTTACTTATCATGAATAAATAATTATTGTTCCCTTCGGTATTATTAAACTTGAAACCCGCAGTTGCTTCTGGCCTGCTTATTACTTAAGTTCATCGGATTCGAAAAAGGAAATGCGAATTGAGGGTGGTGCAAAAGGGTTGCTCCTTCCCCAGTCTCATCAACTCAATAATTCCTTTCCATCTCAACTCTCTCACAATCCACCCTCACATGTAAGGGATAGAATATGCAAGTTATTCAATCTTAGAAGTTTTAATGGATTCTCGAATTCAATATTTTCGAAGTCCCTTGATTTAGTGTACGATTATATCGTGTATAAATATATTGTGATGGATAACTTCTATGCAGATAAATCTATAGAAGAAACATGTCATGCTAAAATAAAAATAGCCTGATTCCAAAAGGGTACTGTGACCCTCATCTTAAATAGAAAATGAATCTATATTGATTTTTGGAACAAACGATAGCTCTTTATTACGTCTTATTTGCTGGTAATTACTACAGTTTTCTGTCCCAGTCTTAAAAGTCCCAAGTTCAATACATTATTATTCAATTTCATCATTACTATTTTAAAAAATTTAAAACAGAGTCTGATTAAAATAAGCAAGATAAAAAACTCACAAACAGTGTAGACTTATAGGTGTACAAGGCAAAAAACAAATAAAAAATTTCCAGTCCACTATTTTGTGATCATTGCTGTGATTAGTGTGAATACCAAGTGCAAAGGAAACACATCAGTCAAGGCGTTGAAGCGTTCAACTCGCGGATTAGATTCATCCCCAAAAAGGCGGTGCCGGAAGAAGTTCATCAGTCTGTTAAATGAACAATAAATGAATTCAATTACCAGCTTTCGAGTCGAAATCGAAGTTGTTGAGTAGCGGTGCGGATAAGCTGGGTCGTTCGGATAACCCGAGCTGGCGGAGACGAATTGTCGGCAATTAATAGTATGAGTGTTGGGGGTAGGGGGGGGGGGCAACGCGCTACATTTGTTGCCGATTACAGAACTAATTGCGAGGCGTGAGATGGAAGAGTTGACAAAGATGGGAGGTGGGGTTGGAAGTGCAGGGTGCGGTGTGAGAATAGAGCTCCACGATTTGTGCGGAATGATTGGTTAGCGAGCGTTCACGGTTGACAATTTTACAAACGCTCTGTGTAGTGTGCTTTTCGATTATTTCGCCTGGCTGCTGGAGAGAATCAAATCGAAACAAAGAGATGGATTGTGATTGGAAGAGAGAGTATTATAAGGAATAGGGATAATTATTTCTAATGATAGAATATATTTTTGAAAGAGATAAAAGAAAATTTTTGTTGTTGATAAGAATAATATTTTTGAAAGCATTTATCATGACAATGAGGATAATATAGCTCTCAGGTTTTCCAGTTTTAGTGGAGAAATAGAAGAAAGAGGGGAAAGAAACAATAAATTGAATGATTTTAATGTGTATTAGATTAGATTGATATGTTTCTGAGCTTACAATTAATTTAAGTGAGATAGTGAGAAAAAAGGATTAAAATGGGAATTTAAAGAACCCCAAAAGATTAGTTGAAAGAAATATTAATATTGAATGGACAGGAAGAGATATTAAAGATTGAATGATAAAGGAGATTTTGAAACAAATATATGAATATTATCAATATTGAGAAGATGAAGGAGAGAAGAGAAGCATGTTTCCGTAGAAGAGACTCAGAGAAAAATATTGGTAGATTGGAGCTCCGATTGTGGAACTCGAGAGAACTCTAAATGAAGAGGAGTGGTTGTGGTGAGTGTGAGTGTGAGTGCGTGCGATAGAGCGTCAATGTTCATCTCGATTGTTCTCCAGCGCAGAATTCGTTGAGTTTTTCCGTTCATTTGCTGATCGCTGATCAAAGTGAAAATCGTTTGAGAAAGGCGTCAGGCCGTGTAATTTCGACCCTGAGCACGTGGCTGATTCCGAATGATTCCGCGGTTGTTATAATTGCTGGTCCACGTGGGGCATTCAAGTAGGTGTAAAGTTATAGTAGTCTACTCTCATCACTGTTTGGGGTGAAACAGCATTACTGAAGGGCATAATACTTTGAAATGTAACAAGTTTCATTAATTTACGTGAACTTTATCATTAAAGTTCAATAAGTAATAAAAATAATAATATTTTCCCGAATTAATATAAATTCAACAATATAGATAAAAATCAACCAGCCGGCTGAAAATAGATGAGACGATTTTGACTCCAATTTTCTCTGGTCCTCATGTTTGGAATATAAGTGAGTTCTGGAAATAAGTGAGAATATTTTGACTCAAATTTTCTCTGAATTATCTGTTTAGAATATGAGAGATAAAATATTGAACTCATAAATAGTATAGGAATAATTTTCGACGATTTGTACCCTCACCTTCACACTGTATTGAAATCAAACTGATTCAGAAGGATGAAAAGATCATTGAAGAATTCGAATCTACATAAAGTAATAGTACATTATTTGATACCCTTCTCAGCTCATGTTGAATAAATTTCATATGAAGTATCTGACATTCAAATGAATAAGTTTTTCTTATCGTTTCGCCTGCTTCTTGAATGCGAACAGCTTCTCCACATAAAACACACGTGCATAGATCCAAACAGTTGTTTGTGTGTTTTACATACGGGCACCAGGATACGGGGAGATACTATCCTTTATTGTTTTCGATACGTCATGCATTGATTGACGCTGGTCTTTCGATATCAGGCGATCTTTTGTTTATCGAAAGACAAAGAGTTCGATTGTTTCTGAAAGAAATCGAAACCTATACGACCACTATACTCGTTCAAGATAAGATCCTGTTTGGATGGTGCCGTTTTTTTCTAATGTTTCGGTTGATGCTATATGTTCACACCACTACAACAGCCTCCGCTACCGAAGGTTGAATAACCGCTACTTTCGGTCTAGAAATCCTGAGTGTTCGTGGCATTGTCCCGTATCCTATTGTATTGAACTTCCCCCAGACCTTTCATCTTCCGCGGACGTATCTTTTGTTGAAATGACACATCTTGTAACGTATATGAGGCACAAAAGCGAAAAATAGTCTGCCGTATACGGAAATCGTTTATAACCCTAGATATGATACATCCCTCTTAATACTAAGAACAAGAATATTAACTTGAAGGTACCTACTTCCAGATCATATTCGGAGGGGAAACATGTGGATAGCATTTCATCACAGAGAACCAGCAGAATGATTATTCGGCTTTGTTTTATAGTTCATTGTTTCTGAAAGTATGTCTCCACGTAACAGTAGCTTTGTATCCAGTAGTAAACAGCAGTAATAAAGAAGTTGTATTGTTTCACAATGAAACTTCTAGTTTCTCTTTGAAAAGAGAGTGTCACTATTCATCTTTATATAGACAGAATGCATTAAAGGCTTCTATTAAATGTTCTTCATTGAACTATTTCTCAATGAGGAAGTAGTTTTTCAAAAATGTGAAGACATTTTAATTGTTTAATTCTTATTTATCGCTGCATTTCAGTTGTTATGTCAAATTAATAAAAACGCAGTTCTAGCACAAAATATACATTTTGTGGCATTCTATTAGAATTCAAACGTTCAATCCCAATACCCCATAATTTCTTTTCTTGTCGTGAAGGGTGTTTTTTTTCTATTCATTGTATGCTTGAATTTGTGTTTACTGCTTCTTGAAAACAGAATAATTTATATTAAAATTCTTCTCATTCGTATTATTTTGTAAGCTTTTGGGATTCATTACTTAAAAATAATAATAACAAACAACCGATGAAAATATCATGAAAAATATTGCAGTCAACTCCCACGTCGCCAAGTCTCAATTAAAACACTTTTGAATAATACAGTCGCAATTTTGTGGTTACAATCAAGCATACCGTTGGTGGTATATTAAGGGAGAAATAGGATCGCTCGCTTGAGTGGATTCTAGAGCTCGAAATGGAGAAAG
The DNA here is from genome assembly GCA_017141385.1 of Sogatella furcifera. Lineage (NCBI taxonomy): Eukaryota > Metazoa > Arthropoda > Insecta > Hemiptera > Delphacidae > Sogatella > Sogatella furcifera. Next base: position 23,439,478 of record CM029549.1, read on the forward strand.
TTTTACTGCGACATTCCCCACACACCCACCTCCTCCCGTTTTCGGTCTGTCGTTAAAAAGTCCTTCGAGAATGTCGTGTTCGTACTGAGGTGAGTAGGATGCTGGGTAAGAGAAAGAGATTGAGGAGTGAGGGTGAGGGGTGATGGTGAAGTAGGGGAGCTCAGAAGTTCGCCATTAATTAGGAGTAATATTGTTAGTAATTTAGAATCGAGCTCGGTGGGTAGTCAGTGGTTATTTCAACATTACCCACCCCATGTAGCCTGCGACACCCTCACCTTGTATACCCTTCCATTCCTCAGCCTGTAGCTTAACCAGTAGAACGGAGAAAGATGACTTGAAACGTTCTGAACAGAATCCAGAACGGGAAAGACACCTGGGGTAGCAATGAAAATATAATATATACATTCCCTTGTGCAGCTCCAACAATACTCTGTTTTATATTCTGTTTAAGTATGTGTGAAATTAACGTCTACCTCGAATTGAGCTACATTCCACAGATTACATTATTAATCAAGTTCTCCTTCACTTCAATGTTCATGCATGTGATTTGTAATTGAAAATACCGTATTATATTGGAAATAGCACCTCATAAAAGTTGATTGAATGATTTGTTTTTAATAAGGAACCGTCATCAAGTTCGCAATTAGTTCGCAATTACGATACATAAAAAAAATTTCAATATAACAAAATTATTTTTCTCTACATAACACAAATTGAAAATTTTTCATGTAATTCATGTAATAATTGAAGTTAGTCTAATATTTAATAATAACTCTCCGACTGGCCGCTATTTTGATAGTTATTTATAGTATTTTTATTCATAGTTTTTAATAATTTTTAGTCATTAAATTGATTAATATTGTATGTGAATTAATTTTTCTAAACCTGAACAATTAGCATTCATATTGATAGGTTTTTGATGAAATAATTAATTCTATGGAAATTTATTTCTTTAAACCTTTTATTGCTCTAACTTATCTTTAATTTTTTCCTTATTTGAATGAATAGTCTTAAGTGTACTTGGGAATTTTTTCTTTGAGAAAATAGTAATGCTATCACAATGTGATGCATTTTGACCACTGTTTTGAAAGTTTGAACTTATCAGAAATGATAATTTCAATATTTAATTGGGTGCAGCAGCCTAAACTGTTATTCCGATTCTCTGCCAGCGGTGAGCATTGAAATGATTCGCTCTCTTCTCTCATGGTTAGCGCTAATTGCCTCAATTATGGTCACCTTTTGTTGATAGGCGTATGATTAGCATCACAGGTTGTATGTAAGTGTGTGCGCGTGCGTACGAGTTTGTGTGAAACAGTGTGATTCCATTTAATTCCAGTAATTAATGATGATCCGCAGCTTTAGCTTGCGGTCAATTCTCTGGTCTGCGGCTGTCTTGCGTTTCAATTTTTTATCTTATTTTTCCTACTCGAATGATTTATTAAGACTATTCGAAAACGATTAAGAACTTAAAATAACCAGTTTTCCATTCGTTTTACCGTTGCTTGTTCCAAAATTTAGAAGAATGATCTCCTCACTTCCTTGTTCCGCGTTCTTGATCATGGTGCAATCAAAATTCGTAAATAATTGTTTAGTAATAATTGATTATTTAGTAGAGAACTTCTCAAGGAGCTGAAGAGACTGTTTTAAAAAGTAGTCCATACCTCATCAGTTTTAATACAATGTCGACAATATTCCAAATGATAATTTTGAAACTATGAGCATGACTCATTATTGTTCATTTTGAGGAAAA
>CM029549.1:23441727-23742393 GCA_017141385.1 Sogatella furcifera
AAGATGACTTGAAACGTTCTGAACAGAATCCAGAACGGGAAAGACACCTGGGGTAGCAATGAAAATATAATATATACATTCCCTTGTGCAGCTCCAACAATACTCTGTTTTATATTCTGTTTAAGTATGTGTGAAATTAACGTCTACCTCGAATTGAGCTACATTCCACAGATTACATTATTAATCAAGTTCTCCTTCACTTCAATGTTCATGCATGTGATTTGTAATTGAAAATACCGTATTATATTGGAAATAGCACCTCATAAAAGTTGATTGAATGATTTGTTTTTAATAAGGAACCGTCATCAAGTTCGCAATTAGTTCGCAATTACGATACATAAAAAAAATTTCAATATAACAAAATTATTTTTCTCTACATAACACAAATTGAAAATTTTTCATGTAATTCATGTAATAATTGAAGTTAGTCTAATATTTAATAATAACTCTCCGACTGGCCGCTATTTTGATAGTTATTTATAGTATTTTTATTCATAGTTTTTAATAATTTTTAGTCATTGAATTGATTAATATTGTATGTGAATTAATTTTTCTAAACCTGAACAATTAGCATTCATATTGATAGGTTTTTGATGAAATAATTAATTCTATGGAAATTTATTTCTTTAAACCTTTTATTGCTCTAACTTATCTTTAATTTTTTCCTTATTTGAATGAATAGTCTTAAGTGTACTTGGGAATTTTTTCTTTGAGAAAATAGTAATGCTATCACAATGTGATGCATTTTGACCACTGTTTTGAAAGTTTGAACTTATCAGAAATGATAATTTCAATATTTAATTGGGTGCAGCAGCCTAAACTGTTATTCCGATTCTCTGCCAGCGGTGAGCATTGAAATGATTCGCTCTCTTTCTCATGGTTAGCGCTAATTGCCTCAATTATGGTCACCTTTTGTTGATAGGCGTATGATTAGCATCACAGGTTGTATGTAAGTGTGTGCGCGTGCGTACGAGTTTGTGTGAAACAGTGTGATTCCATTTAATTCCAGTAATTGATGATGATCCGCAGCTTTAGCTTGCGGTCAATTCTCTGGTCTGCGGCTGTCTTGCGTTTCAATTTTTTATCTTATTTTTCCTACTCGAATGATTTATTAAGACTATTCGAAAACGATTAAGAACTTAAAATAACCAGTTTTCCATTCGTTTTACCGTTGCTTGTTCCAAAATTTAGAAGAATGATCTCCTCACTTCCTTGTTCCGCGTTCTTGATCATGGTGCAATCAAAATTCGTAAATAATTGTTTAGTAATAATTGATTATTTAGTAGAGAACTTCTCAAGGAGCTAAAGAGACTGTTTTAAAAAGTAGTCCATACCTCATCAGTTTTAATACAATGTCGACAATATTCCAAATGATAATTTTGAAACTATGAGCATGACTCATTATTGTTAGCATTGTTTGAGGATACGGATGAACAGTATTCTATCTTCAGATCTCACACCGTTTTTTCTCGGCTACTATGCTTTGAGAGACAACCTAAAAATGTGATTCGGTACATCTGCTACAAAGATATATTTTTTTCTGCTCTGAAGTGAACAGAGGTTTTTTAGAAGCTGAATTACATCAAAAAAGAATTTATCCGATCTTATTTATTCAGTGGGGGATAAATGTTGTCTCAGAGCATCTATGTTGCGAAATGGCGGAATAGTTGCGTGGGTGTGACTGAGGGGTGTGATTTGTCGAGATTACTATCGTTTCTCACTCAGGGATGAGAATAAAAGATTGGAAAGAGTGCTGCTCTTTGTCGGATGCACACGATTCCTTTTCTTGGTCTGAAAGCACCTAGCAACTTGTGCCCTAATTGGAGATGTCTGCTGAATGCAAGTGAGGTGTATCATCCCACACCTGGATTACGTGGGACAATCTTTTATATTCTGTTGTCGTTCTTATCTTCTTATGTGCTGCTCTCATTCTTTTCGGGTGTCTTTTAATGGCTTCTGCGATCGCAAAACGCATTCTTTTTGATGTGATTTTTTTCTAGAATCACTTCTAGTCTGCTTATCTCAGTCGGTGCACTTACAAGGGCTGCGCTGCGACACGCAACACACTGTGCCTTTGTGTCTGTGCGACGTTTCGCGACAACATTGCGGAAAATTGTTGCACTCTTCAGTTGCGAAACCGAGAAATCCAACACCTGTCCTTTTATTGAGGGGTGTGTGCTCCAATGCTCAGGGAAATAGCATTCCTGTTCAAAACTACTTAGATGAGAGATTTACAGAGAAAGAGAGTGTCAAAGAGAAAGATTAGATATTAATAATCATTAAAATTATTACCAAAGAAACTGCCAAAGAAAAAATATCATTTTCAAATACTTTTATACTCGTATTTGACTTCGATATGTTGTTCCATTGACATTTTATATTCAATAGATAATTGAAAAAGAATAATATATATTTTTTGGCAGGAAAATTGGAAAGTATATAAAATTTTTGTAAAAATGTGACGTGACTGATATGGTTTCATTGAAACATTCTCGATAGAAATAATCGATTGAATTGCCCTCTCGAAAGACTGTTTGAATCAATAAGTTGAAAGAGATGAATTGCCAATTTTGAACATAATATTCGTGTTGTAGTCCAGCGTTTCCACGTTCTGGATGAATGAATCTTTTCAGTCACATTCTGAATAGAGTGACCATGTCTTTTATCTCTCGATTTTATTAAATTGACTTTAATTATGGCTCCAGTGCTACGAACAAACAATTTTCATTCGCTTTCATAAATGGAGTAAATATTACGGGTGGATGGTTTCTGTGGAACGAATTTGCTTTTCACAAGCGCCTTGAAAGAGGTGCTCGACGAATCGTGAACGAGGAGCGGATATTCATCTAGATGAAGAAACCGACATCAGATTGGAATACATTTTTTCCTTTCAATCGGTTTGTCGTGCGTCCATCTATAGACACAGGAAAATTATAGCTAAATCGAGATCGTGGACATCCAATGGAAAATCATTTCCATCACTGGCGTGACGTGCATCAACAAAAACAGCCTGCTTTTTCATTGCAATAGTGCGCCTACAGGAAATTATTTCCCTTCGACGCTCATTATTTAATTCATCACCGATCAAAAAATGCCTCTGATGGTTGAGGATGAATCGAATTTTTCATTGTATGTTTATTATACTTGAATCAGCGTCAGCCCATTTCCACTCCACAATACAATAGCTCGCACTAAATTGATCAGTAATGACTCTCATTGTGGAAAAATTAATATTGATTTTTTGCTCATTATTGGTTTGAACTCTTAAACAGTTATTGAATCTTGAAAATGATAAATTCGCAAAAAATAGGAGATGAATAATTTGATTCATACAAGGCTATTATTTGTTTTGGAAAACATATTTATTTTCTAGATTTATGTGAAATAGATTTTTTATTCGTCCTTAACATATAAATTGTTACACATTTTTTAATCATCCAAAACTGTTACAAATTTTCGAATCACCTCCACTATTCTACTAGACTAGATTGCTCTATACAGCCAACTCTTATTTAAAAAAAGAAACAAAAAAACAATGAAGCAGTAGATTGTATGTGCGTTATAAGTTGGTGGAAACACATTAAATAAATTAATTTGAGTGAGGGGAAAGGAAATAGACATGGCATGTCGTCTCTCTATTGTTTGAACCTTCTCCTCATTTTCCTCACAGCCATCTTACTCCCATGATACATCGGATACAATTTGTTAAATTGGTGCTTTTTACGATTGCATCTAATCGATTGCCACCTATAGTCTCTTTCCGCCCTCGACTACTTTGCCCATTCCGTAATCGATACCAATTACGATGATAAGTCAATTCTTCTTGCATTTATTCTTCTCTTATTCGCTCATCCGTCTTGTTCGACCACTCTCACGCAACCATCGTTGTGATTGAGCCGTTACTTACTGAATTCAACCTTTACGACTTATCTAATAGTCGGTAGCTGGCCGTTCTAATGTGGACTCCTTGTAAGCGTTATTGGTATCTCCGTTTCGCATTTATATCTTATGCATGCGTACTGGCAATATAATTTCACGTCCAATTTTCTTCACAATTTATCTTGTCTTTCTATTTCAATCGGACATCTCAACGAAATAGCCGTCTAGTCATCTTATAATATCCATTTATTATTATTATATTTCAAGCTTATTCGCTTCAAATTGATCTTTTATTTCTTCCCCCTCGTTCCTCTAATGTAACTTCCATTGAGCCTTGTTTCCATCAATATCAATGAGCAATGATTTTTAATAAACTCGTTTCGTATAATCAGACTCAAGCATTTACTATTCACATCGGAGACTTTGCTTATTATGAATGGTAGCGGCGGAAATAGATTTTGTAGAGAAAATATTATGGAAAATCATGATTTATTAATAAAGGAAATTTACCTAATCATGATAAAATTAATATAGTTATACTGACTAATAATCTGAACTTCTTTTATAAAACGAACTTTTTGTATTTGTATTAAAACAACTTTATGTATTTCAGAAATATGATATGTCAAAAAAGTTTCTATAGGCCTAATCAGTCTTAGAACATATCAGTAATGTATACGTATAGGCTATCTTAAATTTCTTGGTAAAAATTTTTTATGTATCAGACTGAAATGTTTGACAATATCTAGACTAGGATTTTCAGTTTCCTTTCCCTACCTTACCTTACCAGAAAACCAATTATGTAATGTTAATCACGTGATCTCTTTCGAATTAGAAATAACTCCAATGATATTTTGTATTGACATTTTCTCGGAACTATTCGGTTGATATTCATTCAATGTATCATTCTTGAAATTGAAGAAAATTTTCCACTGTCGCTATATGCTCACAGAGTACATGAATTGATTTCTTAAATTGAAAGTGGGAGTGAACGATTACAATTTGGTGTTTTGAAGTTTGAGTATGACTCCAAGGAATGATTTTCTGGATAGATCAAACTGCGAGTTCATTAAATCGCAGGAGGGTTGGCTTGCACGTCACCAGCACTCGGTACGTTTTGATTAATCGTCGAGTCGTCGTCTGCTTTTGCTTAATAATCAATTTGTTTCACCTTTCCTTGTTTCGTTTTGTCACTGCTCTGTGGAAGACAGATCGTGTTTTGAGAAGGACAGCTACGTGAGATCTCGGTCTCTTGAGAGATGATGGCAGCGGAAAGTGAAAACAGCGGCAAATTGAAAATTGGAATTTCAGATTTGTAAGAAAAGAGACAGAAAATGAGATACTTCCAAATTAGAAGAAGATGATGATATAGAAAAAGAAGAAGAACGAGAGGAAGAAAAGAAAGGAGAAGAAGAAAAAGAAGAAGAAGAAGAAGAAGAAGAAGAAGAAGAAGAAGAAGAAGAAGAAGAAGAAGAAGAAGAAGAGAAATAAAAAGAAGAGGAAAAACTAAACAAAAGCTTTAAAGATTCAGTATAATCGCAAAGAGGCACAGGAAGTAATGTTTGGTTTCGTTCACAAGATTTGACCAATGAGTGATAACAAGTATAGTAACGTTCAAACGCTCTGAGGACTTATTGTTTTTGTATCAATTTCAATAAATAAATAATCATGAGTGGTAATAATCAATGTGCATGGAACACAATTCATGAGTGTTATGTTTACAACAATCGCTTCCATTCCATTCACTGGTTATCTTGCTATTCGTGAAGAACAATGCACTTTGGTTGAATCTCAATCTCAATCAAACTCAGCTCTCTTGATGAGTAATCAGATTGATAATTGTCACGATATCACTATTATGTCAACTTTATATTAGCGGATTAACTATTTTCAAGGTATTATTGGTTCCGGTTCTGGAGTTCATTTTCATAATTCATAGCTCATTTCAAATTCAAATTCAAATTTATTTATTTATTTCCTCATAATTCATAATACAAAACACATTGAATACTGATTACAAATAAAGTAAAAGGAACCCCCCTAAAAAGACTACCCGTCTGTGAATAGGGGGGAAGTTCTGTATTTTCGTGAATTATACAATGTATAATTCAAATAATAATATAGCCTAATAATATAATAAATTACTTAGGCTACAAGATAATTGTCTTAAAATTAAAGTAGAATAAAATTAATGTGTATATACGTATAATTTACTCTATTTGAAATAAATATAAATTTTAACTCATTATTTACTTGCATTTAAATAAAAGCTATTTATTTTCCATTTTTGAAATTCTGAGACTTTCTACATCCCGGGAGGAGCTGAGCCGATCAGGCCCCAGAGGCGATTCACACATCAGGAGTTAGATTTTATATTAATAAGCAGGCAATTTTACAGATGTAAGTTTATGAAAAGATAGAATAAAAAAGAAAATTTGTATTAACAGAAAAGAGATCGGGTGGGTACAATAATGCCAATTAATGTATATATTCCGAATGAAGTAGTCTCTCCGACATGTCCCAGCCCAATACAAAGAGCCACCTTGTCAACCATCGCTTTAAGGTCACATCTTTGAAATTATCCATACCCTCCCTAATTTCAACTGGTAGGTTTCTACAAATGATTTGAGCTTGGCCATACATAGGTAACCGTTACCTCGTCTTTTATGAGTAATTATTACACACAAATAGCCTACGCTAGAGAAGTGGAAAATGCCTATGAATATATGAATAATAAATCATGAGTTAGCATAGTCTTTGAATCGTTCAGCAGTGACTGCTTGGAAGAATATAATCATGAATTCTTTCATGTGTATCATGTGAATTCTTTGATACACCAATAATGTAAAAATATTACGAGAATAGATCTTTCGGTATTTTGAGAATTCAGAGAAAAATATCACTATAATTCTCATTGAATGTATCCCTGTTAACTATTCAAATTGAAATTAGTTGAACAACAAAAAGATATATCACAAAAACCAATCTTATCAAATATAAGGGACTAATAATAGTTCCCTAAGGGAACACTCTAAGGGACACTCCAATAAATAGGCCTAGATCATATTCAGTTGATCATAGACCATTTTTCAGTTAATCATCAATATTCTGATTTTATTCATGTTTTTATTCAAACTTCCTTCGGCTGTATTATGATACTTTCTGATTGAGTGCTCAACAAATTCTGATGGAGCTTTCTTGACGCGACTCCCCATCTACCCACAAATTTGTCTTTTGATGCCACATAGACGCCTAGCATTTGGCAATCATCCCTAACAGTGCTGTCTGAGCCTCTACCCCTGCACTCTGCTCATTCACACTCCCCAACTAGTTGAAGGTGGAATGCGATAGCTACCAGCCAAGCCTCCTCGTGGCCCCAAAGGACCATTTTTCAAAATCTCCAGTGAATCCTGCACGTTTATATTGCACCGTTTTGTTGGGATTTCGCTCCTATCTGTGTTGCAGTCACTTTGAAGGGGGTCTCGGAAATAAATGGAGAAAAAATAAACTATCTGCCGAGAAACATTGGAATAGGTCTACCCCTGGTGTACTGGCTTTGCACTATAAATCAAGCAGAGCTACTCACATGTCTACTCACACCTTCTTTTTTCTCTTCCTCTCATTCTTTTTTCTCCGTTATCTACACGGAAGCTGATATGTTTCAATTGAGTACCCATTTATTAAAGTCATAGAGATAATTATAATGAGGTATATTGTTTTATGCGTTAATAATCAAATGATTCGTTCCTAAGTTAACAATTGAAACTACCTTCATTTCTATTGTATTTAAATCAACAACATTAAATGATGACAGTCGAATTGATATTAGGTTAGTAAATAGTTTTATTATTCAGTGTTTTTAAAGGAATATCAGAAATTGATTATGTGAAATGAGTTCTATTTTGGGAAACTCTACAATGCAGGATCTCTTTCTTATTGAACTTCAATTCCGTTTCTTCTCTGGGCTCAGAATAAATATTTTAATTAATTGAGATTCAAAAGCGAAATTAATTTGGGAGGTCGACAAGTATCTTTTCTCCCACTTTGAATCTCCTACTTCCTCCCGAACACAAATATTAAGAGATTAATTTCACAAATTACATTGTTTCTTATTCTGCAAGACACTGCCGTGCAAATAATATTGGAGGGAGCGAGAATGGAGAGAGAGTATGCCCGAGAAGTCACAGGTGAGAGTGAAAAAGTAGATTGGTGGGGAACAAAACAAGTCGACTACAAGAACACTACACTTTGATAAGAAGGAATATTGTAATTAATTTCTGAATTAGTTATAACCCTTTCCTTCCTTTTCTCGGCTAATTAGGAAACCCTCCGGGTCTTATACTTATTCTGCTTCCTCCCAACTTTCTTCTCGCTACGGCTCTTCCATGATTTTCTTTTCGTTTGGGAAAATCGATTTCATCCGTGATTCCTCTATGTTGTGTTGTAAGAAATGAACTGATTGTGATTCTCTCTGGTCTACTTCCATATATTAACAGGGAAATAGTCATTATAGAACAAAAGCTCCCGAGAAACGAATTGATACAGTAGGGCTACTTAATCGGGGGAAATTATTTGGCATCTTATTTGAAATCGTTTTGTAACACCATGAATTAGTAATTTCCGGTTCATGAGAATATTATTACCATTTAATATCATGATAATTTCTGATCACAATTCGATTTTTCTTCGATGAACGATTCTGGTATGTCAAAGCTTGTATCTTTTCACATGTTGAAAACAGGAGTTTCAGGATAAATGTTAAGCTTTTACGCTGTTTTAGTGAAAAAAGGTTTGCTTCTGAAGTTTTCAAGAGTTTCCATGATTTACAGCAGTGTATAAACAATTCAAGTGGATGCAGCAGCCCCTTGAAATTCAGAAATATTCGAAACTGTCGAAGCTTTTTTACCCTTAGGCGATGCTTCTGCATTTCCATAGACCAACAACATATCGCCGTATCTACTTCAAAAACACTTCTTCACTGTTGTTGTGGAATAATGTATTCCAAAGACTCACTTGTAGTAAGAATACGAATAACTCTAAATATATTCGAATGAATTGAGCATTTATTTCCAGAACTTTGTAGTCTATTAAGAGAGAATACAAATTAGCTTCCTCATCTACAATATGGATTATAAATCTTAAATAGTAAAACAATCTCAAATTTTGTTTGTCCGCGGCTCACCAGCCCAATCAATCTCAAATTATTCAACAATATTTCCTTAACAATAACTCAACTACCTTGCATGTGTACTGATGGTATCACCTTATCCTGTTTGTAAATTCAAGGTCAAGTACCTGATCAAAGTACTGTGGAATTATTTCCAACCTTTTTTAGTCAAAGAATAAAAACATCTCCTAAGTTTTCGATCTTCATATCACTCCCACAGTAACAAAGATATAAAAAATTCTTGTTAATTAAGATCAATATGGATTGAATGTTTGCCTTTGTTCACTCATATTAGTATATTTTTTTAACTCTTCCCCTCCAACAAATTTGATTGTGTCATATTGTAAGCCTTGTCATATGACTCCAAAAGCGAATCAACAAATTTCAAGAATTAGCTCATATGAGTGGAATGTGTGAAATGATCGATCCAATCTACAAAAATGAAACTCCCACCCCAGCAACTATAGTTCATTGCTCTGTAAACAAAAGGAGGACCACCAAGATAATAAAAGTGTGCCAAGTGGATCGATGGCCCAAGACCAACAGGCGTGTGAGTCACATGAAGCCCTGTTGCTATAGTTACCCCGACGACGACTGACTTATTAGAGTGATTAAAAAATACTGCTACCCTTCTTCATATCAGCCCCTACCCTAGAGCACAGACTGCATGCCCCAAATATCGATCACATTGTTCAATTGCATTCTCTCCCCATTCTACTCTGCAGTGCCAACCTCTGGAGGAACACTGAGGTGACCCCTTTACCACTAATGTTTTGTTCTGTATTGTTCGGCAGAAAGACTGACAAAGGTTGGTCATAATTACAATTCCATTGCAGAATGAGAATGAATTCTATCATCTATAACTAAAATATTAAAATCTATAACTTTAAATATTATTGTATTTGAAAATTTTATTTTTTCTTTGGTAGTTATTATTTCAAGATTATTATTATTATTATCTTATCTTTTCTTTTGACACAAAATATCTCATTGTGAGTGAAACTCTGATCAAAGAATTTTTAACAGGAATGCTACTTCGTTGAGCAATGAAGAACACATCATGCTTCAATAATAGGAAAGTTGTTGGATTTCTCCTCAATTATTAAGGATTATTCCTTATTTCAATTGTATTAGTTTGGAGACAATTATCTCGACTTCAACTTCCAAATTCACCGATTCAATAATATTAATATAATATTGAGGATATCATCTTCTGAAAAATTTGTTTTTAATTTCCTTTTCCTGAGTTTCGTTGATAATCCCGAAAATAGTACTTGGAACAGGACGTGGTTGAAGGCTATTTCTATTTATATTACACGTGGAAACTGCAGTAATGAAGCGACGGGTGCCTACCGTTTGTAAAATTAAAAAACGAAATAGGAAAGGAACGGAACAAAAGGGAATTTGGTTTCATCAGCGGTGGAAGGAACGGCTGAGGCCGTATTAAGGAATTATGCTGATGAGAGACTGTTTTTTTCCAGTGCAATAACCGTGGATTTATATCGAGACCCGGATATTAATTATATTCGCGATACAGCTGGGTTATATAATCTCTTTCGGCCCCAACTTCTACTCGTAGTCTTGTTCTGGTTTGTTTGCTACTGAAAAGTAAACATCTTTAACCTCCCCACAACTTTTCTCTCGAATTTCAATTTCAACCTACACATGTGAAACAGATCACCTGCTGCTTATTATTAACCTCTCCTTTGTTTCCTACTCATGTGGAGGAAACAACCCTCACGGCATTTCTGAAGGCAAATTCGTATTCCTTGTACATGCTTGGTTGATAATCTTGATTGAATATTTGTAGATAAAGTCTAAATTTCACTCCCCGGAAGACAATTTCTGGATATCCAAGTCTCTTATATTATTATTATAGTCTGTCCAAGCAAAGAAGACACTCTGGCAAGATGAGAAAATGACTCCAGCTTGGTCAATATTGGTTCAAAAATTAATTATTCAGTCTCAAATTGTATATCAGAATGTTTTTGTGATTTTTGAACCAATATTAACCGATCTGTAGTCATTGTCTCACCTTGCTAGAGGGTGTTCTTTGCTTGGACAGACTATACTCGATTTTAATCACCTTCTGATGAACTGATCATTTCTATCGAGGTTCTTTTCCATCTCTTTTAGGTCTAACATTAAATTTAATATATTCCTATATCGTGAATTACTTACTATATCGCATATACTGTGAACATGCTGATCAACTGTCAAAACATTTGCTGGATATGTGACCCTCACCTGGTATTAGTTCAATATCATTGTTGAAGTATACATGACAGACAGCATACAAGCATTGTGCAACATGAGATCTTGTATACATCGGATTATTACCCCAAAGTATAATTCTCCTTTATAATCTCAATTATTGACTGTGCAAACAAAAACCAACTATGGAGAGATGAAAAAATTATAAGCATAATGTTTGCTCGGATAGACATGGGAACGATCCAACAATAGATAGCACAGTATGTTGGGGTGGTATAGAAATAGTATTAAGTTGTACTACTGGGTACTGTATCTTGTTTTGTTATTAAGTTCAGCATTGGTTGTACATAGTTGGGCTTCGAGTTTTGAAGAATGGAAATTAATACAGACTGTTTATTTAAGGGATGAAATGCCAAGCACAAAAGATATCAACGGAGATGTGTGGTGTGTGAGTGCGTGTGAGTCCACATTGACATAAGGGAGTTATTGTATTATTTTTCCATCGTATTGGATTATCGTCATCACACACCCCTGGTTGTCACCCCTTTGCGATCTCAAGTAAGATTTTTGCAGAGTGAGAGGGCTGAGCGCAGAGCACACTTCCAATTCGATTTCTGTAAATATAAAATAAAGAACGAGGACATGCAATTTAATAGACAGAACGCTTTCTTCTCATTCCCGCCTCGGCTCTTGTGTTATTTTCCGAACTTGCATCGAGTTACTAGAATTGAACAGAGGGAAAAACGACTCGTTTTATTATATTCGGAAGGGGTTGTTCTGTAATTTTTTACTCAAGGGTGAACTGACATATTATCATTCTTTCTAATCGAAATCAACGGGTCGGGACGCTTAGTTTTGCGTCGTTGCGACATATTTATCGACACCCGATTGCTATGTTTTCCCTTTTCTGTGTGTATCTTGTTACGGCTCACAAACTGTGTGATCTCTTCTTTTGTATCCACTTATTGTTATAAACCCTGGCCGGTCGTTTATTACTATGTGATTCGGAGGGCTGATTGTGTGAGATCATCTGTAAACCAACAAATGTACCAAGAACCAAACTTCATCTAAACATGAAACGAGAAAAAAATGAACGGAGAGTGGATTATTTTCACTCTTCACATTTCATGGAGGAAACAAGCTTACAGCTCGATTCCCTATCATGTGAGATCACATTATTAAGCAACAGTCAAATATTTCAGTTATTCGCGAAGGTTGAAGTCTATTATGAGTTGCAAATAGTCTTCAGGTCTTCTCTACTCTAAAACTTTAAGAATAGAAATGTGGATGGAACAGAAGAAATTTAACTCTTTACAGTCAAAAATTAGATGAGAAACAGAAAATAAATAATTAACATGAGAGAATAATAATTTTGTTGAGAAGCTGAATCTAAAGATTGTGTGAGCTTTTATATATTGTCTATTTATAACGTGTAAAACTGACTAGTTGATTCAGAGTCATAGATTTTTTTCTAATGGTGAAAAAACTTCATCCAGGCTTCTTCTTCACACGTTGCAAAGCAAAGGTCAATCCAAATACATGACAAGGGTTAATTTCCTAGTGAGCAAGCAACAGATGGCGAAAAGAGAGCGGTACGTCCATGCGTTTCCGGTCAAACGAACGCACGGTGTGGACAGGATATCCAGAAAGTGGCATGCTGCAGATCTCGAACTTCCGACAATCATTGGACGACGCGTCCGTTCTGACGTCGCTGGGAACGATATCCTTCGAACCTCTCTTAAGGATTCAACGGTTCTTGAGATTAGAGTTCAGTTTTTCCGATCAGGAAATCTATAAATCAAATTGATAGTAAACAAGTAACGGTACTATGAGGTCCCATCGATACTGTACTGTTAGGAAATTATTTATGAGTTGACATCTAGTTTCTTCCATGGTACAGGTTCAACAGCTGACGGATATGAATACAAAAAATCAGTTCAATGAAAAAATAAATGGATAAAAATCAGTTCTAATTTGCAAATGAATAGATTAAATCAGTTCAATAAATAATCAGTGTATTCAAAATTTTCAGTCCAAATGCATAAAAAATTCAATGTTTTTTTTTTATTCTCACGCAATAGAACCATATATAATTATTATTATTATTATTTTTATCATCGTCATCTGAGTAATATTTTTAGACATTATGTTATCTACTTTTAAGTAATGAGAAAATCTTTTTTGATTGTATGTTTTAAATTATCAGTAGAGTTCTATTTCATAAGAAGAGGATGACATATCGTAATAGTTCTATTGATGGCTGATCATCTGGACAGTCTCAACAATCTCTAATGTATAACGAGTTAAGACTGGTCTCTTATTGGGGACTTTCTATTACTACTCATCTACCCTATTAGGAGCTCCCGAGTAACATCGATGTTAAACATGTCCTACCCCAGGAGTGTGTCTGGTGAGCTGTCCCACCTATCCAGCTATTTTCTGCTCTTATCTTTCAACATGAGACCAGAAACATTTGTGTGAATACCGAATGAACGGGGCATTAGAGATAACTGGAAAATTATAGGTGTTTTGTAGGGGTGGATGGAATGGAAAGAAACCTTATTAAAAGATGAATCAAATGAGTGGTAGCAGTTCGGAGCGTATATGTCTGTGGTTGTTATCGACAAAATTGTAGCCTGTGCTCTTGTTAGGCCACATTGCCATCTGTCCTCTGACAAGGCCGCTTTTAGCTTTTAACCCTCAGGACAGAAGCGGCATCATCCCCAGCATTCTTCGTATTTTTTCCTGGAGATAAAGTGCGCTCCCTTAGAACTCTGGATTAGTATTCCGATGTTCGAGCAAAGTGGTTTCAGGAGTTTTTCAATCTTGATGGTGATAGTTTCTGCACCCCACACGGTCATCCCCCTCACTCACATTTTTGGGTAACTCAGTTATTCTTACCAAGAAATTGATTGATAGCTGGCTCGATTCACTTCCTCACTCAACAGAATAGATTTAGGTACTTTTCTTATACACATTTCTCATCAAATGCATCATTTTTCTTGATGTTGTTTGTTGAAAGTTTGAGTAAAATACTTTGGGGAGTTTTCCTTGGGTATAAACATATAAGTGGAACACATCAATTTGAACGATGATTGCTCAATATTTCTCTCAATCTTTTCTCGATATTTGACTGATTCTGTATGAATTTCCCTATTTGACAAGAATTGTATCATTTGCAGTGAGTCGCTTTCAGTGGATTCATGAAGAAGAAAAAATCTCTTGTGATAAATATAAGAAAAATTTAATTTTTATAAGAAATTTGGGTCGCACCATGCGATAAAATATTGTAGGCCTTTAGATTATGAAACAAGACTATATTCAAAGTTTCGCAATTCAATCATCAAAGGATCAGGACTGATAATGTTTAAACCGCGTCAACTCCTCTCCAATGTTAAGATAAAGCAAAAGAGCTCCTATAACTAGATAAATCTTAGTTACTAAATTCAAAATTAATATGAAAAAAATACAGTAACACAAATACAATGGTATATACCAAATTGAAATAATCTGATGATGTATATTTTCCAGTTTTATATTTTGGAGTTTCCTAATCCCAATTCAGTAGCAACCCTCTAAAAGTGGGTGATAGATCCAAGTTGTGTTTTTTCCTTGGCAATATATTTGAAGTAAAGTGTGGGTGGAAACAATATAAGAGCATTAGTCTGCCGTTGGCCAATATCTACAGCGACCCCAGCCTTCAAGGAAGGACACGAATCCTCTTCCACTGCTAAATTATAAACCCCGTCCAGGTCGTCTTCATTATCTCGACTGTTGGTCGAATCACTCTTTTCTTTCATTTTCTCTCTCTCTCTCTCTCTCTTCCTCTTCATTTCTCTCATATTATATTGTAGACGGATATTTTACTGAAATAACCCAGAATTCAACTCTGTCTTACTGAGGCAATTAATGAATCAATCAAGGCAGAATCATTTCGATCACAGATTTCAGTTATTATGATGCCAATAAGAATACTATTATTATTACAAATCTATCATTTAAAAAAAATTGAAACAAATAAGAAATTCATAACACTACCCAAATAATCGTTATCATACTCATATGAAACTTTTCAGAGATTGAAAACCTCGCTAAAAACGCAGTGTAGCATGGCAACAGCTCACTTGAGTTTGCAATCATCTTCTGCATGGCGGATCATCATCAACCGGCAGCAAGTGAGCGATATCTTGGGTTTCACGCATAATCCCCGCTTCTGCTCCATGTTTCACCCTTTACGTTTCTGAATTTACATAACGCAATGCTAGCGGTGTCGAGCGTACGTGCTCAAACGCCGCCAGTATAATGAGTTTCATTGTTTTGCATACAAGCCGCGCTTTCTGGTTGCAAAGAAACGTGAAAATTGAATAAGAAGTGGAAAAGAGAGTAAGCGAAATTCGGGTTTTGTACGTTATGCGTGTCTGTTTATGATTCGTCTGCCTTCGGGTCGTTGTTCTTTTCGCTTTTCACCCCCTTCTGTTCTGCTCTGTTCTGCTTATCAAGCACGGCTTGAAGTTCCGGATCTCTGCTTTTCTTATTCTGTCTCAAACCCTTCATTTTCTTCTTCCTGTTCTTGTTTTTACCTCCTATCACGAAAATACCGCGGAAATATACACAACACGAGTACACACACTTGATTTGGCAACACTTATTCTACAAGCCTTCCACAAAACCTTCCACGTAGAATTGAAATATTTGATTCAGATTCTTTAATCATGCCAACGTTAGAGGTTTAATTTTTTGAAGTCTTAAATTTCACTCCTGAATAATTCAATCGCATGATATCTCATATCATAATTCAGATAGATTCTATCAACTTCAAGAATTCTTCTGGAATTCTTCATCATTCCAGAATTTTTGTAATAAATCTGTTGGAACTCTATTTCATACTAAACTTTTATGACAATGACTTCATTCTCATTTCATTATCAAATTCCAATAACCAGAATACACTTAGTCATATTTCAAAGGATTTCTTTGATTTCACTCGCTAGTAATTGATGAAGTCAGAAGAAATAAAACATTTGAATATTTAGTTTTCTTTGATTATTAATTTCTACTTATTCAGCCAATTTATATATTAGGCGATTCTAGAAAATGAATGATTGCAGCAGATGGACAAAGATATCCTGCAGACTTGTGAGATTTTATTCTCCAACCACTGCCCTTGGATTAACTATATTGCATTAAAACTATTTTATTTGGTTGAAAGCCGAATCCTATCTTGTTCTATCCCACTGAAGGTGTTGTGGCCAGTCGATAGCTCATATACGTAGCTCCTTCCGCCTTGTACTGGCTCACTCTAAACCAACAGATATAAAACTAACGCCCGTTCTCTCTCTGTTATTATCATTGCTCTGGAAGCGACAACTTAATTAAATCGAGCTTTACAACGGGCTTAACTGGCTCCAGACGTCCTAGTTTATGGCTGCTAACGTTGTCAATATTATGAGAAAAGAAGGATAATAAAATGCGTTTCCTTGCAAACAAATTATTATTTGTAGGGTTGGTTTTGTTCTCGTGATAAAAGTTAATGAATTAGTAACATTTAGCCGTAGGCTGTGAGTTATTCATGATTAATTGAATAAGATTATTTGATAATTTTTTTAATATTTCAATTGTTTCGAAGACTATCATAAACAAAGTTGAAGTTGATGTGTTCATTGTTCAATCATAGGATTTTGATGAGGGTTCTGATTTATTGTCAAGAATAAACTATAGAAGCCACGATGAATGCATTTATTATTTATTCAGAATAATTAGGCTATCTTCTCGGTTCCGGAACTAAATTCTCGAATTCATGTTCGAATAAAGAACTTTATTTCTAATGGATTGCAATCATTCAATCAATGACCAATAATTGGTCTAAGACAAGGCTCCATCCTGATTCATATTATGAATGAACTCTATGAACTATTTAAATTCTGTTGCAGGGGAATTGAAAGTTACTTGATGTCAGATGGAACAGGCATTAGATTTTGTAAAATTTCTACCATCATCATTATTATTTATCAAGAATCCCTCTGGACCTATCCCGTATTTACGGACTCAATTATCCATATTTGCTCCACAATAACAAGTCAAGTCTATGATTTCTGATGAATAGCAATCAATGTTGTAGAATAAATATTCGATACAATCAACAAATTACAGAATACTATAAAAATGTATAAACAGTCGTACCAAATACCAGATGTTTTTGATGGTTTATTATTGCAACTGAAGCCCTAAAGTTTAGATTTTGAGATTTCTATATTTGTTTATGAAGCTGTTCACTGCGACTCCTGCTGTGGAGAACATAAAAATCATCTCGAACGAGATGATAAAACAGCGTTTCTTCAATTAAAATCGTAACAGTACTGTATAATATATAATACAATCTCAGATCTGGATTTTTTCAGAACGGTTTCATGTGGAAAACAATAATAGAATGAATATGATTTGTCCTCGGAATGTGTTGATAATGAGGAAGAATTTTATTGCAAGAGCTATTTTTATCCTTCTAAAAAACCCCATCCTCTTCAAATTTTCAATTCAATCGATAAATAGATCTTTATATTTCTTGAGCTTTCACTATCCTATTGGAATCATTGTTCCAGATAGCATCATTCAATGTAAATGAATTTAATAAGATAGGTGAGATAAAGGCCAAAAGTAATATTGAAATTTCAGATTAATAATTAGGTGTTTTGATAGCTCTATAAATAATTCATTGTGTCATGCCTGAATTGATTTCTCATTGTATTGAAGTTTTTAGAGAATTAATTATAGTTCATTCTCTTTAATCAAGCTCTATACCTCTGATTTGAATTGTGAATAATGTAGGATTTGACTGAATAATATCATTTCCATTCAAATATCAATTTTATACATTTCAGATGGGAGCTATAAGATATTCAACTTCAATCATAACTCTTCAATCCCCATAATGAAGTCCAATAAGTGATCAAATCCTTTTTTCAAATATTGTTTGTTCAACATAGAATGTGATATGCACCTTCTCTATATCTTCATATTTTCTCTTCGAATCAGTTCTCCCGAAATTGAAAGTGAGCTTCCGTTTTGAATTATGAGCCAAAAAATAGTGCCGACTGTGATATGAATCATTCAAATTTGCATAAATTGAGGAACCGACCGGAAAAATCAACAATAAAAATCTGTGTCCACAAAAATCCAATTTCGAATTTACATAGATATTCGAATGTGAAATAAAGACTGGAATTCTTGCGAAAATTGTATAAGGCTTTTCCATCGATCAAACTGTTCTGGCTCTAATAAAAAAGCAAAGGCTGAAGATTGCTTGAGATTCCAAAGTCGAATGTAAGGTTATCAAATCTTCGATATTCGAAAATTATTACAGTATCTGTACATTCCATCACTTAATTTGCTTGAAAGGTATTTTTTATTTATGTTATCATTCGATTTCATTCAATTGATTCCAAGTGGAAAATGCGTAATCCCAATAGGTATTCAATTCAATCCATTCTCCTCCTGGCGTCTATCGATGCAATTTGAATAGGTTACTCGAAGATGAAACGTGAAGAACCTAAGAAGCGTAGGATTGGAGACGTTTCCAGTAATTTTACAAATTAAATTCAATTCCGAGAACATTTCTAAGCCGATTCTTGTTACAAGAAGGTGAAATCAAAACTATCAATTACAATTATTGATCACGATCGTAGATAACTAGACTGTTGGCACCGGACCAGACCAATTGAAAATGATTGTAAGAGTATGCGCGACAAGAATATGGACCGTTCATTTATTGATGGTGCGTGTGTGTGTGTGTGTGTGTGTGTGCGCGCATCTAATCTAAGATACAACTCGCCTTCATTTGTATGAAGGTAATGAAGGGACTCGCGCTTTTCTACAGCGAAAATGTTGACTGCAGTCATAGTGACCACCCAGGGCATTCTGATAGGGGGGGGGGGAGCGACCCCCTCTTGCCCTTACTTTCGTATGCAGATTCAATGCAGTCTGGATGGTGTACTTGTTCGAGAATGTTGATAATCGTCAACCAAATTGAAGTCTGCTGTTAGCCGTATCCATGCGACACTAACTAGCATCTCTTATCGACGGTCGACGGCTCTCACTTGTTGTTTCTGCCTGTTTCAAAAACTGCAATTCC
This sequence comes from Sogatella furcifera, assembly GCA_017141385.1. Classification (NCBI taxonomy): domain Eukaryota; kingdom Metazoa; phylum Arthropoda; class Insecta; order Hemiptera; family Delphacidae; genus Sogatella; species Sogatella furcifera. The sequence continues at coordinate 23,461,113 of CM029549.1, forward strand.
AATAACAGACTGTCGCCGAGTAGTAAATTCCAACTTCGCCGTGATCGCAACGTGTACACAATCGAGTTACACATTTTCTCATACAGATCGCTGAGAAATTTTAATCGAATCGAATCGAGAGAAGAAAGGATAGAGCGACAGTCTTTCCAGTTTTGAAATTCTTCCATTCAACATTGCTTCCAATTTTCTATTATAGGTTGTAAAAATATTCTGGTACTATGTAACTTTTTACTAGTGCAGTGATTTGAATCTTGGATTGTGATGTGAGTTGGATTGATGAGAATCAATGAGAGATAGCTTTGGCTTTTTACACACGCAAAAGCGCTATCACTTTCGTTGGCATCATCCACAGAAAAAAAATCGTAGTCAAATTTTTATTCATATTTTTCAATGAGTTGGATGGTTCGAAGGAGGTTGAGGAACATTAATTTTTATATTTTATCTGGATTTCTTTATCATGGGTAGTCAATTTAAAATAGGCTATTATCGGTGTCAATTTCAACGTAAATTGAAGGTGAATGAAAGAGAATGAAAGCGAAACTATAGTTCAATGAGATTGATCCCATTTGTTGGATAAAGTGTAATCTCTCAAATCTTCAAAGTACTGTTTTGAGTTGCGAAAATGTAGTTCACTGGCATTAGGTAACTTTATACTAATGTAGTGATAATTACGTTGATAACGATTGTGTGACATGATTAGGAATTCTGCTTAATGTGTTCACGGGTGCGTTCATTTATCGCCTTGGGCGTAGTTCGCTAGATGTTTTCACCGATTGCATGACTTAGTTCAAAATGTTTCCTTATTCGAAATGAAATTGTTTTACTGTACAGTGGCAAACCGAAGCAGCGAAAAGTTCCCAAAACCACCAACTCCATTTATTATTCAGGAGACAAAGTTCACGCGACAATTAGTAGAAACTTTTTAATTAAAGTCGCGCTCGTTCATTTGTTTGGTAGAGTTTCATTTTTTATCTGATTGTAGTCTGCATTGATGGAATCCATTTATAATATGATAAGTTTGCTTGTTAGGTGGGCGTTTAATTACTAACCGTGGGTGAGATTGATGGGAAATATACGACGGTCAAAATTTGAACATGAATTTAAATATCCACGTATGCATTTTTTACTTTTATGCATTCCTCACATGATGTCTTTTTATAATTATATAGTCTTCTATACAATACTTCTTATTCTCTACTATAGTAATCTCGTATTAATCTGAATAATATTGATCCTAATATACTAAATTGATCCTAAAGTGATCCTAATCTGAGTATTGAATCCAATATACTATCTACTCCACTCATAGTCTTTCTTGACATGATCTTCTCTATCAATCTTCAAACTTAGTACATTCAAATTTAATCTATATCATCTAATTATATTGAAGTTGATGAGTGGACGTTTCAATATCTTGTGGAATAATTATATCACAATGATTGATTATTGATCGTACTCCACCGAAAGCACTTTCTGGACTTAATCTCCCATAATGTATCGATGTTAACTTTTTGGGTCCAAATTTGATCTAAACCATGTAATAATATCGAAGTTGATGAGTGAATGTTTGCATGAAATGATAACATTGTATTGGTGCTATTTCGATTACGTATATTGTTGTGTTGCATGAGTGTGCATGCGTTTCGTTGTGTGCCCGTCGGCACTTGGTCTAACGCCAGTAACTTTGTGCAACTGTGCAGCTCCAGACCCGGGCGGCCCCCGAAGCGAGCACCCTCGGTCGGCCTCTCTCTCGCCGCCTCCCACCTCAGCCAGCAGCTCAAGAAGCACCGCCTCGAGAACGGCGACTACCCCTACCCGGAGAACGGTCATCTCAACGGTAAGTCACACACCATTCACTATTATAATACTTACACCTTAATTTACTGTGTTTTGTCATGAGGATCTTGATAAGATTGATAAGGCATCGTACTTCAGGTGTTAACTATTCTGGCACTCATATTTTAGAAACTCGATTCCAATAGAAAAGGAATGTAGAATGTTTTGCAATAGTTAGTGAGTTTTCATTATTATAAATAATTCTCATACCAATTGAATCACTATATTATGTGAATGCTATCCACCATTTACTAATTTGTAGTAGGCCTATACAATTCCAGGTACCTTTTCAGAAAATTAATTCGATATGAGAATTAATGATAGTAATGGAAACTCACGATTGCAAAAAGTTCTACAATAATATTTTCTCTTCTATTTAAATTGTATAAAATTGAATATATATATAAGTGCAGTACTAGATTCATATCTCGATGAATGGTATTGTGGGCTATTATGACTAAATATGCAGTCATCTACGACAGGATTTGCGATTAGCCTTGCACTGTTGTTGTAGCGATGATGAAGCAATGGCGAGCATTGTTTGTTAGTAAGTAATTACTGCAGGAGACGAGTGGGCCGTGTAAAGGAGCAGCCACTTTGTTGACGTATTGGTTGATTATGTTTGGCCTCTTTGTATTTCGGCTGGGGAAGAACAGGTCGCCTACCCAGTGCTATACTGGACGATGTTTGTGCCCGATGGCTGTGAAGGGGATGTAGTCTACCGGACAGAAGAGAATATTATCGATATATATAGACAGCATTGTTGTCGCAATTACGACGTTCGGTGTACAAGTGCGGCACATGGACATGGCCGTCGCATCTGCACAACAATGGTTGGAGACTATTATTATTATTATTGTTATGTTTGGTGCAAGCCGCTGGAGCGGGAGTGTTTGGTCATTGGCTGCCAACAGCACTAGCGAAGACACAAACATCGAATGCAAACTGCGTCCCCACGACGTTGCAAATCGCCTAACCTAACCTGGAAGCCCCATTCCCGCACCTCACCGATTTGATGTTTTAACTACTACCACCGCCAATTATTGATACGCAACTACTCTCACTAACTGTAACAGTAGGTGCACGGCTTAACCAAAACACACACTGACCAAATATCAATATTGCTTTTGTGCACCCTCTTGCCCCGTCACTGTTTTTGAAGATCGATATTATAGATTTTCAACCGCCCGCTAAAACTAGCAAATTCTCCCTCAAGTACAATTTGTGCACACTATAGTGAATAGTGGCGGCTATATGTTTATGTAACCGCACTCAGCTCGCCACCTATTATTGTAATTGTATTTGTCGATAATTTGCGGCAGGCTGCCTGTAATTAATGGTTCAAGTATCTGGGTGCAGGTCACTACAGTGTTTCAATAATTATGATATTGTTCTACAACGCTATAGGCCTAAGCCGCGTATCGACAGTCCGAGGCATGTGCTACGAATGCCTCGCTGTACAGTCTGTTGACACAAAAAAAGAGTACTACTACTAGTCTACTATCTACCGCGTATCGACAGTCCGAGGCATGTGCCACACATGCCTCGGACTGTCGATACCGGGTTTGCTAGCAGCCAGGCAAACGCTGCACACAATTCGCAGCGAGCAGTGCCTGTTGCCTCGCAACGCACAACGAACAATTCTACAAACTAACCTCAAAATTGTACCACATTCCTATGCATTTTTGTGATTAAGAATTCTTTTTGAGTGCAGAAGGTTCTAATAGGCAATAATAAGCATTGCCTTGAATTTTTATCTACTAATTGAGCACAAACTAACCTCAAAAGTCCAAAATATCAATTGTCAGAGCTTAGTTGCTTTGTCTCCCGCTTGATGGCGCTAGTCAATTTGTTCGCGTGCTCGCATTTTTGGTTACAAAAAATGCAGATTTTTTATTTTTATTATAATTATAATTATATACTATACTATAATTATAATTATTTTTTATTATTGCAGATTATATTCCCACATATGCCTCAGCCATGAGTTTATACTTTTTTTGCGTCACCAGACTGTACTGCGAGGCATTCGTGGCACATGCCTCGGACTGTCGATACGCGGCTCAAGTCAAGTTGTTGAACCACTCGTTTCATGAATTAGAATAGGGCGAATTTCTACATCACATTAGGAGAACTGGAACATTATCAATACAGTCTTGGCACCTACATTTTTCCCAAGACCCATGAAAATTTCTCAATTGGAGGTGTAAGGACCACATGGGCTCTTACGCCTGTGCGAGCACAGTAAGAGGATGATGATGATGATGATGATGAGAGATGACTACTTTTTGGGAATTCGGGACCGACGGGTCATCATCTCCTCCGAAAATTGTATGTATGTGATAGTACTGCGGTCAAAATCTGTTCCTCGGTCAAGAATTGAACTTGCAGCCTCTGGTTATCAGACTTTACTCTAACGAGCCTCTTAATTGATTTGATACAGAAATTAAAAAAGGAGCAGTATTAATTAATTAAATATTTAATTAGTGTAGTTGTTTATATCGAGTTGAAACACTAGGTTAATTTGTAGATATTGAAAAGTAATCACCTTGCATGCAAATAGAAGTAATTCTCAAATTGGAAGTATAGGCTAAATATCACAACTAAATTATGACTATTATATGGTCATTATTGATTGAATAAAACTCAACATTCAAAGTTAGGGTGAGGGCTATTAAAAACGTCGTAACATTTCAATAGCAATGTAATCATTAATGACGTAGGATGTCACATCAACAGAACATTATTTGAATTGAGTTTTGACACTCATTGGTGAAAACAGTAGACAGTATAATGAATTGGAAGACTAAACAAGAGTTCAGAAGTTAGCATTTTGTTCAGTGAAAGGCAAGAATGTTGTTCAAACAACAACGCTGAGCTGTCTGAGAGAAAGTACTTTGAGCCGTGAGTGGTGTGAGAGGATTTGTTAAGACCTTGACTCCCTGTGGGGTGGTTGGATAGCAAAGTTTTCTTGATAAAGTTTGAGAGCTTTCCTTTCTTGGATTTGACAAAAGTCAATAAGTAATAATATCTGTCGGTGGCTTTATTTACCCCTTCAATTAACAGCTTTCAAAGGGGAGGATCTGTCAGTCAATTGGAGTTTGTTTGTGCATCTGACTTTCCACTTATTCAAAAGGCCTGCGAAAACAGAGGTTCACATCAAGTTCTTCAGTGTTTCCGGGTCGATAAATGAAGAATGTGTTTCCAATTACAAGCATCAGAGACATCAATCAATTGCAAAACACTCGTTATCAATTGGGTCTTTCCAACAAATGATTAAAGCTTTTTCAAGGAAATCTCGATTTATGAAAGTATAAATAGAAATAAAGTTGAAGAGTTGAAAAATTGAAGAGTAAAAAGAAAATATGTAAAGGTAGACGCGAAGACAACTAATTTATTTTCTGAAATTGAAAAGCAAATAAATTACAATGCAAAAAAACTCATGAAACAAGTTACAGTTGTAGAGAACTGATTGGAATCAATTCTCAAATAATATCTCGTTTGCAATCTAATTGATTCATTTAACTCATAAAAACCTGTTATAATGAAAGTAGGCAATGTTGTAAACATAAAAGTGAATTGAATTTTTTCCTCGTTCAATCTTGTTCCCTGATATTGAGAAAATTATTATTGATCTAGATCAGACGATGATTTGCGTAATAATCGGGTAGATATGTTTCATAATAAGATATTGATTGAATAAGAACCAAGTTGTAGCTATATGATGTTAAAAATTCAACTAAATAACTTATCAAAAGTAATCAATAGGCCTATAAATAAATTTCTAGAATCTTATTCCATACTGTCGTACACTGCCCATTTGAAAGAATTATAACTTGTATCTATCAAGTTGAGAATCAACTTTCCTAATTTCAACAAGTTGAGTCTCACTTTTTTGGAGGAGCGTTATCACTGTTCAAAATATTAGTGCAAGGCAAACAGGAGATGTTATCTTGTTGATGAGGTGAACGTTGTATTGCTTGAACGTGTAAAACCGTTTAACAATTTGGTGGAAATCACTTAAACGTTGACTAAAAGCCGCTCGTTTTGGGCAGAAATAGCCACGACTATTCAAGGAATCCGGTGCATAAATTGGGAAGGGTATTCTCAGCAATTTGTTTGCGGGTGGAATCCTGGCCAGCGGAAGAGCCCTGCGGAATGAGGTGTGTGCAGATTATCGCCAAGTGTTTTGCCGGTGTACAAAGGGTATTTTCAGATTATGGGCGGAGAAGACACATGGGGGAAGCAGAAAAGGACACAGAGTAATTCGCGGTACACCGCTTTGTATTGTGTTCAATTTTGTCCAGGAGAAAAGCGGCTATTAAGTGAAAGGTGTTTTGTGAGACCCATGCACACTGATTTAGATAGGTCACGTACGGCGGACCACGTAACGGGCCACCGACGGTCATTTACACATATTCAGAAAACCGACATCCCCGTACCCTTGCCACCAACAAATGCAGATAGATGCAAAGTACCCTACTTCCCCAACATACAATATTCTATTATTTCCTCCCTCTATTGATTGTTGGGTCATTTCGGAAGCAAAAGCAAAGGGTCGCAATGTTTGTCCATACTCATATTTCTACACGCTCACACTCCGTTTCAAAATTATTCTTACCCTTTGGTTTACCTCGGAAGACTCATCCTTTTCTCCAGTTAATTCCAAAGTCCACGATTCAAATCAGAAAGTAACCCTCACTACGACAGTCCTCACTCATTTTCTCATTACTCACCAGTTAATCGTATTCACAGGCACGTTGCACTTCAGACAAGGAATATTCTCCATTTCACATCTTCTCGCGCCCTGACCCTTCACAGCACGAGAATGTATGAGGGTCTCATTATTATTAGATGTACCATGCAGATAGCGAGTACATGTCCACTTTCCATTCTTTTCGTCTTTTTACTGATTTAAAAATATTCATTTCTCATTCCAATCGCATTGCAGACGATATGCAAACGAGGTTTTTAACCCTTAACTGACCAACTTCTCTGATTGAGTTTGTTATAAGAGACTCAATCGTTGCCTAAGTAAACCCGGTTGTTAATTAGATTTTTTCCTTCCAATCACTTTGGAAAAATAGAGTTATTACGGAGTGAAGAGTAGTAATAGCATGCTCAATTGTTGACGAGAAAAAAGTGGAAAGCGTTGCAAGAGAAAGCTCCCCTTCAAAATTTTGAAATGTTGTATTTGGCAGTTGTATTGTAGAAAAAAGTTTCTATAAGCAATCGTTATAATGTTCCTGTCACTAAATATTCTAATTTTCAACAATTTTCTGTATCCGGCACTGCCAAGAGCACTGTTCATCGGTTAGATTGTTTAGAAAAAATAACGTAAGGATGTAACATGACTAGAATGTAATAAATACATCATGAATCATGAACATGATGCACTGGAGTTTTGGAGGCTCATGACATTTTTCAATACTATTTCGAATTGTGAACTTCATTGGCTCACTCATGTACAAAGTTTAATCTACCGATTAACAAACAAGGCAGGAGTTCATTGCGTCTTTTATAACACATTATCAGGTTCAATCCAACAACCAACCATTCAGTTTCCTATTATTTCTAAAAATTGAAATTTTCTCTTCAATAATTATATCTGCAGGCTATTAGGAACGTTAATAAGTTTCTACTTGGAAAAATTGGTTCCATTTTTAATTTAAAGATAATTAGAATTCAATTTTCCTATTGCTTTGTGGCCTTCGAAAGCATCAATTTTTTGTTTCAAGTGTGAAATTGGAAATGGAAAAGCGTATATAACAAATAATAGAAGATAAATTGGCTGTTTCGAAAAAAATGCACAGGAAATAATGCGTAGTCGGTTCATGTGACACGACACGTGTACACCCGAGTTCCGGTGTGAGGTTGGAGTGAATGGGGGAGTAAGGTGAGCCTGATGTTTTTCGCTTTTTTTAATTCATCCTGATATTTTCACTGAGCACAAGCCAATATAGGTTTGATTGTCAGCCACTTAGCGCTTAGTAAACCGTGTTGATTGGAAGAATCGTGTGATGATGGCCAGTTGAATGCTGTTGGAAATGAGCGATAAAAACCTTGTTAATTGTATTGAACAAGCGCGGCTACCACCACAAGTAGAGTGATGCTTGGTGGGTTATCATCTCTGGACGCTGCATCAAACCGAAATATATCCAATGGTCATGATAAGCATCAACTGTGCCCAGTTTTTGGTTGTTAGCTTCCGATCGGGGGTGTAAGGGGGAAACGTAATGCGATTCCACAGACAATTACAGACAAGCAAAGCGAGTCCAGTCCATTAGTAGACCATTAGTGGAAATATGAAACAAAGCTCGTCCAACTCCCCCAAGTCAGGTGGGTGGAGTCATCGTGTACCCCTGCTTTCAAGGCAAAACTTCAGACGCAATGCAGGAGGACTGAGTTCACTTCTCGTTACTCTTGTTATTATTGTTTAGGCTTTCTTTGGTGAAAGCAACAACAGACAGAAAGTAAGGAAGAAGGGAATGAGTCGTTTTCATTATGAAACTCGGCGTTAATTTCGCTTAATTATTCAGTTCAGAGAATGGGGAGTCGGACTTACCCCTTTATAACTCAGCTTTGATTTCTTTCTTTCTCTTTTTGTTATTCCTCTCGCTCCTTGAACGCGCATATTCTCTTCATCTTTTCAAAGCTTCTCGCCTCGACGCCCCCACACCTGAACCCCCCCACATCACACAAATCCATCACCTTGCTTCCGTAATTTTACATTATTTCATCATCACCATTATCATTATCAGACGTCGCATCTTTATTCGCTCTGTCGCTTCGTGTCGTATATCTTCATTCTGACCTGTTACATTTTTACTCCTTGTCTTTTAAAAACTTGCAACCCTTTGTTCGCATCCCGATAATTTCTGCCTCCTGCCTCCAAAATATATACCAACCTTCACCTACAGATTTCAACTAGGTATTATTCCAATTTTTTTGATAAATTTCAAAGTATTGTTATAATTATTTCCAGGAAAATATCTCAATGAAATGTACACTTGAAGTGGTGGCAATTTTCTAAGCCAATGATGATCAATGAAATCAATTATTGATACATCGAAGGCTTAGTTATTCTGAGAATTGAAAACTATCCAAACTATCAACCTTGGAGAATTCTACAATATTCTATAAAGATTCTCAAAGAATAGAGAAGTCTAGAACTTAAAAAAAGAGAGACAATAGTATCGATTTTTGATGAATTTGGTTCACCTATTATAATCATTATCAAAACGGCTCAAAAGCATATTTAATGAGCTGATAACTCCGGGCAGTCACATTATCTTGGTTTGAAATGCGAATTTGATACTCATGACGTTCAAGAGGAAAATACAGAAAGCAATAAAAAATTATCATGTTTGTATTGTTGTACAAATCACTCACTCATGTCTACTATTCTCATTTTTAATATTCATTTTCATACGGTGTTCAAATAAGAGATAAAGAATGACACCACAGAGTGAACATTATATATTAATTTACTAATATTGTGCCAGGTGTAGCTGATAGGACATGTGTCTGAGATTATCTCATTTGGTGGATAAATAAAGCCTGCTTGCTATACGTAACTTGAATTATTATTTACAATAGTCCTATTTAGTCCGCGTTGTCTCTATTGCTTAATTTCAAGCTGGTAGCAATAGAACTATGTAAACAGGATTAGTAAACAGAATAATTATTACACCATTCATCAGCTCATAGTATTAATGAATTAATTCATAGTATTATTTTACTGTCATTCTCATGAATAATTTTTCATCGACACAAATTATCATTGATAAAGCAACAACCATCGATGGATTTTTCGAAGAAATAGTGTTCCTTATTTATCCACCACTGTCGGAAAAAATGAGAAATATTTTTGAGATATTTTGAAATATTATATGAATAATGAAAATCATATGCAAAGTGAAACACGAAAGTTTTCATACCGTACATTTCACTTCTCCGCTATATAGATTGATAGCTTGGAAGAGATGTAAGGTGTCAAATTACCTATCCTGGTCCAATATTTTGCGGTAGAGTTTTAATGCAAGGATGGCACTGCTGTTTGATAGTGTTATTTGGGTAAATAGGTGTGATGGTGTTTTCCAATGAAGTCATGGCTAGAAGGCGGCCAAGGACCTTCTAATCAGACACCAGCGGTCGTAAACCCGTGAACAAGAGCGGGGGTGTCGGGGGTTTATAGACTTGACAGAACTCAATCACGGTTTACTGGTTTACTACGACATCTTTATCAAGCACATGCAATGCAAACCGTGTACTTCACTCAGTAAACATGTATTCTATACACAGCTCTATTTTACCGCTTCGTGCAATCTTTCTCCAATCGATCAGCTTGAATATCTTGTCAAATATTATCTGAGCACGTTGACGACTTTGTGAATCACGGAAAAAATGACAGAATACGGTATGGTTTCTCTGTTAAGAGCTCTTATTTGCAGAAGGATTCTGTGAACTATCCCAAATTATGATCGTTTGAAACTTTTCTTTCACCTATTTCAAATAAAATGATGTCAACAAGAAAGCCCATCATGACAAGGATAAGCATATTGGATAAGAAAACAGATTGAAGAATATCAATGACGAACATTAAAATATCGATTTGGTGGAGAGAATCAGGACCAAGTCGTTGATGGTGAATGATATTGAGAAGGTGGTCCACCAAAATAGGAGTGGGGGGGGGGGGGTTTGTTTCTAGCAGAAATGGATAGGACCGGTCTAGACAGTCTTCTTCTATAGCGGAATATGGCCTACGACCGTTGTAAAATAGAACAAAGTCAGTGAGTAGGCTACATGAATAGTAATAACAAGTACTATTATTTAGAAGCCAGTGTAATACTAGCGCAAGGAGTAGTCTCAATTTTGTTGCATCATTCATCAAGCAGCAGCCATATTTGGTGAAGCTGAAGCGACCATTCATTATGCCTCGTAAAGCAAGCATTATTACGTCTGCTTAAGAATGGAAGGGATTTTTTTACCCGATTAGCATTAAACTTACTCGTAAAATGAGGTGAGCAGTGAATGGCGTAGTGTGGGTTGCAGAGTTAGATTTAGTCAATCACCATTCTGCTAAAGGCCTTGACGGAGAATTCTCTCATAGATGAGCCTAGCCTACTGGAAAAATATTCTTGGTAATAAAGAAATAGGCTTTTTGAAAATTGAACTAAATTAATGATTTAAGAAATTCAAAAGAAAATTTCTTTGATAACATTATTTTAATAGCCTCCAATAGAACGAAACTTGCGGATCAGGCTGACAGGACGAAAACTTTCTTATTCTCTATGGTTTTTTCTCAAACACGATTAATTTACTTCTTCAGGATAGCATCAGCTATTTATTGAAAAACATCGATCGCCAGTTTCGCCGTTGGAAACTACCTTCGAATCAGTTGTCGTGACCAGCATATTTAAGTGATAACATGATATTTTAAGATGATGTAACATTGTAAAATATCATTTTCAAATATTGGAGAGTTGGGAATGTATTATCATTAAATTTTTTTCACTCTCAAGGTTTCCACTATATTGTTGAATAGAATAGCAACGGTATGGGTGAACTTTTTATAAATAATATTCACGCACAGTTTTCCGAATCACTAATGAACTGATTAATCACTAATTTAATAAAATACTCAATATTTAGTTTAGCACAATAATATTCAACAATAATGTAATATTTGTCTATGTAGAAGAAATCTCTTTGCCTTTAGTTATAAATATTTCTTTCCAAGATGAGTTGTAGTGAGCAAACACAACCCTCCCACTTGAAAACAAGAAGCAGCAGCAGAAGTTGCGTTCAGTTGCCTTAATAGTTTGTTGAACACAATTGGCCGACCGCAGCGCACCACTACCAACCATTACATTGGCAAGGATTGTATTGGCGGCTAGGGCAAGCACTGTTGACTTGTATTATGTAGCGATCATGTTTACAGCAAGCAGAATGATTTAGGTCGCCGTGAATAAAGAAGCATGAGCCAGACTGTTTATTACGGCGACTGTGTAACATTAAATCGAAACATGTCGGCCGTGTCGTTGAATCCACGAAGGAGGGAGCGAATCGAGGTGGGGAAGAGAGTAAAATCAGTAATAATTAATTAATTTCTTTATTTTTAAACTGATTCTCAGGGTCGTCAGCTGCTTTATTGGCGCAATAAATATTTATAAGCATAGAGCACGTTAGCGGCAGCCCGTTGTTTTATGCAGTGCATTCGTGATATCAAAAGGATAGAACAATTTCTTGTCTCTTGTTAAACACGGCAGCGGCTATGTAACTGCAGTCGGCGCTGCTGATCTATGGGGTGGGGGTGGGAGAACCAATTGGTACACATTCCCAGTACCCTAGACTCGCAACTCAAACAAGTAGCTTTTAATAGAATACTGAGGAACTTTGCAATAAATTGAATATTTTTTCTCAAATAAGTCTTCCTTCAATTTCCCATCATGTGATGTTCATAGAAACACCTTTGAAAAATTATGATTCTAGAAGTAATTTCAACATTATTTCTACACATAACTCTTAACGCGTATTGCAATTTTATTATAACTCAGCAGCTTCTTTCTACACTATCATCTTAATCTTCAAGTTTATAAATTACTTCCTTGAAGCCTGTATTCATCCTCAACAATGAAAATCTATGTATTCAAATGTTAGCACTATTTAACATATTATCGTTATGTAAATGTTATTATAATATGCGTTTGTTTATTTAGCATATTTCCATAAAATACCCAAAATGTTCGAATCTATAATAAAATGATGAATTTCCACACGATTAAACTCATCAGGTTTTAATGATACACTGTTATAATAGAAACATAATATTTAGTTAATTTCTTGAATAGTTGAGAAACTTGGAGTATAAATGGTATTAAGCCTATTATATTGTAATTGTATTGTACTCCAGGCTTTAAATAATTGGTTCTATATTATTTATTCCTCAATTTCAAATTAACCTTTATTTTATGTGTTTCAAATATTGTGTAAAATGAGCTTGATGCATTTAATAGCTCTTAATTATTTAATAACTAATAATAAATATTCACTAGATCCCGTTCCAAGTGGGCTAATTGCCTTGTTGAATAAATTCCTTGTTTTCAAAACGATGCAAGCTGTAACAGTGCAAGAATTTAGAATAGATTCGAATCATTATCAACCGTTTTTTCGAATCCTAATTTTGTGAAGTCAAAAACTCGCCCGATCGATGGAATCCGGTTTAAAGAGTTGTTCAGCATCATTGAGCGCTAATTTGAGAATGTTTGATGAATTTCATGCAAATCGTCAAACCGAATAAGAATATTATAATGTATAGAAACTTGTAAGTTTCGAACAATCTTCAGAACCAGCGCGATACTAAGCGCGGACTGATCGATTTCAGTGAGTAGACGACTCATAAAATAAATTACTCCGTCCAGTTTAAACAAAACTGGTTGGCATTTCAGGTGTGTATCTTTTAAAATGAATGTGATCTTTTATGGTCCATTCTCATTGATTTGCTCGATACTCCTTTCTGTCCTAAGAACATTTATTGTCTTTTTCTGAAATGAATAGCAGTTTCAAACGTTTTTATTATCGATTTTCTGATCACTCTGTTTGCTCTCACACTGTATACTTGATTTAGGCTACTGTTCTTAATTTCGGATTTCGAGTGGTTTCGGTTGTTCTAAGATACTTCAATAATGCAGTCTGAATTTATTTATTGTCACAATTGCAACTTGATAGCAAGTACGAGTATTTCATGCAAATGTGTGAGTGAATGATGATGTTTACATGGTGAATGAAGAATGATTATAGTTTTCATTAAAATTTTAACTTTGAAAACACTTTCCACTTGAAAAAATTCTGAACTTTGATGAAAGTTCACTGTTGAAAGAATCTGGTTGACAATCCAATATTAGTTGTCTCGTTAGTTACCAGGTAATAATGGCCTTTTTCATAAGCTTTTTTTAAACATGATAAACAATCAAATACTAATTCTATTGCCTCATGAGTAAACCCTGTAGAAATCATCCTGGAGAGCATTTTACATTGAATATTGCATCTGGCATTTGGTGCATGATGATTTCCATATGAATCAAAATGAACAGAAAACACGAATGTAATTACGAGTTTACTGGTAAATTGATGATTTACCAGACTAGACTCCGAAATTAACTTTTCAATCAATGGAATCGGAAAAATCGGATTGAAATAATATAGGGTTTGAAAAGGTTAGTGCCCTTTGGTTAAGGCTGAATGTGGGTCAGTGTTGCAGCGCTGAGGATTGAGGGGACCATTTGGAGAGTCTGTCTGTCGTAGGTCGGTTCAAGCAAGTCGTCATAGATGAGGCTAGGCCAGCAGCACCCCACATAAGTTGCAGAGGAAGTAAGCAGTTAACTGTAATCACTTTGATTTCCAACGTTTCCGGGCCGAGGCTTGCGAATTCAATTGGAGTCAGAGGCAGAGGACTTCCCCAATCAAACAATTGCAATGACGACGACGATGATGCAGTTGTGGACTCGCGAGTCAATTGATCGACACAATCAGCTAATTGAAGGCTGGCGCATGCTCACTGACAAACACATTCACAGTTTTGACCTCTCACTCGCTTCAAGTTCAACTCAAATTGATTCATCCAATTTGATGTCGGTTGAAGACAAGACAACATGCGTTATCCATTCACAGTTCTAATCTGGATATAATCAAAGCAATAACCTACTCCAATCGAATGATTTCTTATAAAATTCCTTATTTAGAGAACAACATCTCCAATTTTTCCAGCAATAATACCCAGCAAAACAGTGATTAAATCAATAAAACAGAAATACCCCAACTCAGTCAGCCTCATTCTAGAAAGATTTCAAAGTTAGTGCATTGATTTACTAATCACTGTAACTCACGGTTGTACCTCTCCACTTGGAAGTCACTACTTAAAGTTCTACTTGGAAGTCAAAGTTCACGTCCCGTTCCAAACTGTTACTCATATCAAGTTTGATTTGGTTCAGGTATTCAAACTGTACAAGCCTTCTTTATAGCGTTTTAATCTTCTCCAACTTCTAACTACCATTACCACTGTCTGTTCAGTATGAAAGCTATGATTATTGGTTGAAATACTATATTTGGTTGAGAGCTTTGGTCTGCAATAAATATTCGGCTGTTCAGAGTTCAAGTCACCTGTATCAGAACTCTTTCCGTTTGGCTAGTTCTGTTTCTACTATTCCCGGAGCACGCACTGAAACTAATTATATAAATTGTTCATAATTGCTCTTCTGTCGGGAATAATTAATTTGATAGGTGGAGTCAGCTGCTGTAGTTTGGACTCTAGACCGGTTTGAGAATGTGCGTGCGTTGACTGTTGAGGCTCATACACAGTCGTGAGTATGGATGGGTCAGTTTCAACTCAATGATAAGTTGTCTTCCACCATCAAAAGGTTATGAGAACTCCAATGCATATGGTTGATTTTTATTTTCCCATTCGAATGTTGTTCAACGATAACGATTTTGAATAAACATAAATTTTATCATACCTTCCAAAATACAATTCAAAGCGTGGACTGTAAATTGTGTCTGTTTCATTCTTATTTATTGACTGCATTCAACAAGTTGAAGTTATCCCAGCTCGTGAGAAACTGCTAATTCTTCATCAGACTAAGGTCTCTTCAATGTAAACTTTTCCTTATTTGTAATCATGTTAATATTTCCCACAAATCAACCAAAAGATCATTTCCAATCAACAGACTGTCTTTTTGGAACTGAAAGATGTTGCAAATTGTCTACTCTAGATTATCAGTGTGTAATATAAATTTATTCCGGAATCCATTCTACTTGATTATGTTTATTACTTATATTTGCTTAATTGGGATTTTTCAATTGAATAAACGAGTTTTTCCATAAATGTGTTCCTATTTCATTCATACAAATTTAATTAGGCGAACTTGGCGTAATAATCCTGGTAAACTTATTTCCATTCAAATTTTCCAACAATTCCATGAATATTATTATTATAATCTTGTAAACCGCAGTGGATTATGTCAATTAATTTATGTTGAATTCACTGTATGTTCTCTCTCATCTACGGAATATTTTTAAACAATAAAAATATGATTGACCGATCAATTAATTGATTAATTATTATTGTAATTCACACAGCATTCATCCAGCTCTTGTATAACGAACAAATAAATTTACCATAACACAATTTAATAATCGCTTCCGCAATTTTCTCAACAGCTATTTCCGGTTCCACGCCCCACAAAGTTAATAAATAAATAAATAATTGCCGTTCGCACTCATCGTAATCATAATTTCAATGATATTCATCAATCCACTGATTAGACCAGCGAGCTCTCTTGAAATGCAGAGCAGCGGTGCAGCTCTCACTGAGCTTGGCATAACGGCAGCGATTGAGTCCAAATGCTTTGAAGTATATGGACCGTAAAATGCAAAACTCTGATAACACTGTGCAATTTCCTAATTGAATTCAGCCTACGCATGTTTTAATGAATTCGAATCGGTTCCTACATACTCGTAATTATTATAATAATTAGTGCTATAGATCAAGTGGTACATTCTTTTTCAATGTTAGCGGTAAGTTGGCTCTCAAGAATAGGAATAACATAAAATTTTATTCATCATTTGACAAGGTATTTTATTTCTTATTTTGAATTCTCTATCGATCGTGATTATGGAGATAGAAAAAAATCGTAGTGATATCTTGTCAGGAATGAAGTTAAACTTACTGCTGCATCTTATGTCACTTCATGTCAATAATTTGTAATGAATTCTGTATTCCTTAGAAGTTGAAAATAATCAGGACTCAATTTGTGACGGTATTCACCGGTACGCCATACCGGAACCTTGTAGTGGAATAGGGAGGAGGAATAAATTATTTCAATTCTAATTGGAAATAGTTATAATCTGATTGAGAATATATTCTATACACGGTCTTACATTCTTGAAGTTGCAAAAGATCCTACTTTTCTTGTCGTGCTACATAATTATTATATTTGGTGAATGATTTTTGCGGATCTGCAGCTCACAAGTTACATTATCTGAAAGAGTTTAGCAATCGACGTGTGTGCAATAATATCTAAAGCTATCAAATTCAAAGTGATAATTGGAGGTTTAAATTGGACAGCATGCTTTTGGAATGTGAAGTTGGCATGTTATAGTCGTAATAATGGAATTGGCACATCCGTTTCAAATGAGTTTGAATGGAATCGGCCACTCATGTGTGGTAGACGAACGGTAAAGTACAGCTCCAATTTCCATCTGAATGGCATCAACATTATGAAACCAGTCCGATTATTCCAAATGGGAAACTTTTTGCAAAGAAACTGCTTTGAAAAATCAACATTGAATGAATGGATTCCTCATTCTGCTGTTAGGTCATCCCTTTCGAGGATAGAACTAAAAAATTATCTTCAATAAGGTGTGAACTTTACAAAGTTTTTCCAATGAGCTTAAGTTTCAAATTCAATGAACAGTAACATAATGTCATGCACATTGAACAAGAACACATAGACTACCATACAAGGTATTAATTTATGCACTAGGCAAACAATAAACAATATAGTTGAAAAGGATGGTTCAAATATTTTACGATCTTCTGAACCACCATGAAATTCCTTTCTTGTATCATCCTCTACAAGAAATCACCTTGTATCATCCTTTCTTGTATCATTCGTCCTTTATATTGGAATAATAATTTATTGGTCAACTATAAGTCAGTATTCAAGATTAACACTCATGATTCTACATAGCTGTTGTCTACGTGTTGAAAATACCAAGAACTATGCCTGTTCTTTCTTGCCAATGTGTTTTTGCCAATAGATTAATAAAAATCAATATCCATAACTTACAACCATAACTCAGAGCTTTAGTTTGAAACTGATAACATTTAAGAGTTCAGTCTTCAACTGAAACAAGAATACAGTATCTTATATTTTCATCTGACCTAGAAATTCAAAGTGAAGATATCTAAGAAGAAGAGAACATAACTCAAGATTGCCAATTCCACTTTTTCATCATGTAGCCTATTCTCTTGCATCATGGAGTTCTTCATCATCCATATAAATTTTACAAATTTGTTCAATAATTTGAAGTGGAGTAACGACTTGGGAGATATACTCCTAGTTATCAAGTATTATTCAGTCGGATAATACAAGGGACTAACATCAAGATAGATTGATATTATCATAACAACCAAACCTTCAGACATAGAGCGCTGAACAATGTGTGATATCGTTGCATATTATGAGTGAAAGTTTCAAAGACAGATGAATAAACTCAATTTATTAAACAAGACAATGAACAGACACATTATGCTCCAACTTTTCATATTCAGGCGTGGTTCCTAATTACAGCTTGCCAGAAAAATTGATTTTTTATTGTTTGATTGATTATAAAGACTAAACCAGATGAGTTCTTTTGTGAGTGAGCACGGGGCGCATTGTTCGATCAACAATCATGATCATCCATAATATGAATTCGCATTGTTCTATTGTTTGCAGATTTATTTGCCAACAATTATTCATGCGCTGAAACAAAAAGACAATGAGATGGGTTTTTTCTGAAAAATCGGTGATCCAACTTTTTATAAAGTAGTACGAATTTTATCGGGAGATTGGTAACTTTTATTTATCCAAACAATCACAAGCTCGATTCGAGAACGCATTAGCTCGCGTCAGTAATCAGGTGAATGTAATTAATGCAACTTGATTAATCACGCAGCGGAACAGAATTCACCAAATGCAAAATGATAATATATCTCATTATTAAACATTCCCATTTTCAACTATTTTGAACAATTCTTTCATACTATGCACAAAATATACGATAATGATTATCATTATTATTTAGCGTATGGATTTTAATAAGTACAATTGATATTAATGATAATGGTGATATTTAGGTCCATATTTTAGGAAATAGTTAAGAACTTTCTCGATAATGTATCCTAGTTAGGTAGGCGGAGATCAAGTGAAGTAGAAGTAGAAATCATGAAGTAGAATCCGATAAAAACAAAGAATAAGATGCTTCTTGCAAATGAGAAACTGAACTGAAAATTGCTCTTCTATAAGGAACTACCTTAACACATTTCTTGTTCTCATCGACTCTGGTAAACCTGATCAGATTCTAGAGAAACAGAAAAAGCAAATCAGAAACAGCAACACATAGTGAGCATAATTGTCTCTGCAACTATAAATTAATAATATTTTCATCGATTACAGTAAATCGATCAAGATCAAACAAACTACCATTTTATGGGAAATATAGACTACATGGGAGATATATAAGGTTCATTTCTGATTGATACAGACAGGAAAATAATTAGCATATAGAATACCAAATCGCAGCAAGAAGAACCGAATTATCCAGAGCATAGAACAGAATTTTACAATGAGAATGCAGCAACATTTCAATATGCTTGTAGTACATTTCAACATTACTCTGCATGTAGAACATTGTTATTCTGATCATGCCTAGCATTGGTTAAGTGATGAAGAGTACAGAGAGAGGAGTTGAGAGTTGAGACTTGGCTGAGGGCAGCTCAGTTCGCGTGCAAGCCGAAAGCGCAGCGCAGCAACAAATAAATGTGACTTCTCGCCAGGCTCGTATTCATAGCAGGAAATATGGCCTTGTCGATTTCTATTAGGGATTCCTTTTGTATAAAAGGTTATATCTCTTTATTTATTTTGTATCTCTGTCTGGCGCGCGGTCTCCCATCGCGGAATGCCGTCGTTTCTAGTTTTCGTGCGTGATAGCTGGCAATAATTATTATTAGTATTGCTAAACCCGATACGAAAAAATGCCTGTTTGTCTCCCGCTCAGCCAACAGTTCCCATCGGGCGGGCGCCCCGCATGCATCTCCTCGTGTTCTTTGCATGTTCTCAACGCAAACCAATAACTATCGTTTGCTTACGAGATACTGTCGAACCATACTGTCATTTCCAATTTCTCAGATTATTATTTTGTTCTGCATCTTTCAATATCCTAATTGTTCGTTCTCAATTTTCCTAATTGATTCTAGTTTCCATTTTTCATTCTGATCATCCATTTCATTACTTATGAGTTCATGTGGGCTTCACCCTCAAAAACCAGTATTCTCAAATTTTATTTGAAATGCTATTAGAGTATTTGATCTCCAGTACTGTTTTTAAAAATCTGTTTTCGTGAAGAAATAATAAGCTATTTAGTAGGCCTATTCAAATAATTTGGTTGTCAAAATAAGTATTGATCATCATTGATTTTATGAATTTGATAAATTGTTGTACATGTGTTGATTTTTAATATACATCCAATCAAATTATTCCAATTGGGTGTAGGAATACTCAAAGTATGAAACATTGTTATACTGTGAGATACACTTGACGAAACATAATGTGCGAGAACGGAAGGATTAGGAGCACCCACAATCAGAAAGTGTTTAGCACAGATGATTAGTGGGCTCAGAAAGAGCAAGTCTCGTATCATTTTCTTGTCTGTGCACTGGCAACGTAACGGGCAATAGGCTACAAACGGTGAGACTCCAAATTACTACTTCTCACATTGTGGCACTTTAATACGCCATAAAACATGGCCAGATCCTCCTGGCCCTTAACGATCAGCCTGTCTTTTCCACTCTTTAGCCCCTGCTTGATCATTTCCAATGCACTTCCTTTCCGATTTCTTTCCCGCATAGCACAGCTGCCTTCGATTTATATCTTTGTTTTCTTATTACGACTGTCCGGGCCTGAAATTATTAGCAGAAAACAAAACAAGAAATGCGAGAAATTGTATGCAGACTTGATTCCCCACAAAGAAAACAAGATTCAGAGACTAAAACGAGCTCTCATGTTCCTATGCTGCAATCTTTTTTATATACCGGGCGCATGACTTCTCATGATAGATACTGTATATCACTTTAAATAAATTTCGCATCGTACAGGAGAGAGTAATAGTGTTGGAAAATATGCTATTTAAACTGAAATACAAATTCTTAAAAATCATTTTGATTCTATTCTATAATGAAGGGAAAAAATTTGTTTCAAAAAATGTCAATTTCAACCATAGATTTTAGAATTAATACTTGCGAGTATTTTTCATAATATCATGAGACCTATGACACCATTAGACCTTATATCACAGTCACAGATTATACTCAGAGAAAAAAGACGAAAAATAATCTTCCTGGTCTGTTTGTACCACAAATCTTACGACTCAATCGATTATCAGTTTCTGTTAGGATGACAGCTTATTAGAATTCATAAAAATAAGAGTTTATTCAATTAAACGAGAAATTACTCTATAAAAAGACAAGTTATTTGTACTCAGTAGGTTTATTATCGTGGTGATCAGCTTATCCCTGATTTCCATTCAGAGTATCCTCATCCTACATCTCATTAATTTCTGTAACGATGATAGTTCAATATCACTTATAAAAACAACAATATTAGTGTTATTAAATAAAGAACAGCTTGACAAGTTATTTGTTATCGGTAGGCAAATAGAATTTAGGGCCGAAATGCAGTGTTGTAACAAGGCGTAAACAAGACAGGCAAGCAAGTGAGGAGTTGTTGAAAGATTGCGGCTCTGTAGATGGTTGGAGCATGATTGACTGTGAGCATCTCGAAGGAACGACTGTTTGAGCGGGAGAAGAAGAAGAACCGTGGAGTCCCTGGGTGGAAGGTTGTTATCCAGCGGACCCCCGCTGTCTTGGGTTCGAAGTCCCCCCCTCACTTCTTCCCCCATCTGGGGGAACTCTCGTGCGGCGCTACGTTCCGTGTTCCCACCGTGAACTCTCAATCCAGACGACAGTGACCATACTGACACCCGGCCGTAAAATGCATGTCCCGTCTTATTTGCTTAAACACCTTTTCACCTCACCTTAAACAGTCTCCCATTACAACTGGCCGTATATTTACTTGTCAGCCGGAACCTACATCCAACTTCACTTCGTTCAAATATAGCCTCGTCTTCAACACGCGGTCTGCTGTCTAATATGGTAGTTTTTAATCGTTGCGTATGAAAGTTGATAATAAGTCTAGTATATTGAAATAGATCTATGAATAGATTTGAAGAAATTCATCATACTAGACCAATTAACTATAGTGAATCAGATACAAATTACATACACTTTTTGAAACTAATAAGAATAGGCTATCCAGAATGATATTGATTCGAGAGACTCATTAAAAATTGCCTGGTTATGTGAATTAGGAATACATCAACTGCAACAGATCATTCCAATTGTGAAAAAATGGATAGGCCTAATGTTTGAATATGAAAGCAATCTGTAATATCCTGGAATTATTCACTAGTCAAAAATTTACAGTACACAGCACAATATCCAGCTATAATGGCAAAAATTGAAATATGAAAGTTAATAGCTCTTATTTTTTTCTTGGAAAATGTTCAAAACTGAAATAAAACAAATTATTCACTAATTGATTACTGAAATCTTGGAATTAATCTTGTCTGAATCTTATTTTCAACTTTACTTTACATTAGGCCTACTTCTGTATTGCGATATTCTCCAAAACATTGAGAGTAATAATTGATACTAAATTATTTTCTCGACAACAGAGCTCTTAGTCGTAGCCTATATTGCATCAAATATCATTGTAATTTGGAAGATGCAAATGACTTTTGAAGGGAGATATGGTAGGAGAGAGTGAAATAAGATTAATGTGGACGGGAGGGGGAGGGGGTAGGACAATGGCTGATAAGACGCGGCTGACGTGAGCCGTCATGACTCGCCGTGGACGCCCGTGATGGATGGGTGACCACCCCAAGACGGATTGCCTTCATCTGCCCTTCTAGCTTGATTGTCGACAGAAAGTCGAACCGTTGCCATCAATTATTCAAAACCACCTTAGCTTACTAAAGCACTGGGAAAAAAGGACAAAAACTGAAAACCCCTTATAGGATATCAGCCTAAAAAGTTTTTGATATTTCACACGAAGGAGGAGTATTTTTACAAAACTTTGTCAAACTGTTGAAGAAATTAATTCATGGAGATCCTTTTCAACTATCATACATGGTATTTAGATTGGAATCCTTGGATATGGTCAATGTGGTGTTTATCCCACAAACCTACTGGTAAACAATGTGCATCAACATCTAATGTCCTATGATACTCTAACTCATTGAAGTTAGGTTGGGTCTGAAGAGTTTTCTTGATTATTTGTCTCTTATAACTGAAATTAATACTGTCAATTACATCAATTTTATAATCTAGATTATGACAACTTGAAATATTTCAATTTCTCTTCATGAATGGACTTTATCTATGACATTTTGAATAATTTATAAGGGTATTAATTCTATTTAACTTTATTGTTGAAGTCCTTCAAGTTACTACATCCTGATACTTCTCAAATAGCTTTCATCTTGTATCAACCTTTCGAATGCATCGAGTATTGTTCGATAATTTCAGTGATGCTTTTCATATGTGATTAGTGACAATTAGCCTAACAGTGAGCAGTGTACTCTTTTTCAGAGCCGCCGCGGCTGGAGAAGTCGCCTCTGCTGGCCAACGGCTACAACCACCCGCCCCACCTCAACCACATGCAGTTCCTGCACCACCCGGGCTCAGCGCACACGGCCATCCTCAACCCGGGCTTGCCCCCGCACCACGGTCACCTGCCACGGCCCGACGGATCCATAATCAAGGGACAGCAAATACCTGGCATTGATGCACTTGCTAGGTGAGTCAACACTTCCTTATCCAAACATAGCCTATTATTTAGCTAAATTAATATTGTTCTTATTTCAATGTTTAAAGCCTGCCTGCTGAATACGGGGTAGGTTGTGGCGGCCAGTCAAACAGCTGTAGCCAATCTCAGCTCTTGTTTTTCAATTCTTGGACAAGACAAAGGTTGAGATCTGCTACAGCTGTTCGACTGGCCGCCATCTACAGCAGGCTTAGAAAGCTAAGAAATCCTACGGCTAAGAAATCCAAGCACTGAGTGATCATAAATTATGGGTTAACAAATGTTTGACCCAAATTTGAATAGTTCGATTCTTCAATTGAATAGGAAAGGGATTAATCTCACCCCTTCTTTTGGCGATATCTCAAGAATAATATTAGAGTAGTATAAATATTATTTCAAGAAATATCTTTCTGAAAATGGATGAAACATGCAATCATAAGACCTGATCGTTTCAAAAAATGAATGGTCAATACAAAGTAACATAAATAAGAAGCTTCCCGATAAGTTGTCATTATTTTGTAAATCACGAAACTCTAACCACCATTCAAAGCGACGATATCTATTCGAATTTGCCATGACCTTCAAGCTATATGGAAAGAAGAATAATGATAATCAGTGAAACTGCTAACCATACAGCAGTTTTCCAATAAACTCGAAATATTCTGAATGAAAAGTAACTGAATATAAAGTGGTACTTGAAAACATATATGAGGCGCATCCATTTGCATATGAAGATAATCGTATCTGTCACAGTATTTTGAATCATCATTTCTGAAGCTATAAAACCTAACTGGATATCTTTCACACGATCAAGACTGAAATAACCCTAGTCATGTTTGATAGAAAGCATAATATGTCTGTTTGGAAATGGAAGTTTTCATCTTTCAATATGAGTTACAAGCCAAGAGTTTTATTTGATTCAGTATGACACTGCATTCTTATTTTCAAATCATGGTAATTTGAAGAAGGAGAAACATTTCAAATAGTCGTAAAACGAAAACGATTTGAATCAGCCTCCATTCAAGGAACAGGAATATTCTTCTTTATTCAGATTAAGAAAATTTAATTTCACTCAATCAGAGTGAATTATTCATTCTTGATTGACATTCTGTCTTTTTCTAGTTTCTTAGCTTATTTCGTGATTTGCTTTACGCATAACAAATAATTCATTCAAAAACTCACAAAACACGTTGATGTAGTCTATCATTATTTCACCATCAATGACAAAAAAAGTTTCTAATGGATTATATTCCCCCCTAATTTTTCTCTCCTCCAAGTCCTATTCATAAGATGAGTAAAACCATCCTTTTTGCAGCTCGAATATGAATGAGATTCAAAGAAGAATCGGTGGTGGTAGCAAATGAGTCGTGGGTGTTAAGAGGAATTGTAAGGGAAGCCGTAAATTATTGTAGCCTAAGTAGTTGAGAATGGTTATTTGAATACTAATAATGCTGGCATCTGTAAGAAAGAGACAGAGTGAGTGGAGGAGGAGTAAGAAAAAGAAAGTGCTGAGTAAAGAAGACCCATCCATGGATTCTGCAATTGGATTGTAGGCTACTTCTTTTCACCTCGGTAATGGGATCGCTAGTTTTCAAGAAGCCCTTGTGGGAATGCAACTACCCTTCATAATACTGTAACACCCCTACTAAACTTGAAAGTTTCATTCTAATGCAGAAGCATCTTCAAAAGTTTCTCTCATTCTGTGAATTTTTACCTTGTTCCCATGTTGTGTTGTTGACTAATTCAATATCTATACATCATGAAATCTTTAAATCTCTCAAACTGGGAATAAATAAATATTTGCTAGAACAAGTTGATTAAACTCAAGTTTATTCTGGAACAATAATTACTATATCGTACCATTCATTTCAAACCATTTTATTTAATTATTTAATTTTATAATTTTCATATGTCAACTGATCGCTCAAAATATCTTATGTTTTGCTACAGTTATCTCTGAGACTTTAACCAATATGAAAATTCAAGCTGAATTTTCCAAATTCCATGACTAATATTGTTTTTATTAATAATTATCGATACATTTTGAAAAGTAGAAAAAAATCATCTTCACAATGAAGTATATTTCACTTCAGTCAATATTTGGAAGTTTTTAGTTAGATTGTGTCAGAACGTCTAAAGAGACGAAAGAAATCTCCCTCCTAATAGAATTAGAGCCATGTTAGGAAAGAAGCCGGAGAATCGCGGTCTCCTGAGTCAGTTAAAGGTTAAGAAAACATTTGTACTGCACAAAAGTTCAAGCTTATTAGCACCCGTAACCTATAACCCACATCCTCGCGTTGATCCACCCTTCTAAATAGCCATTGCTTTTTGTAGTAGAATACTTCTTCTCTTTCATTTATTTTATTTGAATAATTTTTTATTGATTTACTCTTCTTATCAATGGACCTTAATGATCATCATCTGAAAAACTATGGAGAGCTAAGATTTCTTCTTTCTTATTCAAAAGTAATAGTTACCTACTAATAAAAAATCATCCTCCATTTTTAGAAAAGGAAGATTCGGAGATCAAGTTGATGAAATAGTTATTCAAATCAAAGTTTTATCACAATCAATTACGAAAATCTTACCGCATTTCAATGAACCAGTCATTAATTGAAAGAAATTTTTAATGTACATTTGAGAAAACTCTTTGTGGAAACCTTCCATTGAATAATAATAATAATCCTTTTCACAAGCTAATTAATAGTGGGGAGGAGGTAGCATTTGATTGGGAATACGACATCTCCGATGATGAATAATTACGAGAGCGAAGGAAAACTGTGTATTAATAAAGTAGAAACAAGACGACGTGCACTGCCCTTCTGATTAGCAAATTCCTAATTTTTTCCTCTGATAGGGGTTGTGGAAGAAAAAATATTTAGTGATGAAAAGCAAAAGGGAGATGCAAGAAGGGGAAAATTGTAAAGGACGTCATCGAACTTTTTTGGTCCATTGAGGAGGTATTTTTCGTCAGAAATTAATGCTAAAATAACGTCGTCTTGTCAATACATCTCTGAACTTTGAAAGATCTGTTTTGGACATTATGAAAAAGAGTCTAGATAAGAAGATGATTAATGCCAGATAAGCAAGATTGAATTCTCAAAAACTGAAACTAAACCGTCAATAGGATTCTTTGAAGGTGTAATTCATTTAAAAATTCTTTATCACCCTATTTATTTTCATCATAGTAAGATTTATATTGCTGAGTAATACAAAAATGGATGCTCAAAAAAACAATGAACGAGTATTTTTCTAACTTACCGCAGATTCAGTTAAAAACTGAATTCGATATTATAAAACAAACATCAATATTTAGAATCATGATATTGTATGAGAAAAGAAATTCTTTGAGATTTTATTAACCATCAGTTTCTCAGTTGATAAATGTCAACTCCATCTCGATACATTATATTTAAAATCCTTACGATATTATTCACACTAATGAACCATGGTTATTTTATTAATATTATTCTATAGAAAATTTCACAAATCAAACAGAAAATACCGCCATGACTTTGATCAACACTTTCTTCCGACCTTTATTAGTAGGTTGTTGTGAATCGCACACATTAAAATTCCGGTGAGCGTGACGTTGCAAGCGACGAAATGGTTTAGCATTCAACGAAAGCTGTTCTGCCAAGTATGACGGCTGCCGGTCTTATTTATTTATCCCTCGGATTATTTGCATTTTAATTACAGTTCATGTTCTTTTGATGTTCACTCGTCATCAGTCTCATCCCCCACGACAGCATCAAGTCTTCAAGGGTTCCCCGAAGGGTTGCGAAAAGCGGTTTGTTGGAAAACTTAATCGATAATAATTTATTCATAGATTTCGATGCCTTTTTGGATGCTCGCTCTTCATCAAAACTCGATTTCAACGAGAGAGGAATACGTTGAAAGGAGGAACTGTCTCTGTTTCATCTGCTCTTTGTGGGCTACGAGCCACGAAAATCAAAGGCGAGATATCCCACAAAGGAAATTCATTGCTCTCGTAATAATACACATCAGCTCTCTCAGCCCTTCTATAACAATCATTTGTATCATCGTTTCTCCCAATGTACGGTTGGCTAAAAGGCCTATAATGTAATAGGCGGCTTCCCCGGGCATGATTGAGCATTCTGTTAGGAGACTTAATTCGTAACCACGCGTCATCATAGCCTAGTGCACATGCTAATAACAGGTTAGTCAACCACCCGAACGATAAAAACTCTTCTCACCGTATCCTTTTACACTAACCCTCAGTTATCCCTTGGACACAGCGCAGTCACCCTCTAACTACAGTATTCTGTTTTTATTACCAATCAGCATTCAGCATTCTCAGTTCACCTTAGAAACTTGACCAGATGTTGAAAATGTTGAGATTCTTCTAAGACTGGGGGTTTCCCCCCTTCAAGACGGTAATGAAGCATTAGCGTGGTCGATGAAAAACGTTTCAAAAACTTTACCAATTTAAGTCTCAACAATCTCACAAGTCAAATTACATACGTATAATAATGTTATAAAGTGCATGGTTTCCTATAGACGCCTTTCCATGAAGAATAACAAATTCAAATAAATTTATTTCCCAAATAATGATAGAGAAACAGTTTGAAAATACAAAAAAAGTTTGACTTGAGTAACCGATAGAAATTCCAGACGTTTCTTATTTCTTGCAAAGTCACTGAATTCTACATCTGACAGGTCTATGTGTTCAGAATGATTATTTTTGCCATAAATTCTTGTTATAACCTCATTATGATACTGCTATAAACTCACCTTCCAATTATTCCGATCATTCCTTTGATGGTTATTGTCTATCTCCACCGCCGTCTCTCCAAAGTAATTGCTCTACTTTTCCTATGAATAACAGCTCTCGTAACTTTGAAATCATTCTTTCCCTATTTAAAAGCACGACTGGACCGAGAAATTACAATCCATCAAGCATTTGATCTTGAAGAAAACTATAGACTGGAAATAAATTGAACAAGCATTGGAAAATAATGAATTGTTAAAAGATTTAACTGGAGCAATTGACCAGTGCACATTAATTTTCACTGTGGTACTCCTGTTTTGAAGTAAAAACCGGTTGTTCGAACGTATTTGAATTATTTTTACAACTCTCATACCTTGATTTTTATTAATAGAACAAACACTTCCTCACTTGGTAATTGGTTACCAAGGGTGATTCTTATTTTGTGAAATAACCTATAATCAACAATCATAATTTTCAACATGATTCCCACATTATATTGTTCTATTGATATTGTAAAATCGGTAGATCCAACGTACTTTTTCTTACTTCCAACTTATTGTTCCAATCAGTTTGACCTACTATAACAGATTTTTGAAATGTGAGTTTCTCAACTAATTTGCCCAGCTCAGAGGATATTCGGTATAACTTCAATTTTCATTGAAATCCTAATATTATTCTCATTGACAGAAAATAATTTCCAACTTCTTATCGTCTATAAATTTTTAATTTTTCATTTACAGATCAGGTGTCTGGGAAAACTGTCGTGCTGCCTACGAAGATATTGTTAAACACCTTGAAAGGTAAGATTTGGAAAAATATTCATAATGATTGTCAATAATAATTTGATACAACAGTACATTGAAACATTTTATTTACTTTTTATCAAGAACGTGATGAAAAGCTGTCAAGTATTTTCCAGGAATAATGATGCAATGGGGAATTGGTATAACTAGAAGCAGCTGTTCCTACAATACATATCTCATCACTCTTGTCATTGAACGAACAATTTTCACTTGAATGACGTCACAGATTAGATTATTTCATAAAAATTAAATGTCTGCGTCCTCCACTTTTCCATTTATCGACAAAATATTATTAAAACATTTAAATTGAACGCAAGAAATGCTATCTATGAATACAGAAGAGATATTTCACACCAGTTTGTTTTACAAGTGCTCCACCATATAGTTTTGTCACATACTGTTCGTTTAATATTGAATGAGATAGCACTGTCCAATATGTTACCACTGAGTGTAAATTCTAGCGAAGAGAATTTATCTATCAATTCCGGCTCGATGAATTTATAATCTAGATGTCATCAATTCTATTTTCCGTCGTATTTTCCAGGCCGGTTGTCTCGATTAAAATTCTGATTGATTTTATTCAGTTACCCCTCTGTCTCCACTCCACCCCAAGTCAGTTGAGTCGCCACTCCAATGATTCCATTCAATCGATTTTGACACACTCAGAAAAAGCTTAGCTTTGGAAGAAGTGATTAGCAAAATTCTCATCCACTATCAAAATACAACAACTGTGTTTCAAAGAACTGCTATTCTAAGAATTTGTTGTCTCATCAAGACCATTTCTGCATTTCTTTTCGGCCATGGATCTGAAATACCGATTAAAATTGAATGTTAGGGTATTACATCAAGTTAACTCTGTCTCTTAAACATTATTTTTGCATATTTTGATTGCAATGAAATTATTGCTCAGAAAATATGTCATGCAAAGTTGTACATGTTTGTTTTTTCAAATATTCAAGTTTTCAAATTTTTAGGCCCGAAATCATTGTCCCTCATTAATATTAGATTATAAGGAATTCATCAACTCAAGGATAAGAATAAAAGATTGTGTGAGACTCATCTAATATCTCATGTACATAGGAATATATCTCATCTAATTGAAGAGTAATAATAATTTAGTTCTATTCTGTATATGATAAAATAATTATTGTTCTATGAATGATATAGTTGTTAATACAATTGTTGAGTGGAATGTAGAAATTTTGGTTCAATAATATTCTTCTACGTAGCCTAGAATATATAAAAAAGTCCACAAAAATATTCAAAAAGTAACCACCAATCATTTCAGAATCAAATTTGCAATAATCTACGAAAACTGTAAGAAATGCAGTCTACATTAATCTTCTCTAATCCCTTTTTAAATTCCTTCTGTAACAATTGATTCCCGATGTCTGTTAAGTTTGTGACAGTTATCAGTCAGGGATTCAGTGTTTGTGCAGTTACATGCTGGCTGCGCGTCGGGGTGAGATTATTGTACGATTTAGAAAAACGTGCAGCGGAGCGGCATGAAGGGACCGATGGCTTATTCCAGTTTAAATCGGGCGATTGTTTATGTGCGGCGGCGAGTCAGGCCACACATCAGTGTCACCTCTGGTTTCGTCACTAGGGGATTAGACGCATGGACTTTGCATGCATTCTGCATCAAGGGGAATCGCTCGCTCGCTCCCTTCTGTCACTGCTCATTGTGGATGACTCGCTGCTGTTATCATCAATGAATAGATTATGTGCATTCACCACTATTGCATCCAATTGTTCGCATTGGATTTGATTAAGTGAGGTTCAATGTGTGTTTGTTGCTGGTTTACAGTCAATTCAAATAGATCGTTTAGGGAGAGATTGTCCAATTCTCATCATCATTGGTGGAATGGAATCTCTGATTTGATAGTTATCAAAAATATGGGTGAATGCATTACAAAAAATATGACAGTTGATTGAATGAAATGTTTATTCTGAAATGGGGAAGATAACGGTAGATTAGAATTGTTATATTTTGAAAATGAAACATGGGCAAGATGAGCTTGCCCATCTGAATAATACACATAATTATTTATTCTCATCCCGTAGACGTAAATATTCTCTTAAAAGGATTTTCCCAACCATATAGTTGAAGTTTTCCATTCTTTAATCACATGAATATCTTATTCCTAATAGCCCATTCCTGACTATTCAAAATTATCTCCCAAATCTGAGTGTTTGGAAATAAAATTCTACGGGTATTATATTCCAAACATCAACATGAAATTTAATAATTGATACATCAATTATTGATGATCACATATATTGTCAAATAGGGCCCATCACAGAATTTATTTGTGAAAATACATAAAGTTTCATCTCAATTGAGTGATCATAATTGTTGCAATCAATTGAGTTGAAATATGTATTAGTTGAAATATGTATGTATGTATGTATGTATTGAGTTGAAATATGTATTTTTTTAAAAAAATTTGTGATATTTGACAGTATACTGTATCTGTGTGGGTCTATTCATTACAGGTCACTTCTTATTAGACACTGTGTTTGAATTCATTACTCGTATCAAAGATTAATGGTGAAACATCAGATAAATGCTTACACTATCGGTTTTACAGGCTGCTGAATTAGTGAAATCATGGAGAATTTATTTGAGTAATTTTGATCGATACCATAATTTTACCCAAACACATACATTTAAAATATTGTTAATATTATAACATGAAAATGTTCAGCATTATAATTGAGTTTGTCCTTTTAAAAATGCGCAAATATCACATAACGTCTGAAACGAGGAAAAAAAGCTTTCCTAATAATGCGAGGACAACTTTCTTCGAACTTTTTCCCGCTTGATGTTATTGAGGATAGAAAACGAACATCGATAAGTCCCCTGCACTGATGTACAGTTAACGACTGTAGTTGGTCATGTAATATACAGAGATGTTCACGCACGCACGCTCACACGCTCGCTGTGCCGCATGTTTGTGTAACACGTGATTCTGTCTTGAATTGCTATCGAAAATAGAAAAAGAAAGAAGAGAGAAATTGTGAAAAAACATTGAGTGTGAGAGAGGGAGGGAGTGTTCTACAGGGAGAGAGAAAGAAAATGAGCGAGTGTGTGACTAGAGACGTCTTGGTGACAAATTGTATTTCCAGACTTTTCACCCTTGAAATCAAAGTCCCATCTAGTAGCTGATATTGTTTCTCGACCCTGCTCCAGTAGCAGGAGACTCCTCTCTTCACTTCTGCATCGGCTGTTACAAAGTTTATTGTAACCTCATTCCTTTCCCTTTCAAATCGTTCAGCCGGCAACAACTTATTACCGAGGAAATTTCACTCATGGCCAAGTGCTACACGATTCCCATTCAGCCAATGTGGTTGATCACATTGAATATTGCCATTGCTCTCGCAACTTCACTTCTATTTGTTTTCTCTTAATGAAATCATTTTACATGAGCAATTATAGTTGAAGTAACAGGATTGTGAATTAGATATTGAACTACTTTTCTATGGAATTCGAGTAGTTATTTAGTTCACAAGATTCCTGTCCTTGTCTTCATCAACTTTATAAACGAATATTGGAAATTTTCAAAGTAGCCAAATATTTAAAATTTGATCATCGTATTATATACTACACAGTGATAGGCCTACTAGATCCATACGAAATTATTTGCTTTCAGTTCAGTAGCAAATAAATCGCATTTGAAGAACGGGAATATGAAGGGGTAAAGTGGAGATAACAATCGGAAGAAAAAAAGTTTAAATCTCATATAGTTGCAAGCTACGATTTAGTATAGATTTATGAATTAAAAAAGTGAGTTCATAATCTAGTTTGATGTTAAAAAACTTTTATTTCAAACTTGATTTTAAAAAAATAGAATAATAAGAGTAGTGCATATAATCTGCGCTAATTAACACGTTCACAGTTTGAATCCACAGTTCGAATCCAGTCAATATGAGATGTAGTCTCTGTTCTCCCCCTCCCGCTCATTCCTCGCCAAAGCCAGCCAGCCATCTATCTCTCAGGGAGAAATAAAGCGTGGCGTTGAATAGGGCAAGCAGGTCTCGTGATTATCTGTGGGCTTTGGTGTTTCCCATGGGGGGCCCCGGCGACCCGGCAAGTGAGAAACCTGGTGATAGCTGCAGTTGAACAACAAGAAAGGGTTATGGAGGCTGACACACAGCTGAAGGAAACCCCAAATAATAAAAGGATAAGTTATTTATGAGACATAAACAAAGCAGAGATCTCATGAATTTAGAGTGTCTGACCTCATACGTTTATAAGGCAGTTTGTCTGAAGAACCCTTTCCACACTTCCCCCCCCCCACCACTCCACAAACCAACACCCCTCAATCTGTCTCATTTGAACTTCTGCTCTCCTCCACACACTTGGAACATCTACGAGGAGTGAAACAAAGCGTATGAAATATTGATAAAACAATCCACAGAGGAGAAATTTCAACGAGAAATACACACCTATGGTATGTTAAAGCTTATGCAAGTATGGGTTCAATATTTCCATGGATTTTCTCAATTTTGTAATATCATCAATACTAAAATTTCAAGTACTGCTTCTAAGTGGTAGAACATTATTAAATGGTTGAATATTATCAAATGGTTGAATATTATTGTGATAAGGTTGAGGTGAATTAAAATGAACTCTATTGCTGATTTTTCATTCTATTTAATGTGAAGAGCTTTGTGCAATATTGAGATTGAGTTTTGCAGCTAGAAAAAATTCTGTACCTTTCAAAAAATTGTCTCCAACAATTCCAAAATAACCTTCCAAACATCACGTAAACCAAGTCTATTCAATACTTACTTACTATAGCCTACTTATTTAGTGATATCAGATTGTATTCCAATATACTCTCTTCTCGGTACTTAATAACTTGATTTTTAATATGAGGATGAGTTATAAATTTCGAAGATTAATAAAATTTGATAGTTCTGTATCTGAGAATGAAATCAATGTTTTGGACGAAAATACTTTATCTTGTAAACAATGATTTTCATAGTAGTCTGTTCAAGCAGCCGAGCTAAATTCAACATGACTCCAGTGTGATTCAGTTTTTAAGTAGGCGGCATGTTGGCATAGCTTATGGTCATGAAGATTTCATTGCAATGAAAAGAAGTAAACAATTTTGTTCTCCATTGGAAATATGTTTTGTATATTGACAAGATACAATCAAAACACATTTCATCTGAATGTGTACCAACTTAACGAAGCTAAGCACTCGCACATGGCCCTATGTTGTTGCTCTTTGAAACTTAATGACTGCTCACTTCGGAATGTGAGAAATTCAATAATAGAATTGCTTGTGAAAGCACCTACTGTATAAAGATTTCCACTTCTACCATCCTACCGTCTCCGAATTTAATTTGTTCTAGTATGATTGCTTGGAAATCAATGCTTGGAAACTGAGAAAATTCGACAAGTTGATCCTTGATGTTTTTCACTAATTATTATCACTTTTAGCCATTGTTTTTGATAATGATAAATTTATTAGAATATATTGAGAATTTATTTCCAATATATCAATTTAGTTTGATATAGAGTAACTCGAATGATTTTTAGTTGATTAATTGGCTTATCTAGGTATATTTTTCATTTTCTAATGTACCTGTATTCATCATAAAATGTTTAGCAACATGAAAACACAAACCAATCCAAATCTAATTCCTCCCAAGTTTTATAATCTCTTCCATTTATTTTCCTTCTAAGTAAATTCTTGAAGTTTGTAAGAAATTTCGCAAATCAAGAACATAAAATATCATCGAACAGCAACAATTTCCAGAAACTTCAAGTGTTTTTCAGAAAATAAGAGAGTTATGATTAATTGAAGGTGATCAATTTGGTTGGAGGTGACCAGATTCCTCCCTTTCTGCCAGTCAATAGCAATTTGCACCGTATAAGGGACTGTGAAGGTGAAGGGGTTTTCGACCATAGAGATGCGACAGGACTTCTCCTCCCTCCTCTTTCTCCTCCACCTTCTCCTCCTCCTCTACCTCTTCCTCATCTCGCCCTTTTTCTCCTCCTTTCCACTCACCCCTTCCCCTTCCGGGGACAGTGAAGGGTTTTTCGACCGTAGAGATGCGACAGGACTTGCAAGCAGGTCTGCAATGATTAAAGGCGAGATTCGTAGACTGCGTCATTAGATGGGGATTGTCTCAGGGCGCCGCGGCGCCTCGCCAAACGACGTCAAACGACGATGATTAACGAGACGAGTTTTAATAACGCAGCGTCCCAACGTCCCGACGCTTGATTGATTATTATTTTGGACCCGCAAGATCCCGAAATTAACTCCTTTCATGCTCACTCGAATTCAGTGCTCTTCCTCCTGTCTTCCAGCTCGCTCAATCGAGACCCATTCAAGCCCGCAATTCACACTTCACTTTCCACTCGTTCGTAGAAATTGAAACCCTTTCTCTCTCCTTCGGCACGATCTACTCATAACCTTTCATTATACGAAATCACCTCATCACAATGGTAACGCCGCGTTCACAAGCAGAGCTGCAGCAAAAAGGTGGCCACTAATTGAGCTACAGCATTCGCGTGATTGATCTCGTGTTCTGAAAGGATCATTTGCAGCTTGTTTCTTCTGTAGATTATCTGGGATTTTGTTTGATTAAGAAAGACATGATAATTATTATCAATTTTCTTCGAGCAGCTCAATCATTATAATTATTACTATTTTGAATACTATTTAATATTTTCCATGAATTTTATTGGAAAATAATATATACATGGATTTCATTCAATAAAAAATCTTTGTTTTTTAAATATCATAGTTCTTACTTTAAAAATGAGTAAGTTCGCACTTTGATTTTGATCAAAATTTTGAACCTTGAAAGAGGATTCAAGGATAACAATACAATTATTGTATAATATAATTTTCTTGAGTTCACTTTTAATCGAGCAATGATTTTCATAGCTTCGTCGAAGCTCAAAACAGAATTGATTGAAACGGAAGACATTCTACGCTTAAGATCTTGTGTAAATGCATCAAGAGAAGTAACCAAACCTGTAAACATGATGGGGCGAAACTGTCACACCGAATTCGTGGCACATTCATTTACAGCAACACTTTCAAGGGTGGTTAAACAAAGTTGGTGAGCTGGAGCAAGTTGTTACAATGTAATGCTGGGTGTGCAGAATGGTAATGGTAACACGAACAATATAATTTGGTGGAAGTGGAAGTACTTATTAAGTAGCGAGTAGTGAGAAGGTGGCAGAGGATGTAAAATGTTGTCAAACGGAATGCCTTTCTTTGCTTATTCAGTGAGTTCTCTGCATCATTTATCCTGTGCGGTGGTTATGTTGCAAGCCATGTCAAAGCAACTGCAACACTACTTCTTTCCACCTTTAAAATTCAGCCGCCGCTGCTGGCAATTTAAGTGCCCATCATGTTGCGATGTTCCCCTCTGCAAAGTGGATTTAGAGCCGCAACCATCTGTGGCCTGCGCTCATTACAAAGCGCGCTACATTTTGTCTTCTTTTCTTATTATTCAACTTATTCTTTTCGCCCTCCATCTTGCACGTCGTCATGTTCCACTTCCTCTTCCTTGACAAATGACAAACCGAGTTAGTTTGATATCATAAGCTGTGCGCGCCCAACTTCTACATGCCGTCCTTGTCTTTTAACTTCCCATTTATCAATATTAAAGAATTGCTGGGGAAGAATATTCTCCTTTGTTCACCCTCTCTTCATTCCGTCCACTCATCAACTTTCCCTCGCCTTCTTTCTCATCCAATAACTCGCCGAAAAAGATGGGCGGTAGATGTAAATATCTCTCAACACATCTGCAGTCATTGCATTTATTATTCTCAGCCGTCAAAGCACATAAAGTTCTTATTCAATAACGAATATTATCCAATTTCAACCATTTCATTTTCTGAAAAACTGGCACGTGTTTTTTTTGAAATCTCATTCGAAAAGTGTGAAAAGACGTTTCTGTAAGTGATAAGTCGTGCTGGTACGTAAATTGAAATTTAATGAATGATAATATTAATGTATTCTTTGAATGCAACAACTTGGGTTTTGTTATCATAAATAATATTTTTTTCATGATCCTCATGTGAAATGGAAATAAAACTAGGTCTATCATGAAATATGGGAAATGTTATATTTTTCGTGAGGTAGCCTATAGGAAAAAACTATAAGGTCTACTACCTCAGGAAACCTTTAATTCAAAGACGATGAGGCACTTTACAGATAGATGTTACCAATAACATCCAGCTGTATTAACATATGAGGTGCACTTCCATCTGCACATGTACTTGTGCACCTGTGAAAGAGCCAGTGAAAAGAGCCAAGTGCGAAAGTTATCACAGGAGGGAATGTTTGTATTTCATAGTGCGGAACAAGCCATCTCCAGAATTGAGCGATGTGGCGCAAAGTTTCTTCCCAAGGCATTTCATTCGTCCGACATAACTCTACTATTCATTTCACTTTCTTTTCATGTTCGTCCACTTTCTGCTCATGAAAAATTTAGTAGATGCGAAACATCAAAGGCGAGAGCAGCGCGACTACGTGCTCGAATTGTATTGCTCGGTGTGCTTGAGAATAAAAAGCGTCCACATGAAACCAAGTAGCATTCGGTATCTATTAACAACACCCGTGTTCTGTCAACCAAGCACTGTTCAAGAAAATGAGTTTCCTCCAACAAAGGTACTTTCAAATCTCTGTCAATAAAGACTTCTTTTCATATCACCATTTCTCTACACCCAGTCCAGCTCTAAAGAATTTATTAATCGTACAGAGTTACTCTCTCTCACATCTCCTCTTTCTTCCTCTCACTCTTTTTTGAGTTTTCTCTATTTCTCTCTGGATCTTCAAAATTACATACTTTGACAAGACCTTCCGACTCATTAAGAAAAATACGTTTTTTACAATGTAACATTATTTTCCCAAATAAATAAGTATTCCTCTATCTTTTTCTTCATATATCAATCCAGATGGACCATGAATCAGCAGCTTATGATATGAGCTCGTGACATTTCACACGATAGAAGGAAACAGCGCGAATAGAACTGCAGTTACTCAGTCATTCTTACTAAAGCTTATCGTGAGCCACACTTTTCTCACAACTCTGCAACATAAAGATGTATGTAACGGCCTGTTCAATGATCTGAAATAAATCAGTCCACTGATTTGAAGATTTCGAGTTGATTCCACTTTTTCGGCTCTCTTCCATTATCGGCCGTGCAATAAATTCAAGTAATGGTCGCGTGTCCGTGGATAGACGATAGATACACTTCTTATCACACTCCACATCGTTTTCGATGATTAGTTGCTTGCTTCTCTTCTCTTTTTTTCAATTTTTAGGAAACACGAGACGAATCGTTTGGTGGCGCGTGAATGATAGTGATGGAGAGAAAGAGTGAGGGAGAGAGAATTAAGGGAGGAATGAGTATAGAGAGAGAGAGTGAGTGATGAAGAGAGAGCCTTGTGTGGGAGAGGTACGATAAGGCACCCTCCGTTTGTGAAAAGCGGGTAACACGCGTTTGACTCTTCTATAGGTCACGTGGCTTGGGAAGTTCTCTTCAGCGCGATACAGATCTATGTGTAGGCTATTTTTCTACTGGAAAAAGTAAATGATATTCTTCCACATCAATCCCAACATTTCCGGAGAGCCTCTTTGTAAAGTCGGTTAACTTGCATTATTGTCTATTTCGGTTTGTTCCTATCCCTCTCTTTCTCACCCCTGTTTCAATTCTCTATCCTTTCACGTACTGGTTTCGGCTCCCATTACAAAATCCCCTGCTGTCATCACCTTATCTACAAGACAACATACGTCGAGATATAATCTATCCGTAGCATGGTCTTTTTCAACACTGCTGAAAGCATGGGAGTATATACTTTATAGATTCAATTGTTGTTATTGTAAAAAAACTACACGAATGAAGCGGAAGTGGTACATTTAATTCACATACATGGGATAGCGAATCTAACAGAGGAGAACTTCGATATCATATAAATCATCATATATCAGCTCTCATGATGATACACTATGTTACCACCACTTTTTCAATAATGATGATTCACGAATGCCTATGTGAACATATAAATTAATAACGCCAGTCAACTTTTTTCAGTGCGGCCTTTGTTTTTTATAAAGAAAAGTGTTTTGTGAAAGTTATCGCATCAACTTCAAACATATCGACTGAATGATATGGGTATGATATTGGGTATACACACCCAAAACGTTTCATGAGATAGAATAGAATATCAAAAAATATTCGAGAACTTCAAAATATCACCTTATACAGGAACCTGATGTAACCTTATTCCCTTATAATTCATGAGATTACTGATTTAAAAATCTTTTCTTTCAAATAACCAGATCTCAAGCATAATCTACATTGAAATCATATCGTTTGTAACAGACTAGCCTTTCCTTTTAATTTTCACAGAATAATTTCATGATATTAGACATGAACAATGAAAATATTGAATCGGCCTCGATCAGATTCATCGAGTTCACGGAGCTTCTTTTGAGCACATTTAATTTGCATTAGAAACCTACTAATCATTCGAATGACACTAATCATATCTACCTTTTTCATTCAGTCGATATGTTTGAAGTTGATGCGATAACTTTTACAAAACACATCTCTTTATAAAAAACAAAGGCCGCACTGAAAAAAATTGACTGGCGTTATTAATTTATATGATGAGTACCACTGAAAAACAGAAACAGATAGATGTTATCGCTTTTAATGTCCATCTGGGGTAGTGAATTCCTTCTAAACGGAAAGATTAGAAAGGTTGGGGAATGAACGTGGATTGAGCGCTGGCACTGGGTTAGTCCAAGCTTATTCCTATCATTACGGAATCCAGAGCTGAGTTTTCTATATTACTATACTCGTTCTCCCCTTCCCAATGCCCACTTTCTTCCTCACTCTATCAATTCCAACGTCTTCATCTTATTTTCTCACTCTCACTTTATCAATTCCACTCTTCTATCCTTCTCTATCGGGTTTCTTTCTCACTCTCAACCCAAGTAAGCATTATAAGAACTGTTTGTTGCTTTCATGTCAGATGAACGGAGATAAGCTGTTACCGAACGAATAATAGATGAGTGAATGAGTGAGTGAGTGTCCAAATGAAGTTACACCTGCCTGCAAACACACTCTAACTCTGACCCTTGAGCTATTTGAATAAAAGTCGGACACGCCTTCTTCAAGTCCCCGGTTTCGACTGACGCGCGGCTAACAAATTACACGTAATTGATAAACATTGTTTTGTTTACCTGCCTTCTTGCATGAGGATCCCTTGAAACCTGAGAGCTTTTTTCCGACTATTTCGCTTTCTGTCACTAAGTCACTAATCAATAGTATTCTCGTCATTTAGTCACTGTAATTCTCAGGCGACACAATAATAGTTGACTACAATGAATTAGATCTCTCAAGGACTGAGATCTCTATCCCCTATCCATCAACTATTTAGATAAAGCACTTGACACATTTGAATTTGAAGAGCCTGAGTGAATTTTTATTCAACTCTGATGGAAAGCCAATGAAACATTTTCCCCGAACGAACAACACATCGCATATTGAAATTGTGTAACATTCTTGAATTTGAAATTGTTTTAAATAATAGTATTAGTTATAAGACTTTTTTATTAGGCCACCACATTGTAATGTGTTTCCGCATGTAGAAGTATGTTATTCGGAAAGTATTATTAAGTTATTCACCAAATTTTGAAACAGTACTGAATTATTGAACCGGAATCTCAAACGTTTCTTATTTGGCAACATCGATTCAAAATTCGAATGCCACTGCCACCTTGATTAAAATTGAGAGACACTTCATTAGTCTGTGGTTTCCACATTCGTATACAGAAGATAAGCCGCACGTGCTAGTGGTTGGTGTCAGAGACCTCGTATTTATTGTTAAATGGTAAAAACGATGATTTTAGAATAGCGGGGAATGTGTGTGTTGGGACGGCGGGTACATATGTGTGATATTCCGATGGAAATCCGATATGGGATTCCTCAGTTGACGCGAACCAAACTACATAATTAAATCTGTCCCCTTGAATGAATTCCAGTAGACCGTCTCGCTCTGTTTTGCCTTCGTGACTCTCCAACCAGAAAGATACAAGAAGGTTTTCGTTACTTTGGGCTCCCCTGTGGTGCTCAACCACTACTCCGCTTACGGATCCTTACCGACCGTGGCGACACTCTATCCGTCCCGTCCCGTCCCGTCCCGTACCGTTCGTCCACCGCAAACCGTCCCGGCCGGTTATTTCGTCTCCCGTTTCCTTCACAAAACAAAATCGAAAAAAATGTGACTGCTCACACCTCGGAGCCATCAGCCATTTCCGCATCGTGAACGCTTCATTTCCAACGTAACCTGACCTCAAACACATCGACACAGTTTGACAGGTTCAGTTCATCGTATATCAGTCAGCCAGTGCTGGAAAATAATGGGTGGAATCCCGTATTGTGACGGATGAATGGGGAGAGATGAATAAGGAGTCACATCTAGTTCATGTGAGAGAGATAAATAATAGAGCAGCAAGAACGTTATTTTATTAATATGTGCACGAATTAGTAGATTGAATGCTACTCAGTTGATTCAAAACTCCATATTTTTTGAGTTAATATGAGTTGGAAAAAGTTGAAATAGTGAAAAAATTAGCAGGTTATCATTGATCAGTGCATTGAAAATGAAACTCAGTTCAATATCGTACATGGAATCAAAGATTGGATCGCTATATGGAGTGCATGTTCTAGCCCCACAACATCTTCAAGAAACAAACCAAATAATAGAACTTAATCCAACTGTTGGATTAAAACGATAAGAGTAGGGTAGTTAGAGTGAGATAGGAAAACAATGAACAATATTGCGTAGGATCAGAAAGAGGGAGGAATTTGAACCCCATTCGAGATCAATCGCAGAAACATTTGATTGTTGCAGTGGAGGCAGTCAAAAGAGGGACGACAAAGCATAGGTTTGGATTGCAGTCGAAAGATTCCAGCTTAGTATAAATTTGCATTCCTAAATGGTAATAAGCTGCAAGTCGGTATCTAGACCAGCCCCTCTTTCTTGGGCAAACAATTATTTCATTTGAAACGGACCCCAAATGCGTAAGATCAATACTCACTATACTAGGAATGAATCAGTGTATTGCTCGCTTGGTTATAGCCTAATGGTGATCATCAGATGTGTATATGTGGGTCTATTCGCTTCGGGAAATTTGATCATGCAGAGGTGGAAGAGGCTTAAACAGCCTAATAATAATTGTTGTACATTGGTGTCGCAGTATGGATTCACTTGATAATTATTGTTTTTTCATTGCTTTTTTCACTGTTTTTGATGGTTGACTTTGGAAATAATCTGGTCTAAAACGAGACAGAAATAACGTCTGAGTCTAGAAATAAGTGATCAATACATATCAATATATTTTTTGATAAAATGATCTTCCACAAGAATATAGGGTTGAGAACAGAAAATTGCAGGTTCTTGCTACTACCCAGTTCTTGAATCGATTCCTCTGTGCTGTCGGAGTGATTGTCACATTTTTGATGATGATTGGAAAAGAATGGTTCCACTTTCACGGTTATGTTTGACGACTTGTTAAGTTATAGGGTTGGAGAGGTATCTTGATTCAAGGTATGCTGAGCTGGCATTTGCCTTGTTATACGACGGACGCTGATGATAATAATAAATACGAACAATAACAGGAGGGCAGAGATGAGTTAAGGGCAGTTTACGCCCTTAGGAAAAGGAAGATATGAATGCGCGTCCTCTTAGAATATTGCTTGGGTTTACGTCTCGGTGTCGGGATCGTAAACTAGGCCTTTCCTTTCTGAGAAAGGGACGGGCAGGACATCTCTTGATGTCTGATTTACGCCTTTCATTGTAGCAGCGCCCTCCAAACCGACCTTCTGCAACTATTATTGCTTTGCCTTGCAATGCACCAGCACCTATAAACCGACATCGTCTGTTGTTACCGAGGATAGCTTTCTATTAAGAAACATCCCTATTTCATCTCGCGTGAGCGTAAATAGATTATCATTAAACAATATACCGAATCATATGTGTAGTTATGGTATACCTCGAGTAAGCCCTTGAATATTGTAAATGGATGTGGAAGTACCCGGTCTCTCCTCATATTGCCTAATAATGAAAGCAATAATCTGATGGGATTCTAATAAGAATAAAAATGACACATGCCATAAACTATGATTTCATTAAAGATCTGCAATTTTAACAATCTGGTTGATACGTATACAAACTATTCATATTTTATTATACTAACAATAATGAAATAATTAAATGGAGTCTTCAACACTTTGGACTATATCATCGTAAATATTAACAGTAATTAATCGTGAATAGGGGAATGATTTTTGTATGCTCACAGATTGATTGATCCATTATGCATGTCGTAGCCACACATAAGAATTATTCTGATTCTTACTTTTCTGGTACTTCTTCTTCAATTTATTTCGATATAGTTTGTACATTTCGAAGGCTTTCTGGAAAATGTAGGTAAATCAATTTATTTGAAGAGTCAGTGCAGGATCAGAAAAGTACGTATTTTACAGATCATTCCCATCTCTCCTGATTTTCCATGTCTGCAGAAATCACTTTGATAGTATTAAAATACTGAGTATAGTATAATGAGTATTGAATTACTCAAGCTTGTATTATATTATTCAGGAATGTCATAATCACGGTACTGTGAGATGGAGCAAAGCATCAATGGAAACACGGATCTGAGTAACGGTATGTTGTGTTATTAATCAAAGTAATTAGTTTGCAGCAGCAGCAGCAGCGAGTGAAAAGTGCATCCAGGTATGTGCTTAATTAAATAAAAGTGCGGCCGACTGTTTACTCGTTCATCGGCCACATCAAATGCAATATTCGGCCGAGCCTAGCAGGCGTGGGAATTAATAAAATGCACCAACTCGACCTCTCTATGCTGCTATGTTGGTCGTTGCTATTGCATTCTGCAATTTGGCATCGACTTCAAAGGAACAGCGTGTCATCTCTCGATCATGCCGATCGCAGCAGCGATATTGGACAGATTTGGGGTGGGGGTGAGAGGTTCAACCCCTCCCGTCGTGCCAAGCTTGGAATGTC
Source organism: Sogatella furcifera (assembly GCA_017141385.1). Classification (NCBI taxonomy): domain Eukaryota; kingdom Metazoa; phylum Arthropoda; class Insecta; order Hemiptera; family Delphacidae; genus Sogatella; species Sogatella furcifera. The sequence goes on from CM029549.1 coordinate 23,505,241, forward strand.
ACCGAGCAAAGCAGAATTTAGTAATTGCGATTGAACGTGACAACATTTGGTGATGTGACAGAGTAGACAGATTGATTACTGTTCAACTCGGTTGTATTGCTCGGTCGAAAATTTAGATTGCAGCAAATCATGAATCTGATAGATGTGGAAAACGTGTGATATTTTTGTAATTTCGGAGTTGTTTTTAGGAAACGAAATTTCTAGAAACTGATTTCTATTGTAGAAATTGATTTGTTTATGATTTCATCAGAAGTTCATTCTCAATGAATGTTATTATTACATTGTAAAAATTTTAGTTGTTAGGTTGTATTAATTGTTCCAATAAACAAACTTTTAAATTTTTTTCAAAAATACAATGATGATTTTTGATATTTATTTATTTATTCATCTATTCAGTTATTTAAATATTAATGGCTTATGACGTCCATGAGAATCAGAAGAGTCCCCACCTTTCTTTCTCAATTCACATTGATCTTCATCAAACAAAGGTTCTTCCACAAAGAATTCCTCCGGAAGATAAGAAAAGATCAACGTCTCACGATGTTTGATATTATCAAAGCTCAGTATATGAGAGAAAGAAGAACGGAATTGTAAACCCAGCTCAAGAAGCAATGAAGGGACGCAGCCCGCCAATGTGGGTGAGGTTGGGAATTATTTTGGAAAGTTTGAATGTATGCATTGTAAGTTATCCGAAGAAGAAGCTCGCTGCTATAAACGGGAGCGTTGCGGTCTGTCTCTCCTTTCATTCATTGAAATTTATAGCTTTCTTTGTAATTTCAAGGGATTTTGTTATATATAGGCCGGTGGTTTCTTTATGAGGTATTAGCTGTGTGGGGGAATGTAGCTTTGTGTCCGTGGATCAGCAAACGGAGAAGATTGGGCTGGCCTTCCCCTCTCCCCCCATTGGTAACGATATGAAGACGGTAAGAAATCACGGGGATGTGTTTTAGATTTCACAAGGGTGAGGAAAGGCTCAAGAGGATGGGGATGTGAGTGCTTGTCCCACGTTTGTCCCTCTTTCAGTTTTCCTCTCCGCGGAATTCGAAACTTTCGCTTTCTCTTCGTGTTTTAATCGCAGCACTCCAATGTATCAAAGTAACTTGTGCAAGCTTTTGATTGCCTTTAGAATTCACTTTCGTTGTTGGAAACAGTTTCTTCTCGTGCATGGTGCGTGCACTATTACGGTGTTCGGAAACATTCACAAACTTTGGAGTGGTTCTGATTTATAATCATTTTATTAGTGATTGATATTTGCTGAAGACATTTAACATGGCAGAAGTGTTAACTATTGCTTTTCTGAACCACCAGAAAATTAATGACTTATGTTTATTGAGGATTGAAAGATATACTATAAATTTTATGAAAGATTAACGTTTGTTTTTTATAGCATACATATTCCATTCATATCCATTCAATAAATCATATCCATTCATAAATATTTTATCTATTATTTCGATAGAATTCACAATTGAATAAGCAATAAAATTGTTTATTATTTATTTGGTGATAAACAGGCTAAACGATTTTATACTTGAATGTTTCATGCAGAATAAAATCTAACAACGTTGCTTCAACAATTGGTCAATTTTACCGTATTTGATTTACTAGTAAACTCTCTAAATGTTATCTTCTTGGAATGTTATGATTAATAACGAACGAAATGATTAACTGATATGACTAATTAGCAATCTAAATTGTCACAAATGGTGACGTAGAGCGAGTCGTATTAACAACAAAACACACTCACAATGACATTGAGAATATTCGAATAACGTCGCTGATATCATGTTTTGACAAGAATATTATTCAATAGTTAATGAAAACAATAGGTTATAAGTGCCTGTTATGATTCACGTTATCAGTATTGAATTCTGGTTGTATATTTACTTGTGTTTATACGCTCCCAACTGAGAATTAGATGAAATAGGCTAGTAGCATTGAAATTATAATACGTTATCCAATATTTGTAGGATTCTATCAATTTTGGTTTCGAGTCAAGGATAACACTATTATTCTGATCTAGAGAGAATAGAGGATCATTGCATGTTCTTTCATTTCTCTCCTAACAAAATAAACAGCGACCAGTGAAGCATGAACGTATCATCTATCTCTCTCCTCGGCATTTGCCAGTCAGTCTCTCTCAATTATCTATTACTAACATCTCACCTCCAGTGTTCCATTCGATATCGTTGTTATAGTGGTATTGGTCACTATCTATATTTGCATACAATAACAAAAGCAAACGCTACAAGCGGCTAGCACATACATTAACAGTGTTACAGCAGACCACCATACATGGATATTGTCAGCAGTAATCCTTCTGCGATCAGCGGTGAAGAGAGGCCACAATCCGCCCTAAACTGCGATAAAGATATCTCTTCCACACATATTCCTAGTTGTAGGCCTCTATCGACACCAACAACAACCATGGTCGGTTTAGTCTGCTATGTATACAGAATAGTTTATACAATCCATTCAATGGCATATGATAATTATTGGGCGTAGTGGCTTTGTAACTATCATACAAATCCGATTGTTGCTGCTATCACCCTCAAAACAACAAACAAGAAATAGAATTGATTTTCATTCTTGGCTATGGATTAATTCATTCTGTGAGTGGCACTGATGTACTTGCAGTATATATAAAGTTGATTAATTTCTCAACTATTATGAAAATTACATTATATCTTAGATGAAGATAAAACACTGGATATTGTACTCAGGAAGGATAATTATTTGTTCATTCCTATTACAAACGCTGGAACACAATATTTTACGTGGAATGTTACTTGTTTAAATTATTTCTGCTCAAGAGTTATTCAAATTCTTGTATTTTATTCGTTTGTGACTTGTTTGATGTGTACATCTAAAGCCGCCAAAAAAGAAGAACTTCTTGAACTCTCATCCTCTTCTAGATCTCATAATATGGAATGAGATCCTTTCCTCTACATAGCTTGATAGAATTATATATTTCAAGAATTCTATTTCGTGATGAAAAATAAGAATAAAACAGAAAGAGCTGAATATGAATGAGATTTTGGAATAAAATTTGCTTGAACCTGATTGTATAGATTAAGTTTTTATTCAAGCGTGCTTGTGTGATATTTGCCGAATGAGGTGAACGAAGACACGAATGCATAATATATGAAGTTGATGAGATCGGAGATGAGAAGAAGAGATGATTTTACAAATGACCAGAGTGATTTTTGTCGTTCAGGTGGGATTAGAAGGAAATGAAATGAAAAAGGAAGCTCAGACGGACGTATTTCTGAATGAAATGCTCGATAACTCATCGCGCAGAAGAAAAATAAGTAAAGGATACCGGGCCATAAAAACTTACTGTTTAGTGGTTGGCGAAATTCATTTCATTTCCTACAGGACATCTCAACATAGAAGCCAATGATACTGTGTTCAGGATTAAGAGCGCTGCTTGGGAATTGACTTAAGGTGCTAACATAATCTTTGATAGAGAAACTGCAGGATTTAATTTCCTGTTGACGTTTTAAGTCAGAGAAAGAAAGAAAAACATCAACTGCCTTCCGTAAGCATTGAATTCGGAGGCCTGTAGCATTTTCTTTCATTCATAATATTCATAAGTCTTCAAAATTTTAGGTGGATTTAAGATCATTGATGTTATTGTGATAGGAAGTTGTTGAAGTGGGGGAAAGGTTATATTCTTGATGAAGATAGAGGAAATAATTATTTTCAATTATTTATGATTAGAGAGGTCTTGTTCATAGTATTTAAATCTGTAGGGAGAAAAATCTCCAATCAAAATCAAAAATTAAAATACAATAATAATTTGATATCTTTCAAAACATTCAAACTGGAACATGGTTGAGCCGATTAATCATGGTTGAAATGATAATATGAGGATCCTACTGAAACTTGAAATTCATACGAAATGAATATAGAAGTTTATTTCGATTCAGAATTTTCCTTACGCAATATAATTGATAACATCAGTTATGAATAATGATCAAGAAGTTCTGATGTCAAGAATGTATTTTGTACGTAATCAAAAACTGAATTGGAATTACAAGGGTAGTCAAGTAATATTTATCACGATATAAAGTGTTACTTGTGAGGCATATTGGTTTCTTGTTGGTAAGAAGATGAAGATTCATGACAATATTAGAGAGAAGCAGCCGGTTTAACTCTTACGTTGAATCTCATCCGTTCGTTCTCCTTCCAATCCGCCCTGAAATTAATTAGAGTGAATCGAAGTGGAGCCTTTCAATTTGTTTTCATTAATCAGTGGGTAATTGCTAGTAAAGTGAAGACTCGTATCGTGTGAGGTTTCCACTAGCGATGGAAATAATATCAACGAGATTGAAACAGGGGTGAGAGTGAAATTTCACTTGTTATCAATTCGAAATAATTTCTAATAATGCGAAAGGAGAAGGCGCCCATGAGGGAAAGGGGTAATAATGTGAGAGGCGGAGATTTGAAGAGAGACAGAGTGAGGAAGACGTTCGTTCACGTTGTCTTGTTTTGTATTACAAACCTCATGAGTAATGACAGCTACTCGAAGTAAGTCTCAAGCAAGGAGCTTCGCAGTGATAAGGCGTTCTGATCTTTGAGCGATGGGGCGGGCTGACTCCCCGTGGGATAATGGAGAGGAATCGAAACCGTGTTCTCGTGTTCCATCTCCCCACCGCACAAAGGAACGCTGCAATAGCAAACATGATGCGAATTAACAAAGTTTACTCCAAGTTTGCTACGTACAAACAAGTAGGAGAGGATCACTAGGGTTGACAACAGGATAATATCTGTCTTAAACTATGATCAATCTTGGTTTAGTTGCTATTCACCCTTGGACAGGATTCACTATGATAGGGCAATTTTCACTTTCTAATTAAACTTTCCTTTTCATAGTCTTCTTATTTCTCAATTATAAAATTGAATGAAAATACTTTCCAACTTCAAAAATTAATTTGATTGAACCAATTTTTTAAAGTTTATTATAGTGTAGCTCGCGCAGAACTTCACTTCAGTTTCTTGTGAGGATTTGAGGATTTTGTAGATTCAAAGATAGTAGCCTAACCGTAAATTCATTGGACTCCATTGAAATCAATTGTATTCAGATTAAATGGATTTCAATTCTTGAAGATGAGTGATTATCAGGAAGTTGAATCAGATAGCATTTATCACATTGGCTTTAAATGCTTCTCTACTTTAAGAATTCTGTGGAAACAAATTTTCAGAATACTTTTTATGAGGAGTCTTGAATAGTGAAAATGATTGAAATGAGTTCAAGAGCTCTGTTCTAAAGTTTTGAAAGTGAATATTGTAAGTACACTATGTTTGAAAACTTTTGTTGAGAGATTTTGAACATGATTGATATAGATTTTTGATAGGATAACTGATTGATGTTCTAGTAATGAATGTAATGTGAGCATCAAACTTGGACAATCACTGCGGTGGATCAATCATGAATATCGGAATTGTTTGGCTCTGTCAAGATTTGTCGGTTGCAAGTAAGTAGTAATCCAGGTTCAGTAGTCAGTAGGGACTTTGTTGGGGCTAAATGAGAACTTTGTGGATGGTGCGGAGTGGAAGTCTTGGACCAGGAACTTGTTAATTAATAAACAAGAAGCAGCAAGAGTGAGCGAATATCTTCGATGCCAGGATCAATTAGACCAAGACGGTTATTGTCTTACCCTATTAGCCCTCAGTCTGCAAACTCGCCCCCCCCCTACACCACCCCATCAAAATCCGCTGAGCGTTCCCTCCACAAACTGTGAGCAGATTAGATTTAGTCGTCTTTCCAGTGATTCATTTTGAGTCTCTTGATGAATGCCTTCGGGACATTAGGCCAGTGATTTTCAACATTCAACGCATCAACTGATCTCTTTGTTTCATGAAAATCGAAACTCGACTTATGTTAACTTCTGGTCTTCAAAGTATCTTATATCTCCTGGATTCGGTATTGATGAATTGTTTCTATTTTAGGAAGTATGGCTTTTTATAATGAGGAGAACTTGAAAAGATTTGTAGCTAAATTTCCTCGTCTGTAAGCTATCGAAATACCCATAGTTGTAAATATTTATCACAATTAAATTAAAATCTAAGTAAAAGGTTTAACCAGGGAAAGATTGATAATATGACTCTTGGAAGGCTAACTTTTCATATTGCAAACAGCTATACCAAATGACTCGCTAAATGTCTCTCTTCGATTTTCAAAATGTAAGAGAAATTGAAGAAGGATTCTTTCTGTAGCTTGGATGATTCTTGTCACAAGCAAGAGCTGGTAGAAGATTATGGGAAGTCCGATCCCACTAGACGTCAAATTTGCAATCATACGATAATAGAAATCTGAAAAAAGCCATATGAATAAAATTGTGATATTCCTATAATCTCAATAATAAAAAATAAAAAAACATTTTCATGTGTTATAAATAATTATGATAAAACTCGTAATACGGATAACATTAATAATACAAAGGTATTTAACTTAGTTTACTTTTGACCAAACATGAACATGAGGCACAGTAGCGTTCTGATTAGTATTCAGTGTCCGGTCTAAAAGCTGCGGCCTATATGTAAAACGGAAATTGAAGTAATATCAATTCGCATACAGAATAATAAACCACGGGAAGTAGCCAAGTTGAAGGAAGCGAATTTAATCTGAGTCTACGGGGCTGCGCATCCCGTTGAGGCACCACTTACAAGTCCGTAGTTGTATTTACTTATTAAAAAGTCAAAAGCATGAATCTTCGTTGCTGCGGTGCACTTACATCTGCCACCCCAAGGTGCTGCTCGCGCGCCTACATGCATATTTCCATGCCGTTAGGTGAATGGAAATAGGAAATTATAATAATGTTTTTAAAAGGGAAGTTCTGGTGATTTGGTAGTTGTAGCTACGCGGCTCCCCTCCATTTGCATGGGCTGGCCACGGACAGTTAAAAACAAATATAGCGTAAAAGTCATCGTATTGCAGAAGAGGAAGTCGAATTAGACGAGAAAAACCATCGGCATACCCTCACGGAAAATGAAGATGTTGCTCCCCCACTACCGCCCGCCCACCCCACTAATGAGGAAATGCTTTTAGCTGAGCTGGCCTTGTAATACGATAAACGAGTGTAGCCCGAAAAGCGACCGGGAGGAATCATTCCCAACTCTAATGGCTTTTTGAATTTATGTGCAATACCGTCTTCATCTTGGCATGCAAAAGAGCCGCCACCAACCTGAACAAAAAGAAGAAGCAGCAGCTGGAGAAAGTTCGGGTCTCTGCTATTCGGAAAATGTGTTAATAAATTATATAGTAAGTACAATTTGCAACCCTCGCGCGATGAAATCCAACCGCGAGATTCGCGCGCGCGACTCTTCCTGCCATCTCCCGAGGGAGTCAATGCCTGCCCGGCTCATGTGAACCGAATTACTGCACTCTATTCACTCACTTTTCAACTGTACTCTCTTGTTATTAAATTGTTTCTTGGCACCACATCACATGAATGAGTAATGCTTCCTTTTCGAAATTTATAGTACCACGTACTCATTCGCGCTCCACCGACTTGACAAACTTACAAGATAATGAGGCCGGGCAATTTATTGTCAAAGTTACAAGAATAGCCTACATTGTTTTAGTACAGTAACAAAATCATTAATTTAGTGCTTGACAAATATGGATAGACCAAAACAGTTCTCTAAAAAATTCTTAATAAATGTTAGCAATTTACAATTAATACGATTTTGGACTTTATTTAAATGAAAATCGTATTGGAAATACCAAAGGCTTTGACTGTTCTTTCTTGCCAATGTGTATTTGTCATCAGATTGATCAATAAATGAATAATAATTATAATTCAACTCAAAAGGGCTAATCGTTGTCCTAAAAAGAAAAAGATTATATATGTTGGTTTTCATGTATTGATTCAAATTAATACAAAACATGAATGTGACAGCTTGTCACTAATAGTAGATTATGAAAATCTAGCTCATACACTTTTTCTCTTTATCAATTACTATTAAGCGTGTTTGAAAAATATTGACAAAATTTTATGTCTGACAGCTTTCTGTGGAGCTCAACATTTGATGTTTACTTAGCCCTCGAATTGCTTTTACCTTGGCCAATTATCGTATGGCAGGTGTTCCATAGCAAACAATCGTTCCGTTTATTGCATTAACTCAGTAGATAACAATAAGAACCTCTATCTAGCAGATAGACAACACACGGCTCTCTCTTTTTCATTTCAATGAACGATGATATAAAAATGTGGAAATTATAGAGTGTCTAACGAAGCTCTATTGGAATTACTGTTGAAAAATTGAAGCCTTCATGCGTCATCCATGAAGTTATCTTTGAAGTTTTCATAGTTGCGATTGAATAGGGCTGATTAAACTCTTGAACATTGTCAAAATAATCATTCAATGCGATAACAAAATGTAATCACTATCGTAGAGACAGTTGAAACAATTCAATTAATCAATGACGTTTTGGGAGAGCGTGGAATACCCATTAACCTATGATTGATTGGAGTAGATTGAGTAAATATAGTAATGTTATCATTTTCTGTTTTTGTTCCAGGCTACGAGAAGAGAGAGGAGAAGCCGAGCGAGCACTTGCACTGGACCACAAAGTTCGAGATCTCAGTTCACACAACGGTAAGTTTTTCAACATAAATTTTAATTTAAAAAATTACATAGTTTCAACACATTTTCAATTTGCAGATTAATTGTCATGAAACATAGTTTTAACTCATGATCAAGCCAGTCTTCAAGTTACTAAATGCTTGAAGAAAACAATATTAAAATTGGATTAGTAAAATGAATTTTTACATTACCAAAAGAAAATATATATATATATATATATAAATAAATGAAAACTTTCAGTAATGAAAATCAAAATGTTCAAAAATTGAATTCGATAGTCTCAATAGATTTAGATACTTTTTTTATTCAAAATAATTTATCAAAGTATCCTTTTTTAATTATTTTTTTCAATGCATGACATGTTTCAACAAATTATAGTCATTTTCAAATGCAATGCAATTCATTTGATAATTATTTTAAATAAAAAAACAGTGATAAAAGTAGCCCTGAGATCAAGGAAACATTTAGATACTTACCTTATCAAATTGTAACGCAACAAGAAACTATAAATTAAATCTGAATATAAAAGTTATAGCCTATGTATTGTGAAAATGAAACAGTTGTCACTCACTTTATAACAATTTATTGTTATAGTGGGAAGGTGGTTCATATTTTGGACTCCTGTGCTTGAGAGAGTTGAATAGCTTACTGCCAGAGATTAAATATTGCACCATCTAATGAAGCCTACAAATGAATAAATAAAACTTTCTAGATGATCTTTCTAATACTAGATCAATTCTAGACAATTATTATTCAAGTTGAAGAAAAATAAAACATTGCAGAGAACTATGAATTATTACCTGATATCTAATTTAAAATTCATTATTGAAGAATAGTGTACTAGTAAATACTTATAATTTGAAAATTGGATTTCAGGCTCATCGAACGGTCAGAGCCCGGTACTAAACCTGAGCAAGAGCGGAGGTGGGGGAGGGGGTGACCACGAGGGGGGAGTGCACTCGGGTAGTGAGGCGGGCGAAGCGGCCACTCATGACGACGATGATGACGACGAGGACAACCTCAGTGACGTCGATGATGATGACGATAAGGACCAAGGTAGGTCTTCATCATAATCTCATTAATTATTATTCATTCATAACTTATTAATCCATTTATACAATTCATCTCATCTGTAGATGGTTATGTCTTGAAATTATTCACCATTATCTCATATAACCATAAATTTGAAATAGTAGGCTAGTAAAAAGTAGCAACAAAAGCAATATAAATAAAATAAAAGCAGTATATATTGAGAGCTGTAGATTGTCTTTCTTAAAAAAAATTTATTGTTTTATTTTGATACCTTCAGGTTGAATTTAAACAGAGGAATATCTCTATTATATATTAGGTTAAATGATGAAAACATTTGGAAAAATAGTAGGCCTGAACCTGAAGGTAATTTTATTGAATTTCAATTAAGTTATCGAGAAATTTTACTGACACAGTTGAAAAATTGATACAACAATTTCACAACAATGGTCAAGCTAGAATTTTCCAACCCTTTTTTTCAAAGACTCAAGTGTAGGCTGTAGGTATAATGTGACTTTTTTCAAGAATAGAACTCACGACAATGGCAGTGATAATTTTCTATATAGTTGGTAGAGCACAGGTTACATCAGCAGAGGCGATTTCATTGTGTTGCTACCCGCTCTACAATACTACGTTCATAGTCCCCATTATCGTCTAGTCGTACAGTAAATCTTGTCAATGACGGATATTACGTGTTCGAATAGATAATTCACATTTGGATGCTGTTTGAGCGAATTGGAACAATGAGAAAAGAGAGGGGGACTTAATTTGTGAGGGGGGCACAGGGAGTAGTAGTGGGCCCCCCGCTGGGGTACTTGGGACACCAGCTGCTACCGCGCTCTGCGGTTCCCACAGTCCACAATCGGTTCGTGTCCGCAGACAGTGTCATTTAGAAGACACTCAACAGTCTGTCTACACGCGAACTCCCAACTCAACAGTCTCTCCATATCACTAGACAGCTCTTCAAATTAGATTGGCACCAATCGAGACAAAAGAACCTTTATTCTAAATTATTTCAAGATTGGAGATTATCAAAGATAATTTATTTAAAGATTGGTATTCAGTATTTCGAAGATTATTAAATTTTTTAATTGAATTTGAAATTAGTTAGAATATTGGACGGAATTCAATTTGATGAGTGCAGTACCTAACTTGAGAATTTAAATAATTTAATTTTCTTATTAGCATTCAAAAGATGAATTAATGAAGATACAGATATTAACTTCCACCTTGGAAATAGAATAAAATAAATTATTTCAAAAAACTCTTCCCAGTTTTTTATCAGTAGGCCTATGTGAACATAGGCACATGAAATTATTTTTAAATTATTTTAAATTTTTGGTTGGTAGTAACATTTACGATTGCTAGTTCCCATCCCCAATCGTAGTCATGCGAAGTTGAATAGCTAATAAAGATCTAAACGAGTTTGCTTCAGATTGCTGAAATCCTGAAAGTCTGATTGTCTTGAAATTGGCATACCAATATATATACTAGTATACCAATATTGGCATACTAGTAGGTATAGATAAGTCTATACCTACTAGTATATGCTGGTTATTCACAGTAAATTAAACAACTGAATGCCAAGTGTCTATAATTGTAGAAACACCGAAGATAACTGTATTGAATAACAGTATACACTGTAATTAAGATTCAAATGGAAAAGTTCATTTTCATGCAAAAGTTATATCTTGTTTTTTGTGGCTATCGGACTGAAATCTAATTCTTTTTACAATGGCACTCAACCGTTATTATAGTGTGTGCAACAAGCCTCATGCTCATGACTTTTGCGATTGTAGGTAGCATTATTCCTACTTGAGCAGTAATTATATGTTTGCCCAAAGGAAGTCATTGAAGTAATCTTCAAACAAGATTGCAAACGAATAAGTGAGAATATTCAGTTTCAATGCTCAAGTTATACCTAATGTGTTTCGTTTGTAGAAATGAGAATGTGAATTCCAAACTTCAAGTCTTCTGGGTGGAAGAGATTTGACTTCGAAGTATCATAATCAATATCTAAATAACTCAAGAGTCAGAATAAGGCATTAGAGACTCATTTACTTGGAAAATTATTGTGAGTGGGGTGTAGGCCTACCTGATACCTAAAAACCAATTAACCAAGAGAGTTATATATTTAATTTGAAGAATCATACTATGAAAAGGGGGGAAATTATAGCGGGGTGAAGGGGGTTCGGCTCGGCCAGTGTTGGTTCGGGGACTGTGAGTTCTGATTTAGAATTTATGGCTTTTGGGCCGGTATTGGCCGGGCTGGGGCCGTTTTCCCGTCGTGCCGGGGTGTCTTCTTGGCTTGGATGGGCTGTATAGTAGAGTGAATTAGAAACTGGCAACCAGCTGGTAGGCCTAGGCCCTTCATGGGCTGTTGAGCCAGACATACATACATACATACATACTTTGAAAAAAAATGTAATATTGAAAGCAAACTATTTTTGAAATCTATGGAAACTTCATTGAGGAATCAACTCTATCTCTTATTTTGAATGAAGGTTATTGAGGAAAAAGTATTAGAATATGGATCTGCAGGGTAAAGAATGAGATCTGATCACAAATGAAGGTTATTGAGGAAAAATTATTAGAATATGGATCTGCAGGGTAAAGAATAAGATCTGATCACAAGAGTTTTGCAAAACTGATGTTAGTCGCGCGTCCACTCTAGCGTGGATAATCCGTTTTAACTGGTCAAACCACTTTTCCTGTTTGGATAATGCCCGTCATGTTACATAGCTAAGTATCAAGAATTGAAGTCGTTGATTTTCCATATTCTACAGCTTACAAATACTACACTTGAATCTTCAAATGACATTATTCGATTCTCCCTTTTCTTAATTAAAATGAACTACATATTCATTGAATTTATTTTTATACCTGTAAAATCTATCGGTGGTTTATGTTCGACTCTCCTTTTTGGCTTCTCCTTATTCAGTTATTAGATATTTTGTAATCTCCAATTACGTATTCGGAATTAATGTAGACTACAGAGTGAAATAACCATTATAATTTGAACGAAAATTAATTATGTATAATTTTTCAATCAATCAAGTATTATTTTATATCACCACCTTCGGTTATTCCCCTTCGGCTCTTAAATAAAATACATACTTAAATAATGTTTCCTTTATCTCAGGCAGGGCCGTAGACAGACGGGTTTTCTCGGGTCATTTGCCCGGGGCCCGGGACCATAAATTGTTGGCAGGGGCCCGGAAAAATTAGGTTTAATTGAAAAAATAATTTTTCAATCAATCATACAAGTTCATGATAATAAGCCCATGAAAATTATCTTTTTTTAATTAGAATTGAATTAGACTTGTTTTCTTTTACTACTCAACCATTAATTTTTAAACACACATTAATTTATTAAAAACTGGAATAAATCTCAAATCTCTATATGGATTGAATATAAAAAAATCCTATTCATTCAAGCCCAGTCAGTCCGTCCTGAGTTGTAACCTGGCAGTCGCCAGGGGCACATGAGCTCAGGCCCAAGAGCTCTCATTTCCCTGTTTGTACTCATAGTTGTTATATTACCTTTAATATATTAACCATAGGGCTTGATTTCAGGGGGAATGCGTGGGAGCGGCGCTCCCATACCTTTTTTCTCAAGAAAAAAATTTAGAAACAACAATAATTTTTCATTTTTGGTTTTTATTTTTGGCATTCACTAATTTTAAAATGTTTGATAACTTTGTATTCAAGTAGAACATAATATTTCTTTGTAAAGAGTTGTTATTCTAACAATGCAATTTTATTCTGGAACCGGGTGTATTAAAACTTGAGGAAAATTCAGGCCTATGTGGATTATACAGCTTTGTTGAAATGGTAAAAACCATGCCTATACCCTATTCACGAGCACTTGAGACGGAATAAAGAAACTTTTTGCATGTACAGGTACAGTAGCTATTTTTGTTTGAGCTTGAGGAAAAGCCAATAACTGTGATTGACTACAGCTGTTCGACTGCGGCCAACCGTCGTATGAAGTAATACCTTCCTTAATCCGCACAAAAAATTTGTTTATTTCTACTCAAGTGATCGTGAATAGGGTATAGTCAGAATAAGCTCTGTGATTTTTATTCATTCTTCAAAATTGTATTATTAGTTTTATAAAAAACTGCTACAAAATATAGCCCAGACTTACTAAAAACTCTCCAATCCTAGTGTAAGTTTTTTAAATTTTCCGTGGGAGGAGCCCAGGACCCCCCTCCCACTGGGGAGTATTCCAGACCCTTCCGAGAGCTAGTTCACCCACCGCTCCCATACCTATTTTTTCTAGAAATCAAGCACTGATACTTACTTCCACAAGCTCACTTTCTGTAAGAACAACTTCTAATTTATGTTCAAGAATCCTTCATGTTAAATTTTTGCATTGTATTGTATTGTATCATATCTTTTCATTTCAACCCAAGGAGGTTACCTTCCTGTAACATCATTGTTTCAACCCGTTTGAGAATATATGACCTATAAAATGGAAAAGATGGGAACATTTTATATAAATCTGCTATGAGGGGCCCGGTCAGGTGATTTTGCCCGGGGCCCGTAATTCCTGTCTACGGTCCTGATCTCAGGGCTACTTTTATCACTATTTCATTTCAAATAATAATCACAGTACCCTTTTCAATTATTTATTATAAATGTATTACATGTTTCGACTATTTATGGTCATTTGAAAATGATTATACATAGATACATAAAAATAAATGCCAGCAATACATAAATAAATACACAGTCAAAAAATATAATACTTTGGAATGAATAGCCAATATTTATAACTTCTACATCAATGTTTCAATCTTTGATTGAGTTCCTCAAATATTTCAACCTTCGTACAATCAAACCAGTTAATATCGACAAATTTTTTAATATTTCACATTTTTTAAAGCTTTTTGATACTTGTGTTAGCCCAATATGTTGTAATTAAACGGTTTTTGAAAAGCAGAAGAATTTGTGAACTCGTGAGCTGTTGAACAGCAAACAGGCTTGAGACAAGTTAATTTGGATTGGCGGATAGCAGGTTCACGGTCGCGACTACAACCTGCAGGTCGACTGACTGACCTAATGAGCAGCACTTAATCTCACAACTAAGGCTCACTTACTTTTTAATTAACTTTGTAACTAGCAACTAACCCTAGCTGAAATATTCATGGCATATTCAGGTTCCATGCTGTTTCTTATTTTGTTTATTCCTTTCTAAACAATAACTTTTGAATATTATATTATGATACGAAAAGTTTTAAACAACTAAAACATAGCCGAATGAGGAATGCATTGGGAAATTCTAAATCATATTTTTGCATACAAGCTTTAAAATCCCAATCGTATTTATCATTATTATTGTTGATTTTTAGATAGTGAATACGAATAGAATATTATTGATAAGGTAATAAATATTAGCCTATATTCATTACTTCAATTCACCTTCTTATATCTTTCCCAAGTTTAACACGCCATGATAACAGTCACTTGGATATAAGTAATCACCAAGTAATACAAGTTATATCACCTTGATTTGAACAGTAGATCCTCACTCCGAACGCACACATTTATTTACAGTTCAAACTTATTAATTGATCCTTATTTATTTTTACACAGGCGATCTGAGCGATGTTGGTGAGACGGGAGGTGGAGGAGGCAGCGCAGGAGGCAGTGTGTCTCCTCACGCACTCAATTACTCCACACTGGGAGCTCCTCCCGACGCGACCGGCATCTCCTCAACGGAGACCCTCCTCAGGAACATACAGGGCCTCCTCAAGGTGGCCGCCGACAATGCACGGCAGCAGGAGAGGCAGATCAACTACGAAAAAGGTAGGATATGAATGAAATTATCAAAATCATTTTTTTCCTTGGTGGAGGATTTTTCCATTTTTCCTCGAAAGGGATGGGTACTTGTCTATTCATTCCATCTGCTACAAAAATCTTATCATCATGTAGGCTACAATATTATAAATAATCTATTGTATAGGAACACATGTTATAGCATTGAAATAAGAATTGCTTCAGGTTTCCACGAGTATGCGGTAGGAATAATCACTGTAGGTATGATAAGCCCTTTCACAAAGCAGTAGCTTAAATCTAAAAACTGGAAATGTCAGGTTCACAAACATCCACTTAGTCTTCTGAAGTCTTAGTAAACATCAAGTCTTATGAAGAGTGCTGTATGTAGTTTAGCTGAACTGGGGACATTGTTGTTGATTCATTTTACAACACTGAATGGGCACTAAAATGTCAACATTCTGCTCGACTCGAAAAGCGAAGCTGATTATTTCGGAAAAATCACACGATTATCTGAGCAACAATCTGATAATAATTTTTAGCACGCAATGAACATAACTTACGACGTTCTAGTGAAAAGTGAAAGGGCTCGGGCGGGCAGCATGAGATCACCCTTCTTAGCCTATTTACACTGGCTTCTTGGTTAAATTACAATGTAGGTACAAAATCCTAGGAGGCACTCGACATCGATGAGTTGGGCACTAGGCATAGCCTAGCAGGAGGTCACGCCCAAACACCGTAGCCTAACTCAGGCTCAGCCAGCGAGCAAATTAGCCTGCTCAATTAAAACCGTAATGTATATAACTGTTGAGGACGATGAAACTGAATTTGCATGCCCAACAACGCCTTTAATAATAAATTCAAAACGCTCAATGGAAATGTAAATTAATAACAATTATCGTCATTGAACTGTTTGTACATATGCGCTGGCCTCTACTATAGTATGTCCAAGCAAAGAAGATATTCTGGCAAGATG
Source organism: Sogatella furcifera (assembly GCA_017141385.1). NCBI lineage: Eukaryota > Metazoa > Arthropoda > Insecta > Hemiptera > Delphacidae > Sogatella > Sogatella furcifera. The sequence goes on from CM029549.1 coordinate 23,521,622, forward strand.
GGAAAATGGCTCCAGCTTGGTCAATATCATTTCAAGAATTATTAATTTTGTCACAAATTTTTGAAAACATTCTGCTCTACAATTTGTTATCAAATGTATAATTTTGAAAGCATTATTGATGGAGCTGAAGTCATTTTCCCATCTTGCCAGAATATCTTCTTTGCTTGGAAATACTATACACCCATCCTCCTTCCTCCTCTCTTTCCTTTCTTCTCCGATATAAACTTTCCCATATTTTCTCAGTCTTGAAAATAATGATTACACTTTAGCCAATTAGCCGATGACTTGTTTCGTCGACGCTAAATTAGCCGTCGATTAAAAATCTCAAATTAACTCATAATTAATTTATAGAAATATGATCGACATCCATGTCGTCGTTGATTATATCTTGGTTTAAAACTGCAATGAGAATTGAGGCTAAATGAGGTTTCCACGACGAGTGAGCGATCTGAAGCGTTGCACTAACACAAATGAGCAGCCAATTCAATCGAAGAAGTGAAATTTTATTTTAAAAAAAACTTTATTATGAAAGTAATACAAAATACTAAAAACTACTATTACTATTAATAACTACTACTGAGATAAATACAGTACATTACTTATACTGCATTACAGTACAAAAAACAAATCTATTTTTCAAAAAAAAATACTTTTTTATTATTATGAAAGAGTAATAATGAATATTAAATAGGTATAATAGATATGGGAGAGAAAGTAATAATAAATTGATATTTATTAGTTATAACTGAGTAATAATAATCAATAGCTGTGTATTTTAGTTGTGAATTGACGAGAAAAAAATCAATTTCAATAAGAGAGTGTGAATCAGAGAATATGATACATGAATCAATCCGATCCTCAATCTAAACACTCGATCGATGAAAACTTACGAGCAATGAATCAGAAACATGAGGAGACAAAGGACGCTTTTCATGTATGTACTGTTCACGCATGCAGTTTTCTTCCAGCTCACGACGCATGCAATTCTCGCGCTCTACTCGTCGTCGTTCACCACTTTCTTGGATAGAGTGCACTCGTTTGTGGAGTGATGCACTCAGCAATGCACCCACCGCCGGTGCATTCGAATGAGACGCATGGATGCATTCGTGTGCAGTGGGGCGTGTTGCTTGCAACCGCCGTGTGTGGCGTATGTAAAGAGTGTTTAGTAAATGAGTGTGTGTGGCGGTGACCAACGTACGATGTCTTGACCGATGCCCACACAACCACTATCGTCACCTAGATATTTTCATAAGTCATTTCCGTAAAATTGCCTTCGACTAGTACCTTATACAATAGAAGAATATTATTTAGTAGGCCTATAAATATTATAAACTTTACCCTATTCACGATCACTTGAGACGAAATGAAGAAACTTTTTGCATGTACAGGTAGCTATTTTTGTTTGAGCTTGAGGAAAAGCCAAGAACTGTGATTGACTACAGCTGTTCGACTGCGGCCAACCGTTGTATGAAGTAATACCTCCCTTTACTCGCACACACGCGCAAAAAATTTGTTCATTTCGTCTCAAGTGATCGTGAATGGGGTATAGTGAAATATTACATACAAGTTTCGATCTATGTAATCTTTGTTTTCGTAAAAGCTATCGGGAGTATTACCTGCCTAGCTCCAATTCCAATTAATTATAATTATGAATATGAATTAACAGTATAACAGAGTATACTGTACATCCAGAATTATACTGTAACAGTATAATTATACTGGAAAATGCATATAATACTATAAAATGATACAATACTAAATATATTTATATTATAGTTACAAGAGGTATCGTCACTCTTGGTCTTTGAAATTGGATTTTCAGCACTATTCTAGTATTTCTGTAGCCCTAAGCCTACTCTATTCTCAGTACCTCAGAAGTTCTAGTACCTCCACAATTCCAGTATTTTTTAATATTGGGAGATTGAAACATTCCAAACAACTATTTACGGTAGGCTAAGTTGAGGCCATGTTTGAGCTTATATGATTCCAGTAGGTATCAAGATTTATATTATTTCAGTAAAATGCTTCCAATACTGTATTGTTCAGGTATCTTCCTGAGCATCTCCTTAGTTTCACTTCCATCTTTTCTCACTGTTTCCCGGACACACCTCCTCCCATTTATGCGTCATAATCCAGCATTGTTCAGTTCGATTATTATTTATCTTCGTGTGTCCGCCTCTCTCCATATTCTTCCCTTTCATTGTGTGTTTATTCTACATTCGCCCTCAGTCTTACCTCTCATTCTTGTCCGCTTCTCTTTCAATACGTGAACAATCGTTAAAGTAGCTGATACTTTCAACCAGATATTTAATTACCGGCCTCCACCTCGACAGGGCCATAAATTTATTGTCTGCAGCAAAATGTTTCTCTGTTTCAAAATATTAACAAGTTCTTCGACTTCAGATTCTCCACACAAAACACCATCAAAAGGAGAAGAGATGGTCTCTGGAGAAAAGATCATTGCAGTGATCACCACCACCACTCTTCGAAACTTAGTTTTACAACTTTTTCAATTTTGTTCAATTTTTTTTATCTTATTTTGTGCTTTGCACAAACATTTTCTTCTTAAATATTATTCGATCATGAAATAGATTTACACCTGCTCGGGAAATCATGAATCACGAATAAGCTAAAGCTATTTTTTCAAATATGACTCCAATTCTTTCTCAATTGATTTTGTGTGTTCTGATCGATTTTATCGTAAATTTTCTGACATTCAACATGCATATCGAATATTCGTTTGTTACTACTATTTCCATGAAGTTTAGTCCAATCTAAAGTATTCTAGAGTCCAGTGTAAATAAAATAAAATTAAACAAACTGTTAGCATCGTGGTTCATTACCGGTTGTGGTGAGTCCGTTTGTTACAGAGATAAATTCACTTTTGCCTGAATTCGCTATAAATCCACACAAACTGCTTTGCACACAGAGGTATGCCCCTATGAATATAAGAACGGTAATTACATCATCATGGTTGTTGGTACTCGTTAAAAGCAGCAGAATGGACTACCCTGCGCTATACTGGGCGATGCTAGCTTCTGTATAATATGGCACCGCATTGCTACTCTCGGAAAACTTCTCCCTCTCTCCTGTTAGTTTAGTTACATTGTTCACCAATTCCATTGTTTACCAACTTGGTCCAAAAGAATACTTTGCGACAATCGTGCTGCAGTAATGAGAGGAAATCTTACAATCGCCATTCTTATCTTTTATTTCGATCTTTGCGAATTTTCCATTTATTTTGCTATCGCGAGCCCAGATAGTAGCAGTTGAATACATTAAACCAACCTCTCACTGGGAAGTTGCAAGTCTATTAACGTTAATGGGACGCCCAAGCGCTACTATGCTATGCCGTGCCGTGCTATACAAAGATATTGTTTACATTAATAAACGAGCTTGGCAACCTATTTGGAATGCCATCGTTTCAAGTATCTGGCCTCACTGACAAACACGAGAACTTCGTTAAGTTGTTGATGGGGTAGGAATTGGAGACTTCCAGCTATTATTTCCTGTTGAGCTATGACTGTATCGACTGAAGCTCTCCAAAAGAAAAAAAATCCAGTGTGTATAAAATGAAGTTCGTGGTAATTTTCAAATTTTCTCTCTATTATAGAATTTGTTAGGTCTTAATCAGTCAATGAATTTCAAACAATTCATAATTATATTATTTCTCCCGTTCTATAGTATTCATGTAGAAATGGGTACTGCGCGGTATGTTTACTGAATCTCACTACAATTTGTACTCTAAAATCCAGAATGTTGGATTATCGAGGAGACTTATTCATTCACATCAATGAAAGCCTCAAACTGAATTGTTCGATTGAATCAACACCAATAAACCCTCAAACGTCTTACAACAATAATACGTATAATGTTGATGTTGATTGATTTTCTTATCAATTTATTTCAATAAATCATAGATGAAGAAATAAAGATTAGAAATATAGGAATACATGAGAAAAAAATGAGCATTATGAATAATATTTTCCTCTACATCACCTAATCTCAATAATTGACAGATTGAAGTCTTGTAGAATAATTACATTATAAATATTTCAAAAGAAAAGCTATTCAAATAACAGAAATCACCTCATAAACGGGAAATATCTCATATCATTTCTAACCTGGAATATACCTTGTATGTAATATCACTCAGGATTTTCCTTATCCTTTTCAGTTATTAGTGTAAAATGTTCATATTAAACAATCCAAGAATTTTTCATGTAGGCGATCCTGATAGCAGAACATGTGGGAAAGGTCAGTTTCTGAATATGCGTTCTCATGTTTTACAGTAGTAGGTATTCTTCTTCTAATTAGTCATTCCATTCTTTCCGCTGATGTAATTGTGCTATTTATTACTTTTTCTATTTGAAGTGCAGTTATTATATTCAATGCAAAAGTAAAAGATGCATGTTGTCATTACACAGTATGAGGGATGTTCGCCTGAATTAGTTAGCCCCTATAGCTAGCTCGTTAGCAAAGAACACTCCTAAACGGAAATGAAACACCTGTAAAGTATTATGCTGTTTGTTTCTTATGAAATTCGAAAATAAAAAACTACAGTACATTAGTCTTGGACTACGAGGAGGTATAATCATTCTAGTAAAACATATTGCTATGTGGTATAATTCTATATCTAGTATCAGCGAATCGATATCAGCCCATTAATGTCGGTTCCAATTAGTTGTAACCGTTTTCTGATAATAAGAAATGGTTGTGCGGTCAAATGCTGTCCTATTGGTTTTCTTATAGATTTCATTATGTGTGCCAGTTATTCGACTCCAGGAGACGTGTCCCTCCAAAACAACAGTGCGCCTGATTAGGCTCACCTAACCGGTTTCATTCGATAAACGTTTTTCTCATTCACCTCATCTCTAAAATAGCTTTGAACACATATTTTTATTGTTTATGTTTTTCTCATCCTTGATTGTGGAAATATTTGTCTGATTTTTCATCTTTTAACTTGTGAACATATCGTTAAATATCTCAATGCTGTTAAATCATGAACTTACATAGATTTTTATGAATATAAAATGAAAAAATTTATAAAAATTATTTGAAAATATTACTCCAATAATGAATTCCTAGCATTATAATATTATCCTCGATTACAGTTCGTAATTTATCAGAAATCTAATATTTTATCTAAGATTCATTACTTGTGCTATTGTGTTGGGCTCATGATGAAATGTATTTGATTGTCATAATTTGAGATATAATAATAATTTAGTAGGGGAGATATTCAACACAAATCAACAAATTAATTTTGTCTACGTGCATGCATAGTTAATTTTGTATTTGATTTTGCAAATTTTCTGCCAATTATAATTATTATTTTAGTATTTTATTATTTTTATTAATTTTATTTTAATTATAATTATTATTTTAGTCCTTGGATAAGAATAATTTGATTTTATCATGCTATTGAAAATAATTCCGCTTTTTAATAACCAGTAAACTAATTAAAACTTGCTGGAAGTGATGATATCAATAGGTACGCTTTTAGTTCTGATAAGTTTCCCCTGAAGAGAAAAAGTTGTAGCGTAGAATTGTTGTAGTGGAACAAACTAATAATGGGAAATGCAGAAACAAAGACAACAAATGAGTTGTATCAAGGTAATTAGAGTACTTATCGCGGCCGTAATTGCATTATCTTGTATGCAAATGAGACTGAGCAACGGTGAACGGCCAACAATTATTACAATACAAGTCCACAGTAGCATTGGCAATTGTACCGTTCAGTTCAACAGTAATCATTATAATTATCATTCAGAGTTAATAGAAATGAACTCGAATTGTCATAATAATCATCATAATGGGGGCGTAGAAAAAGCTTCTGTAATAATTTTACATGCAAGAGCTACTAAAGTTCCTATGATTTGTGAGTGGATTAGCGCTCATGTGCGTACGAAAGTCTCAAATTGGGGAGGAGAGGGAAAATATGAAGAAGTGAGAGGAGAAAAAAGAGCAACAGAAAAGTTAAGGACATGGAAAAGACAAAGAGGAAGAAGGATAAAAGCGAAGTAAAGAAAGAAGAATAGCACAGTGGTTAGTCTCGTTTTTAGATCATTATCATCACCTGCTTGCACTGTTTTGTTTATTATTTGCTCTGTATACAGCTGATTAAAACATATGGATACGACACTGTTTTCTGTCCCTGTCTGAAACAATTATTGGGACGTATTAATCATTCTATTGAGATCCATGCTTGATTCTTATAAGATGCTTATTTGTGTACAACTCACATACACGCTTATAACATCATTCGCAAATTGAACTTTTTCCAGTTTTTTTATCAAAAAATGAAATTTGTAGGTAATAAGTCGGGTCGATTGAACTTATGGTTGCCTACATTTAGTTCAAGTGATGAAAACATTTCAATATTCAGTATTACCTTTGTTGTATTATTTTTTAACAGGTTTCTTGAGGGCAGCTTGGTTACTTTCCTTCTCTCAAAGAGAGTAGCCTACCTACTATTTTGTTATGATTTATTTGTATTTTATTTAGTATAATTTTTTCCTAGGTAGAAAAAATTAAATGTTATCTACTGTATTCTGATATTCCATCCAATATCAATCAACCTGATCAGCCAAGTAACTCTTGATAAAAAAATTTTCAACGGGTTCACCAAACTTACTTCAACAATGCTATTTTCAAATCTCTGGTTTTCCATAATGTGAAATATCTTGTTGAAATAGAAAGGTGCAAATGGATCGGATTAACCTTCTTGCAAACTATTCTTAGGTGTTCCATACTTTTCCAACAGCGGAATTTGTCCGTTTACCACGTCAAGAAATATGTGTGAGACATATGTTCCAGTAAGTTATTGGTTATGAGTCGCGTGTCAGCAACTCATAGCAATTTATCTTCAACAGAAAAATACTAGTTCCCCTCCATTACACCCTGAAAGCGGAACCCCTATACTTCCTTACCAGTGTTCATGGCCACTACAAAGAGACCCTTGTCCAGTGTAAAAGTACCAACATTGGCTACTGTTGCCGATCTGCCCCCAAGATAGCCGAAATTAAAAATTGCTTTTAATTATCCAGCTTTTGTTTCCATCGTGATTCTACGTATGCTTAGAACGAGAAATCACGTGCTTCATCGCCTATTTTGCAATGTAATGATATGGGCCCATCGAATTATGAAATTATAAAATAACTATAATAACTAGCAAATGACTATGGATTAACTTGATAATCAACGCTCTCAAGTTGCTCCACCCTTAAATTCGTGATTTCCTTAACATACGTAAACTTTCGTATTGGCTTTGGTTTTGACTAAGCTTGAGTTCATACTGCCCCATTTCTTTCGTTATTGAAATGTCTTGTTCACAATAATAGGTATAATGAGTTATAAAAGTTTATTCGAATGTAGGTTTGCGATCAGAGTTAAAAAAATGAGTAGGCTCTTTAAAAGCATCGTAAACTCATCGATTTGCACCTTGCACTTATGTGCGTCAAGATACAGAACTAAGTGCACTTTGGCATTGTGTGTAGGCCTTCTATTAGAGCCATGTAATCGAAGGATTGAGTGCGGCCGGGCAATTGCAAAATAGACATTGAGATTTAGTTGGCGAGGTGGGTGGCGAGTCAGTGGCCATTTATCTTGACCGTACAGTGGCAATCCAAGTGAACTCAGTTGAATTTCATTCCGCCTTTTCTGTTTTTGTCATAATTCGCTGAAATCCAATCTCCCCCAGCAGGCCAGCTCTCTTGTTAGGCCAATTATAGTGCCGTGTTAACTGCTGAATAAATTATTAGTCTTGCCTTCCAATTTATCTACTTTGTCAAGAATATTATAGGCTGCGGAGTCGTTATTACAGTCCACGTTCCAGTATTATTAATGCAGATCATTGTATCATGTTTCATTAGGCAACTAGTCGGTTATTCATTGCGCTACATATTGAACTCCCCTATAAGGAGTTGCGAATAAATATATGGCCTACGTGGGTTGGATTACATGTCAATTCTCACCTTTGTACATAGAATAATGAGAAATTACCCACAATCAGGTGTGATTATCAATCTATATGCAAACATAAATTTCGCGAAGATTGGAATATTGATTAGGAATGATTGACCATTTCAAATTTCATCATTATAGAGAGACATATAATGATCATGCAGTACAGAAATCTGATGAAAAGTGTCTTGAATGATCCAAGAATTGTTCGATTAAACTGATATATTTTCATGTTTTCCAATAATACAGTACATCTAAAACAATCTGTTCTGACTCTACTCTTCCTGAGTTTGAAGGAGGCGAGACATTGAAATGCTGAGATATCGTGATCGAGATTGGAATGGGAAGACCAGCAAAGGTCTTGAACTGGCATGCTATGACTGCAAGAACTGGCAATTTTGACGGTGAATTAATTAGTCGTCTCGCCCGCGCTAAGTGTCTAAATATTGTTTCCATTTGCAATTCAATGTCTGTTTATGCCGGCGCATATTAAATTAAGCTCAAAAGCGTTGTTGAATGTAGCGCGCGTCTTACGTAAAGTGATTAAGAAATGATCCCTCTGCGTTGTCGCGCCTTCAAACTGTTGCGTCTCCATCTCTATTATAATCCTTTCCATTTCGGCTCTGTGTCGGTGCAGTTCAATTTCTTTGGCTTCGGTAAACAGAGGGCTGAAAATTGTTGCAGACACTTCCTGTCTTGGGGAATTGAGGTGCTTCTAAATATTATGATCCATTTTCAACTGGCTTGTAATCCACATCTGTAAATGAGGGCGTATCAATTTATCGATAGTTTCATGTCCATTAGAAATGTCACAATAATAATTATCACAGAACAGTACCTCAATCCTTTACAAAATAGATTATTCTCTAGGATCCATTTCCTAGGTGTGAGAACATTATTAACTGAGAACTGTTACAACTATTACTTTATTAGTCATCTTTCTAATTCGGGAGAGTAAAGGATAAGTCTGTGCTATCTCTCCCAAATAATTCGATGTTTATGTATATCAATTCAGAAATCATTGAACGGGCTGAAACTCTCAATCCAATTGACAATCCAATATTGTTTACTTCAAGAGGTTTTTTAGCGCTCTAAGAAACAAACAAGGAAGTTTCATGTATGATTATTAAAATACTGTAAGTGTAGAGTATTCAGATCCATTCCGGCTCTTATCTCAAGAAAAAGCTTATTGTAAATAGTATAATCAAACCGACCAATATACGTACCTGTAAATAGTAGATACATTTCTACTTTGGAGAAAAAGCTTATTGTAAATAATAGTAAGATAAATCTTACTTGACAAGCTCACTTATTCGTAGATCATGAAGCTTGTCATTTTTAATGATCTTTGCGCTCTTTATAGGCAAGAAGCAGCTACCGTAAAGTTATTACTCAATTTTCAGTAATTGCCGGTTATTTTTCAGCATTATTCACGTCTAAAAATCACTGTCAATATTGCTATGATTTAAGGTAACTAGTGTAACCTTGTGTTTCACTCTATTAGTCTATTGCAACTGAAGACATCGCTTGAACTTTGCAGTTTGAAGTATGATTGATAAAAAATTATTACAAACTATATTTATGTCTGAGTGGTTCTGTTTTTTAGTTAGTTACGTTATTTTGCTGTGTTGTTTTTTGCCAATGAACAAGGAGCGACTGTAATTCTGAATGTTTATTGGAGTGAAACGCAGATAATGCCTAGCAGAAGTAAGACAAACGTTTGGCCAAAGTTGTACAGCAATGTTAAACCGATGTTTCCTTTCCCTCTTGAATCACTGACCAAGTCTATCCCTCTCATAGCCCGTGGAAAGAATCCCAAAACAATTGTCCGCCACGTCCAATCTTCCTGTCCAATAAATCTTGGCAATGACGTCAAATTACACCCCACCAGTCAGTCTCTCTCACTGCACACATTTCTCCATAAAATTCTCCTGTGGCTGATATTCTTGAAGCGAACCCTCAGCCTTCATTATTATCATCCTCACTCTTTTGCCATCACAGCTCCACTTGACTTCTTATTCTATGTTTGCTCTCCATCTTCACCTTCCCTCCTAACAATAATAATATTTCATCCTCGAGGATGATTTCGAACTGTGGACCCTTCGGGGTACGAATGCTCCAGCATAATTTCTTCTCAAAGTTCGGAAATTGTCGAAAAACGTTACTGAAACGTTGATAAGAAGTGGAACCGAATCTAAATTAAGCCTATCAATAAAAGTTTGATGTCAGAAAGGAGTAATTTGCTGTATGAATTGTTCATGTTCCTTATCCTTTTTTTACTAGATTTTATAAGATTTTAAAGACCACATTCCAACAATAATATAACTATTATAACGCTTTCAATCAAATAAAGCTATTATTCCATGATCTTCAACTATATTACCTCAAATACGATAGCTTTCTGAAGAAACAGATTGCTTAGCTCTAAAAAATCTGTTGACTGTTCTTTTAAAAATGGTCTAGATTATAGAGTAATCTGGTCTTCAGCTTCCTAGCTCACTTTAACATCACTTTCATAAATATTGAACGAAAATCTTTTGCTCGCAGAACATCACAAAGTTTCCCATCATTATCCAATTTCATTAAGATGATTTCATTATCATCCCAATGCGAACAAATAAACTAAAAAAATACATTCTTACTCGAAATCGAATCCAACTGATTAATGAATAATGAATGAGAATAGTGAATCGATCCAACTAGCTGCAATCGCTAACACGCTACAGAGTGGCAGGCGTGTGAATAAGGTGACTGCGATAAGGCAAGAGAAGGAAAGAAACAGAGAGTATCTCGCGAGCTCCATTGTTTCTTCGGATTGGTATAATACACGACTGGATAACGTTCAAAATTATATACATAAATGAACGTATTGCACACACCTATACATGTTAGTGTATTGCGGTATGTACACATACATTGATCTGAAATATAGGTCCATTGCGTGTTGATGAGTGTGGGGAGAGGAAGGGGTAAACAGGCAACAGCTAGTCTCACCTGAAACACAAGTTTTGCATTTGCGATGTCTGCGCTTATGCCAGTCTACAACCGGCATAAAGAAGGCAGACGCAGAGCAGAGCCTCGCTATCTGATTACGCTCAAATAAAACAATTAGTCGAAATGCACTCCAGCCTGCACTTGAGCGCATCGCATAAAGTTGGCCATCGACAACTTTTCAGGCGTTTATCTGTGTGCGCCACCTCAACTACACAGCACTGTCAGCTTGTAAAGTGTGCTCTCGCTTGGTGTGGTCGCTCACTCTGCCCATTCACCTCCCACAACATGAAATAGTTAACAGCCTTTTAATAAATTGGAAACGTTTTTATCTTAATGCTACATTTCGCTCGCACAACGACTGTTCCAATACAAATACTTTATGCTAATGGCGTCGGCAGGATGATTATGGCCCCGGTGATGGTTTATTTGATGACCGTGTGTGTTGTTCTTACAATTATTATGTTAATACGTTCTTCTTATCTCTGCTATATTGATGTTCGGCATCAACAATTGGTTCTATTGATGTTTTCATATTTTTTTCTCCATATAATGCAGGTATAAGTGTTTTTTTATTTCAAATAATTATCAAAGTCCCATTTTTTAATTTTTTCCCCAAACTGAGAAGACATTCTGGCAAGATGGGAAAATGAATCCAGCTCGGTTGATATTGGTTTAAGAATTATAAATTTGGTCTCAAATTTTAGAAAATATTCTGCTCCACAATTTGAGACCTTATGTATAATTTTTGAACCAATATTGCTGGAGCCATTTTCCCATCTTGCCGGAATGCCTTCTTAGCTCCGATAGACATTACTGTAGATGTAATGTTCCGTCTTGGGATGAATGTCTGGTTATTTTATTCTGAACAAAAATTATACTGGTATGGACATGGAAATACTAAGGAAGTAAATTATAATAATCTACATCGTAAATGTGATGAATTTAGAGGTTGGTGTAAGAGAATTCAATTCACTTTGTATTGTGAATAATAATTCATGGATATTTGATAATTATTGCTGAGACATGTTAAACTTACTATGTGCACGTAGATTTATTACTATAATTATCTGTTATTAGATTGAACATGAGTTGTAACATTACTCAGATTTATGATCAGTACTGAAATGACTATGGATTCAATTTAGACAATGAACCAGTCACAATTAAGTCAATATCTCTGTAGTATCACTACCGACTCATTATAATCGGATGTACATTGAGACAAGACAACCCATACATTTATTATTTTAACTAGTAGCTAAGCACCAAAATTAATAGAAAATTAAACTGTAAATTAAACGGTAAATTCGAACGGATGCATGTACAATCTGATGGTTCTAAGATTTAAACTAATCGAATTCAAATACAAAAATACGATTTATAATAGAGATGCGAATAGCAACGCGATCATTCAATTGATATGGACGATTTTTTGTCGATTTATAAGAATATCAAAGCTATAAATTTTTTTAGATTTAGGTTGGTGAAATTGAATATTCTCTGGAATTGGATTTAATGAACTTCAAAGTTTGCACTCACTTCCATACTATTTCTGGAAATCAGCTCAGAAATCTATCAATGACTGTTATTGAGAACTACTCCACCAATCTTGTTTGCTCCTAATCCAAACTCCAAACTACTTAAAAATTCTACTTCTTCTCTTCCCCTCCATCATTGCCTCCTCTCATCACGGACATTAGTTGATGATATCGTGATGGGCAAAGATATGATATGATAGGCAGCAGTAATGTGTCCCTCACGGCTCACTTAACAACAACTCGGCACCCGCCATCTATTTGGCCGGATTGTAAAACCCAAGTAGCGCATCTGTTCTCGGCTTATTCAAATCTTGTTAGGCCTAATTTATGATTCATAACTATAAAAAGAAGTGCAATATTGGTTGAAGCAGCTCAATACGTGGCAATGGAACTGGGGTTGCTGCAAAACCGCCCCCATTCCGCTCTGTTTTTTCTTCTCTCTAATCCATTTGGGGACAAAAGAGCGGCCCCAAAATTAGCCGAAATATGTGCTATTAGCCAGCCAGATATTGTTCGTCGGCCATTAAAAATTCAATCTTCTTCCTTTCTTTTGCCGATTCTGGCTTCTTTTGCAACGTCTTAGTTTTTATTATAATGTTACCGGAGATGCACGCTACTGCTGCCACCGCCGCCCTATTACATTCACTAACTCGCTTTACTGCCTTGTTATACGTGAATTATTTATCGGCCAATGGACCGAATTATTCTCCAACAGAAGAAGCCAATGCTGGTTGAATTTCATTTATCGCCCCTCAGAAAATACTCACCTGAGAAAATAAAGTTTCCATACTTGAAACAAAATATTATTCTTTAAAAAATTAGTATTCATCCATATTACATCCACTAACATTGAACCACTCACCAATACATTTTTTTCAAATTTTCTCCAACATGAGAATAAATTCTTAATTTTAATAATCTCAAGGTTCCCAGTTCAATTCTTGACCAAAGTACACATTTTCTACTACATCAAAATCACATAGATACTATTACCCTATTTTCCGAGTAAATTCCATTGCTTGGAATTGAGGTAGCACAATATTTCAAGTTGAATTTAATTATTTGGAATTGAAGAGGCAATGGAATAAGGAATTGAGTTTCTGAAGCGTTTAAATTGGTGCAAACATTTGAATAATCACTGAGTCGCTCATGATCAAATGCTGATTTGATTTGACAAGCGTGGATCTAGAGAAATCACTGCAGGGTATTTAGGTTGAATTGTTGGGGCTGATATTCATGACGGTGTGTTTTAATTAGCATGCAAACGGTGAATGCTCGTTTCCACCTTCGGCTGTCTTCGGAAATTTCCGCTGAGGAGACGTCAAGTAACTATCATCGCAGTCATTGATCGAATTTTAAGTAAGCTGGATGTAGGTGAGGGGTGAGGGGGTGGTGAGGTATTGAGGGTAGACATAAACGCAAAAGCAAAGGGAGAAGACATTGTACGTATGACGTGCCTACACCCCTGATGTATATGTAAACTGGTAGCGAGAAACGCCTAAGGGGATTTGTCTGGAATCTCAGCCGTTCCGCCTCTACGTTCGCGGGAATAGAATTTACATAAATGTTCGTTCTTCTGTTATTCGCAACGCGGTGCTCGCATACTACATCCCTCATGAGCAGTTATGCCCTGCCAAATAAGAAGGTCCTTGAAATTCTCTATCAATAGCTAATATGCATTGACATTTTGATAGTCTAAGTTAAAAATAATTATTGTTGTGAGAAATTATAATTTCCATTCAGTTCATTATTTTTTTGTAAAAATCACATAATCATAGTTTGGTATAGTTGAAACGTGTAATCAAGTATGATAAATCGTTGATATGACATGATTGATAAATAATTCTCAATCTAGAACCAAAGCTTTGGTGATTCCAAATCTTGATAATTAATATCCTTATCATAATTTCTCATTTTCAATATCTTCTCTCCAATTACCTTGGTTTCATATTTCAATTGTAAGCTTTTATGCAGAGAGTATCTTAACATTCCGTTTTTATCGTTGTTCTTTCAATGTTGAACTATCTTCTTATATCTCTCAAATTTCTCCTCTATGACATTTCGTAATGTGCACTAGATTTTCATCTCAAAGAAATTACATTGTTTACTTCTCGATTTTTCCATAGTACAATATCAATTACTGTGCTTCATAATCTTACTCTTCAAGCACTCATCAATTGATGTAATGGAACTAATTGATTATATTTATCAAAATAATGAATTGAGTTTGAGAGGCTTATTTAAATAAGAATTGATATAGATTAACGCTTTGTTCTTCTGTAATCAGGCAATTCTCAAACAATCTTATTTTCTAATCTTTCCTCATAGCTGAGTTGAATTTCAACAATTCTTATTCTCTTTGTGCTTTCTCTTATTCGAGTGAATGCAACCCTCAACTAAAAAGTAGTTTTCATAGAAAAAAGTATTAAGTTATTATGCTGACGTTTCCCAATATAGGCTGTAGTGTTTCCGTCACGAGCAATGAATTGATTTTTGTAGAATGAGGACGCTGTCAAGTGGAAGTGACTGACGAAATAATGAAGTGGGTGGAACTTGAAGGCATGTCTTCTTCTCAGCTAATTAGATTTTGCGCTATGTGCTCTGCTCGAAGGCGCTCCACGCATACTTGAGAGTCTGCATGCATGTGTACATATTTCATCCATACAACTCTCAACATTTCTCCCCCGATTTTGTTCTCAGACAAAGGAAATCACGAAAAGGAAGCATATCAATAATTTCAGCATATTTCTTTACTCTTGCAACGTTAGATTCAATATGTTCGTGTGGCTTTGTCGATTTACAATAATGAGTTGAAATGTAATTCTCTTGCTGTAATCTTGAAATTGATAGAGGGATGGTTTATTTTGTCACCACATGAGCGATATGGCTCATTAATCACTGGAAAAGTATCTTTTGACGGTTGGAATTGGATTCAAAATGCTTATTAATTCCTGTTAAATGCTCGCGAATCAACTATCTTCATCTTTTCAACCCTAAACCTGGTTTGTACACCATAAACTAAAGTGGTTCACGATATCCTAGCAAAAAAGGATCACCTATTTAAATAGAGAGAATCGTTAACATTCCAGCCCAACTATAAACCAGTCTAGTACTGGTAAATCTACAAGTTAGCCCCACAATGGTAATTTATTAGCAGGTATATAGGCCCACATTGCGCATTACAGGTGGGGCAAGAGTCTTCGGTAATTGCAAATGGCCATTGTTCCAAGTCTGTTGACATAGGACCTCACCTCCGTGCTCTCTCCATTACTTTTCCATTTCTCGTGTTTGGATTAAATCCTGGTCCGCTCTTCTGTCACACCCTCTATTGCGTTCCCGACATTACTTTACACCCGCTGGGTGCCGGCAAAGACAAAAACACTGGAAAACAATCCGTGGCCGTTGTTTTTTCACGCCAGGATAAGCGACTCGACCCTTGTCACTCTTCCTTGTCTACTCTCTCCCTGACCCTCTCTCACTCTCTCTTCCTTGCCTCTTTGTCTCTTTGAATCGTGCATAATCACGTTCCACGTTGTGCAGCACCCTCTTATTATTTACTCCTCCGCTAGATTCATTTATTTTCTTATTTTCAAAGAGGGGACTGTCACTTCTTACTTGTTCTCGATGATAGGAATCCCATTCTCCCGTTGACATCGAATTTCTTATTAGAATAATATTATTCCACCATCATTCATAATTTTTGGCTTGTTTTTACAAGAAGCTGATTAATTTTCAAATTTCTGTGTATCAACAAACAAGAATATTGCGATTTTCAATTTCCGTTCGATCATTACTCTTTGGCTGTGATTCATCACTCAAGAATTGTTGGTGAATTTCTTATAAATACTCCAAAATTGCTGAATTTTCCCTGTTAGCGACTGCTCACCTATCATAATTGCCTCCAAATGCTTTGACTATGGAAAAACATAAATCACAGAACTCTTCTTTTCATTCGAAATAGCATGAAATGTTTGGAGAGTTTATAAATTTTATTCATCAATGTTTCAGATGTATTTATTTGGTTGCTATTTCACAAATAGGAAGATGAAAGTATCAGTATTGAAATGTTCTGATGGAATTACTGCAAAATAAATTATTATTGCTAAATTTGTGTATTAAACTACCAGGAAAAATGAATATTATTAGCCTATTGCTTCATTAACATTTGAAAACGAGAAGAAAAACTTCAAAGCTAAAATCTATTCTGCGTGTCATAAATGTTGCATTTGAAAGTGATAAATCATAAATATAACAGAATTTTCCTCAAGTATTTCCTCATGGTAAGAAATTAATTTCCATTCAAAAAAACATCTCTTATTGCGAGGTAAATTTTATGTCATTTACTATACAAACTCTCATCAACCGCAGAATAGGTACTTACTGGGGCAGTAAGTCTGTTCTTTGTTGGGACATCATTCAGCTGAGAGTGGATGAGTACACTTGACGAGTGGTGAATGTTACGACAAGTGAAGAAGGTATTTAGAGGAGGAAAGGAGAATTATACAAAGGGCAGACATTAGTCATCGCACCGAAGATGTTTCCGCCTATTTCGAGCTCAAGTGGTCCCTTGGAGGGCGAGGGTGACTGCCTGAAAAATCAATGCTGGCCCAACTATACTTGAGAGGGGAAAATGCGTGTTACTGGGTTTCGGTCAGGATTAGGAAGCTGCAACTGCAATCGAAACATGAAGGTGAACCAGTGGTACAGAAAACAATTATACTTTCATAATATACTTTGGTAATTAATAAGAGATCTGAAAATCACTTTTGAAATGAACTTATTCTATAGAAATCTAGTAGAATACTAGATGAAAAAAATCGTGAATTGTAGATGGAGGAAAATTGGAATTCATTGATTAGAATGCTCGAGAAGTACCGGTTTCAGACGATTATTCCTGATAAACATCATTAGAATAAAAAAAATATATAAATTATTGTGAAGGATAACTAAATTACAAAACGAAGCTATGACTTTTATGGTTTATCCACATGACTGAAAACTGAATGACTCATCAATAATTTGATTCTCTATGATACAAAATAATATATCATATCTCTATTTTTCTAGCTGAGCTGAAAATGGACGTGTTGAGAGAGCGAGAAGTGAAGGACAGTCTTGAAAGGCAACTGTTGGACGAACAGAAGATCAGAGGTTAGTTTAAAAAAATTCAATATTCTCTCTTTATATCACATTTCATCCATCAAAAACGTAATAGTTCAATAATTAGAAGATATTATCCCTCATGGTCCCTCACAACACAATTTTAAAATATTTCCCACTCCGAAGTAAAATACAATGAAATCTGAGACGACACATCTACTTGAAAGAAGCGGATAAATTTTCATATTCACATTATTAAAATCCTGTATATTATGCCAATTCGATATTACTTGCAGCGATCAAATATCATGCATAGTAATTAGGATTCTATTTCTTTGAAAAATTCATAAAGTAATCTGCGATTGTGCGTTACTTGATCGGTGTGAACTCGAGTATATAATTGTGAGTACCGCAAAGGTTTCTGTAGAGTACTTACTTGAGGAAAAAGAAAGACAGCGGTGGTATTTCCGTTTCATTTGTTTCCCGAAGAATGTTCGAACGACTGAAAGAAATACAAGGACTTTGCGGTCGGATTGAAATGCCGTTTACATTCGATACTCTGCTCTGAATAATGTTTCGATTTATTTATTCTTATTATTCTTTCGGATCATTGGGTGTTCATAACTAATCACATTGACAAGAAGACTTACCGGCGGGAAGTAATTTGATACATTTTGTTTATGATATTTCTAAGATAAACGAGCTATGAAGTGACAATTTAACATCATTTGACAGTAGTCATTTGAATCAACAGAGTGAAGACCTTTAAAGTTTCTCTTTTGATTTCACGATTTTTATAGATTTTCTTTGTTTATATGGTATTTTCCATGAATAATTATTGATTGTTGATTTTACATTAATCATTTGAATAAGCAGAACAACGACTTTCAAAGTGATTCTTTCAAGTTCACAATTCTTATAGATGTAAAGAAAGATAAAGAGGTTGATTTAAGGCCATTAATCATGGAACAACTCCAGATATCATTACGAGTTCCTCACTGGCTGTATAGCCCCTCTCACTTGGAACGGTTCTTCGCTTGGAGTTTGGCATTTGAAAAGGGCAAATTGGCAATAACACTGATACATTTTGGTGCTAGGTTTCATTAGTCCCTTTGTCTTCGTCGGTGCTCGAGTGTTGTTGAGATACTAGTCGAGTAGTCCTTTGCTCTAGAAGAGAACCTCTAGCAAAGGTCATACCATAGCAGCTTTGTTTTCGAATAGACAGGACAAAATTGTGAATGCTCAGGCGCTTTCCTCTGTAATAGGAATACTCCTCTTGCTAAATCCCTGACAATAGGCCACCTAGCCACAGTTGCGTGAACTCGTGGTTTGGTCGAAACCACATCTTGTCAACGTGATAAAGGTTGTCCAAGACCCTTTGATTAGCGCAGGCTACTGTAGAGTTCATATTAAACCTAATGTAACATGAAGCTTAATCGTGGAGTTCAATTTACTAGGCTACTTATCTGACTTGCACTCAGTCAAGAAAATCTTTGAATAGCCTACTTCACATTTTGGCAAACCTATCAAATGATTATTGCTGAGAAATCGACGTAAAGCATCAAATCCAAACAAAGAAGTATTTGTATATTTTAAATATTTCAACTTTCTCATAATAGGTTCAGATTCTCTAATCTGGAATAGAGTAGCCTATACATAATAAATAATGTTATTCTCATTTATAATGGGGACAATGAAGCAGTATTACATTGAGGTACAATGTTGATGAGTTTGTTGCAATATGAAAATACAGTACAAATTGAGGGAATTCTTAACGTATTTAATCAATTGCAGAATTTTGAGATACTTATATTCAATAATGATTAGTCAAAATTATTTATTGAACTCTAGATTATTTCAATCGTATTCTCATCTGAATGAGAGAATTCGCGATGGAATATGATTTATAAGTTAACCACCATCACTTTTCACGATCAATATTGTATATTGTTCGTGTTGTGGATGGATGGATTGGAGGACATCCATCTTCGTACGGTCTTTTTTCTGACCAGTCAGATGAAATTTCTCGTAGACTGGACAGAGTGATGAGAATGTATAAACAAGAGGGGTGGAGCCGAATCGCACAAGAAAGATGTCAAAAGGAGACGGTTTATCTTGGGAGCAATAAATAAATAAGGGAGGAATCGGTGCGGGTAAATATCAAAGTAAATACGAATTTGGACGCTCGGCACGGGACAAATTCTCGCCCCATTCATCAAATGTCCGGTCACTCGACTCATTCCCTTCTTAATCGCCCTTCTTCTTGGCCGTCTTTTCCTCCTCGACTCACTTTATGTATTTGCTGAAGAAATGGACTTGGAGTACTGTTGTGAGTGAAATTGGATACGACAACGCTCACTGACTCATCTAAGGTCTGAGAACTCAAATCTCTTAAACACGTATGTTATGCTATATGAAGTCATGTTACTTTGAAATACTGGATATTCCTTTGTTAACAGCTCCAATAATATTATTATTTGTCTAAGGCATGGTTCTGTATCTATGATACCTATTCCAAGTACAAGATATCGTATTGAAATACTTACAACAAGAGGGGTGTGATGAAGAGGTGAAGGGTAATAATTATAAAACTATTCACGTAGGAAACTACCTTCAACATTATCAAAATCTGATTGAAAAAAATATTCTTATTTTTGGATACAATGGAATTATAACTAATTATCGAGTCAATCGAGTTCATACTTGATTTTTGATAATACTAAATATTATTACATTCCAATCATAGAGTATCATACTTTTGGATATTTAGATTTTATAATCTCGCTATTTGGAGCCGAGCTGAAGTAGTAAAAGTATTATAATGAGAGTCGCTATATAGTGAGTGTGATAAGGACAGTAAGATATTAGAGACGTATAACTGAATGCGGTGATGATGATGAATGTTTGTTTACTTTTGTGACGTCACATAGAGTAGAGTTGTCATCGAAGGGTGAGTTGGTAGTGGGGGGAGGGATGAAAAAGCAGGAAGCAAGGAAATTGGCTTGTGGCACAGCAAGCTCGAATATCAGTGACCATTAGGGCTTCGTCTTTCCCTCAGAACAAGTTTTCCACTCAAATGTCAACCAATCTCCTGAGCTTTCTCTGACAGCAGAATGTCTTTTCCACCGTTGTAATATGATAGAAGTCTGACTGATCGATATTCAACTCATTTCATATTGCTTCATAGTATTAATAGCTTAGAAATAATAACATATTATTCTCAAAAATATTCAAAGAAAAATGTGGAAAATTACCAAATATAATGAAAGATGATTCAATCGATCTCTACTAAGTAATCCATCACAAATTGCTCTATTGAAAAATATATCTCATCATTTTAATGAAGTCAATTTTCAAATGATTATTAGTGGAATTATCACATCACAATGTTATTGAATTCGAACTTATTGAGAAATATAATTGATAAGGAAAAATTATTCCAACCTTAATAATTGCTTCTCATGTTTGTTTGATAGCTTGGACAGAATCAAAGAAATATCCGATAAAGCCGATTGATTTCCATAGAAAATGTTCCAAGTAGAGATATTAGGCCTATAATAATTATATTCAGTTGTTTCTGGAAGAAATAATGATCATAAAGTAACAAAAAAATTTTAATAGGGATATGTCCCGCAGTTTGTATGCTTTATACTTTATAGTATATATGCTATGGTGGGGGTATTTTCCTTTGAAAATAATTGAGTCGTTTGCTTGATACATGGATCAATGGTTATCACAACTTCATTCGTGAGGAAATCTTTTATGGGTGTGAAAGAAGAGTGTGTCTTTAGTAGAGAGTATTAGAAGAGGGTGTACCGACACACAATATTACTGTTGTGTGTGGAAGGGGAGAAGGTAAATGAACAATCTCACATGCATACGAACGACCGAGGAATTAACTAACATTGAGGAAGGGAGAGAGGGCAATATCAATCAGGGAGGAACAATAAAGCTGGAAGATCGGAGACGGTAATGCGAATATGACTGTGCAATTTACACCGAGCAGGAAACAGAAGGAGCTTGTCGGGAGGTAACTTCTTCTTTAGGTGTAATGGGTTGTCGAAGGGTCTTGTAAATTCGACGTCAAAGACATGTAGAGGGAACCGCGTGCCATTTTAGCTTGGATACGAATCCGACGACAATGGTTTTGAAGCGTCGTTGTCGTGTCCGCTTCGTTACGGATGCAATTTGAGTCCTTTTGATGTCCGGCCACACCTAAGACCAAGCAGCGTTCCCTCCCAAGCGACTACTTCAACCCTTTCACCAATGGCCATTACGTTTTTCTCACTCATTTAAACATGAAATCCTGCTGTTACAAGAAATGTTCGCTCATTATTTTGTCCAGAGATTGATTTTCCCTTTAGGTTCCACTAGGCCTTCCAGACAACTAAACTTATTTGAATTATTTCGTATCCTACATGATGGACTTGAATGAGTAAGTTTCACTTATTCTTTGCTCTTTGCTTGGTTTCTACTCCCGTATAATTGCAGTTTTGACGTCTAGTAAGATCGGATTCCCCAAATAGTATTGTCGGTTTAAATAAATTGCAATGCTAAGTATTCTTTTCAGCTTTCTGTTCAAAACTATTTCAACTTTTAAATTTTCCACATGAATTTACTTATTTTGTCAAAAAATTCATTTCTGGAATAAATGAATGAGCGAACGTTTCTTGTAAAAGCAACATTTCATTTTTTAATGAGCTAGAAAAACGTAAGCGCATGGAGAATAACGATCATGGTGTTCCATTACAACGAAAATTTTTCTCATTATTCATCATTTCAGTTTGAGAGAAATGATGCATTCAATAAAGAATGATATTTAGTTGAAGGTGTAACACAGAAGAAATGCCAACAATGCCTGGCTGGTGGATGGGGGCTGTAAGTCTTTCACGAGGGCCCTATCGGCTGGTTGAAGGCCTAACAAGCTCCCCATAGAGTCACCCGAAACTAGCTTCTCCTATCACTCGCTGTAAGGACATCAATCATCACACAAACACACCATTTGCCTCATTCACCCCCTCTCTTCCCCCCTCCATATCACCGCTGTCAGCGAGGGTTGATTCTCCACCGCGGCACTTAATTTTCTGTAACAAATGTCGTTGAACAACGAGAGAACTGTATGACCCAAATAAAAAATTGCATCAATTTGAAACACGTCAATTTCATACGTACAAACACAATGTATCAGAAGACGAGAAGCTATCAATTTCACTTCTTTACCTAACGGTAAGACGACACTCGGTACAACATGTGACAGGAATATTTTATTCGACGTTTCCTTTTAATAAATACTTCTTCCAACTGATATTTTTTGTCAAATTCGAATAAGTTATTTATTAAACATTAAAGTAGATGTTCATTTCAAATCTATCAATGGAACAACATTCAGACCTTGTAGTTTTCTAATCTTTCCCTCATGCCTGTGCACATTAATATTTCCTTCTTCTTAGGGCTAGTTTATCAATGTTTTCTGTTTAAAATAATAATAACAGTAACCTTTATTAATCAGTTCAATCTGAGCATAACCAATTTAAGAAGGGTATTGTGATTTCTTAAACAGAAAACACTGTCCATGATTTCCTTTTATACTGTACTATTGCTTTTACTTGTTATCATGTAGTCAAGGGAGCTAGTTTGAGTGAGCTATCAATATGAAAAGATAGAATATATGGATTTGGCGACACAACACTGAATCGTTGTTCAATGACTATCAATGAGTTGGCGGCTTGAAATGATGCATAGCAACAGTGGAACCAGCCACGGTCAAACCGAGCTGGTCATCTGAAAATGCCTGACCCGAGTGGAGTTGACAGGTGCGATAGAGCATTCTGTAATCATGATATGGAAGGCGACTGGACAAAAAGGAAAATTCAATTTCCCGTTTCTCTGCTCTCATCTATCGGGGGACAATTCCTCTTTCTTGCTCGAACACGTGCTACCTACCACTACCTTCCTCTCCCTCCCACTTCCATTTCACTCTGAAACAACAACCCTATTACAAATTGGACACGCGCTCAACTCGGCGCAGGTTGTTGTGTTGACTTTCAAAAACGTCAATAGATTTCAGATTTTGCCACGGATATCAGCTGTTCGTTGTTTGTGTCGGTTATTATTATTACCGCCGAAACACATTTACCAGTTCTCAGGGTGAGAGCGAGAGGAGAACTCAGAAGAATGTCGCCCAAATAACAACCAATTCGGCGTTCATTTCGGAACGTATTGTGCGGACATAATCAAAGGGTTACGGCCTCTAAAATGCTCGCCTTCCCTATTCTCTTGCGCTCTCATTCTATCAATCCATCAATATTTCTTCTCTGCCTTTTCATCAATCTCCATTCTTTAGCTAGGAATACGTTTTCCAGGATAAAATTGATAGGCTTACGGAATCCTCGATTCCGTTCTACAAATATTTTATGCATTCATGTTGATTGAAATAATGATGAATTTCCATCACACAATCGCAAATTTGTTATAAATTGTTGATATGGAACTATGGAGGAACATGGTCTGTTCCAGTATGGCTTCTCAATATTGTTGAACAAAAAGTTAGTTATCTATTTGATTGATGATGATTTCTCCAATTTATAATGGAATGTAAGATTGTTCTTCACTGTGTCATTTAATATTTCAGGCACAACAACGAATCGTGAGATCTTGGAATTGTTCTGAATACTTTTCTTAATTCTCTGTCTAGAAGAAAATGTGATTGTTTATTACCCTATGATTCAATATTTTAGAATTGCGATCAAACGTGAGTTCCAACTTTAGAGAACTTGTAGACGAAAAATGATAAAAGAAGAAAAGATGATCTTGAGTGGTGGAAACATGAATATTGCGTAGTTCGGTGAGCCGCAACGAGATTTAAATTTACGACCGGTGTTCCATGACGAAATGAGCTCTCAGCTCGAGAGCGAGAGTACGAGAAAGACTGTGAGAAAGCTCTTGACAGAGTAGTATTGTAGCTTCGCGGGTCGCGGGACCGCTATTTGATGGATCACCTTCTATGACAAACTGCCATATATTGCCATTTGCATGTCTGAACAAGTTTAGCCTCGCAATAGCATGCGAGCAATGAGACGCTCTCAAGGCTGGTAACCCAACCAACCCCACTGATCCACCCCCACCTGGGATCCCCGCCAAGGCATAAATAAACTGCAACCAGGTCGCATAGGTATAAGACCGCGTCCAAGTTATGCGCTGATTTCGTGCACAACAAATTCTTCGTTTCTGTTTTATTACTGGTATTCGTTTTCTTTTCACTTCTCTTATTATAATAAACCAGGGATGACTAACTGCTTTTTTAGTCAATAACTTCCCAGCCATAATTCACCACCACCCCCATCCCACACTCCTAATCCACAAACACGTGAGATATCCACATTAGAGCTTGCATTGTCGAGATTAGTATGTTGTTGCTGTTGTTTGAAACATTACTGCAGAATGAACTTTGCTTGAATAGTTAACAAACAGAATCAAGGTTAGAATTTCCAAGTCGATGAGTCATCTATGAGGCAATATTGAATTTGTAAAGCATTTCATTCTTTGATTACTAGTGAAAATATCCTGATCTCAAAAAAAATTTCTGTAATTGATACAATCTCAATCATCAAAGATGAACTGAATATAAATAAAAAGTAAGGTTAAAAAATAGAGGTTTCAATCTTCAACACTTCCACTATAAATAGTTGAATTTTGATAGAGTACTGTTGTTGAACTGATTCAGAGTACTTTGAGGTACAAAGCACATTTGGAAAGCGTATCAATTGAGATAGAAGTGACATTACAAATTTTTTATCATAATCTTGTAGCATTCTCGCAATTGAATTTGAGATGTAGAGCGTTTCAAGATAGCGTCTTAAAATCTATCTTGCGATGTTGTGAATGATACTATACGGTGAGACAAACGACTTAGCCAGGTTGAAGGGTTGCGTTTGGCAAGGGTTGATGACATTCTTGAGGTGGATATGAGAATGTTGAGATGAACATGTCTGGCATGTCTTCGACTTCTTCCCTCCTATCTGATCTGTCTTCCGCTCGCAATTAAGAGATCCGTGGATTCCGCAGATTCTTGCCTTTTGACGTTCATGTCTTGACAACTATGTATGTAGTCTTGTGACTGCACTGCATGTGGATGATGCCAACCGATGCCCACCTTTGATACGAACAAAAGTTGTGAGGTTTGCCACCAAGTGTTGGTTTCCTTGATCCAGGTTAAACAAACGGTCAACTGCTTGATACGAAACTATCCAATCTTGCAAGAACTATTGAAGCCAGCTCCAGAAGCAAGGCTTACAGTGTGGGATTTATTTAGTAGGGAGCTCTATTCAAACACGTCGAATTTTGAAAAATCAACTACTTCAATCCACTGATAGAAAAACGTTTGAAACTTTATATCATTTATATAAAAAATATCAGATTCTAGTTTATGAAACTAATCGGTTCTACAGTAGTAGTGGAGGTGATATTGTGATAGTAATTCTGGTGATATTCTGCCTCTGAATTAGGTAGATTAATAGTGTTCTAAAAAAATATCTATCATTCCATCGTTAAAGGTTACATTCACTTAATTTAGAAAAATTTTCCATCATTCAGTTTAAAAGTAATATATTTGAGGAGGTTGCTATAATCATGAACATCTCGAATCCATTTTAAACTATTATTCTTCGATTAATCTAATATATCATCACATATCATGGTTCTTCCACACGTCTCTAAGCATATTTTTATTTTCTCATAGTTGAAAATATTATTTGATAGAGAATTTTATACAGGGGTGCCCTTCCCCCCCAAGGTGGATGGCGCAAAATCCCCCCCAAAATTCACTAATAGTCCTATAATCCCTCAAAACCCCCACCTTACCCTCCCCCCCAATCACCACCAACAAAACGTGAGAATCAAAATTTTACCAATAGAATCGTTAACTTTATTGATTGAAAAAAATCTAAATATTTCAGGAAAAATTGATTTCAGCAACTATACTTAATTTAATGTAACTTCCAACTTGAAGCTATTCCAAGACTGTTGTGGCTATTGTCTATTCCAAGACAGAAATTCATTTCATGATAATCATAGAGTATCAATTTCAAAACACTTGAATGCAATTACGTGTTTTAACTGTCTTCAGAGAAAATTCTTGCACAGATCAAATATTTTGTTTTGGAAGAGACAAAAATTCAAATCATTGATAGGGTACCAGTCTGCCAGTTTTGAAAATAGTTGAACATTCTCTCAGACTGAAATGAGAGGGCTATAATATTATTACGAATCAGTATATCTCCAACAAATCTTATAATTATCGGTATATTATAAGTAATATACGGTATAGTACTGTAATAGGACGAACAAATGAACACTGGATTATAGAATTCATATGAATCGATACTCAATTCAATTACACACATTACATTATTATGATAGATGTATATTTTCGAACGAAAAAAATACTATGTATCAACATACCATGTAAATTATATGAATTATAAGTTAAAATCGCGTAAGTAAAAATCGTAATACTCATAGAGTAAAATGATTCAAACTTGGAATAAAGTTTTTCTATTTTAAGATAATGGTTAGTTTTTCATTTGAAAATTTATAACTTAGTTTATTGTAATAGTTATTCTACCCTCCTTTGGGAGATAGGCTTGTCTTTTGTATTCACTCGTTTTCCGTCTCTGGAGGAATAGAGATTGTGGGATTACACTCTAAATGATTAACTGGGTGTTATTCAGAGGTGTTCTGTACGTCACTTGGTTTCGGAAGCTAGCTTATGTTTGAGAGGATCAACGTGCTAACCACATGTTACTTTTATCCTGGGCAGCGAGAATGGAATATATTCCATTCTCTATATTCTATTCTATATCCATTCCATTATTCTATTCTATATTCCATTCTCTTATATTTTAATGGGAAATTACATGCGAAATGGCTCTCAAATGCCCATTTACCTCTAGCACTGATAGCAGGTCAAACATTTGCCACTGCTATGGGTCTATTGTCTCAATCAGTAAATTTCGTCTATTGCACTGATGCCAATGCAAACACGGTCACAATTATTGGTGTTTACTGTTTACTGACCGGGCCTCATGGGAGCCTGCTGACATTTCAATCACATGTACACACTGCAATGCTCCCATGTCTTCTCTCGCTCAGTCTCCCCACCATGGTGACATCGCTCTCTATTCATCAATTCCCTTAAATCTATTCAAATATCGAGAATTGGGGTAATAACTCTTTTTTGGATATGAGCAGATGGATATTTTATAAATGCGATATCAGTTTCAAATTTTTGCTCAAACTTGTCTCGACTGTCGTTGCGAAAAAAATTGAATAAAGGCAAACATGTTTTGCGAATTAATTTTATCACTGGTAGCATTTTGATTGCATGCAATTCTAATTATTTATTATGATTATTAAGGCTATCTTGATAATGAGAAGTGATAAAATGAGAATATAATTTATATGCAAATGTAGAGAGAGCGTAATATTAATCAAGAACAAAGATATCAAACGTTGAAAACAAGACAGTTGCAGTCACAGCTTGGCAGCTTGAAGGAAACTTGATGTGTACCACCCATATGTGTACCATATCAGATTAAGATTCCTATTTGCAATTATTTCTTTCTTGTACGTCTGTCAGAATAAAATAATTAAGATCAATGTAGTGTTCCGTAGAAATTCTTCAAGCAATTTCTGTTAAATAAATCAACTTACTAGTTTGATACTAGTATATCATCAGCTCACTCTAGTCACGTATATCACGCAAAACGGCTCAATATGTTCTTAAAATGAAGCAGTTTCTCAATGTTTTAGATAAAAGTGTCAGCGATGTCTGAATTCAATCTCAGTAAACAGTTTCGTACAAGAAAATTTAAAATAATTATTATCTTATCAATTAGATTAGTTTTTCCAACTCACAAGTACAATTTATGTCGTGGTATGAATAGTTAAGATGCAACCTCAAATTGAAAATTTTTAATTGCGATTCGATTTCGATTCTCTTCCAGAATTTTAGACAGTTCGATTTAGGATGTAGGCCTACAATTTACAATGTTGAATGGGAAAATTATTTTTTCAAAAAGTAGCCATAACTCTGAATGAAACCATAACTAGGTATTCCCCAACGGTGAGTGGAAAATCCAATCGATCTCTAATTGACTAACTCGATTAAACAGTGACGGGGGAAGCATTTCGATAGAAATTTAATGCAATTGAAGTAGTTTACGATGTAGCAAGGGGTCCATCGGGCATGCTAGTTGGACTTCAAACAAAACTACCCAAAATTTAGTTTTATTAGCAAGTTGGGGCGGCACACGCACGACTCCTATTTGCTCGTGACATTCAAGTGTTTGTTGTGAACTACACTCAGTTCAAATAAACGCATCATCATAGACGAATAGTCCAATGTTTACCTATTTTCAAGTTGTCTATGGGGCTTTCACTGCTCTGTTCAAGTGTATGTGATGTTGATGTGCACTGCTCTGTGCTGGTGATGTTATAAGCTATACACACTATCTTTTACTTCTAAACTGCGAATAGAGTTTCTATCAAGGTTTTGCATTACAGAATTATTCACTCATGATGTAAAGCATAACCGACAAAAACTCATCAAAGCAAGGATTTCTCAAATCATAGACTATCATGGGTAGAAGAATAATTATTTAACTCCAGTTCAAACAGTTGTTTTCTTCAATTATCAGATTCCACACAGAAGATGAATCTATTTTTATTCCTTTCGAAAATTCATATAAGGCAAATATAATGTCACAGCCAGTACCGGAATTGAATGAAAAATCCTATTCAATATAAGATACAGAGTGAAGGGAGTGAAGATTTGTTACAGTGATAGTCTCCTCTTATTTAAAATTGGAACAGTTGGAAGGTATGTCATAATATAGATAATGCTCAAATCAATTTCGGTTTTCTATGCTGCTATTGTGATATCGATTAGGACTTTTGAAGCCGTGACTTTCCGTTTTCTCCGATGTGACCATGATTCTCCTTCACCCTCACTAACCAATGTTCTTGCCAAAATAATGATTGATAAGTAAGTATTTTACATTGTCATTTCTACATGTAGATGGTCTTTTATTGCTGGATGTTTCGTGACTAGTGGCCCTACAGGTGGCATTTGGTAACTGAGGCCCAGAACTAAGAACAGCCGCACTTCCGCTTGTGGCAGGATACTCACTCTGATATTATTGGAGCACAAATCAAACATGGCAGACAGAGTAATCCACGACACCTTGGCCAGATTTATTGCTACGAAATTATTGTTATCGTACTTTTCCACTTCCACTCTTCACTCTCACGCTCCTCCAGCACCGGATCTCATCTTCCGTCTTCGTCTTCCACGTTTCCCCCAACACAAACATCACAATTATTATTCTTTTCCAGGTTGAAAACAAACACCTTGGCTCATGCCCTCACCCTAATTTGAAATTGTAATTTACTACTTTCTCATCCTATTTTTGGGCGTGCGCCACTGTCGTAAACACTGACACAAACGCGTACAGAAGTAGGAGATATACTTGGTTCCTGTCATATCTCATGTCAGTTGAAGTTATCCTACTCAAATTAATTCCCTAAGATAGAGGAAAATACATTCATTTACAGAAAATATCATATTTGATAAATTCAGAAATTAGTTACCGTTACTTCTTTTCTTCTAGGGCTACTGTATTTTGAAACTTTAAAAAATTATTATAATCAGAGTACCCTTTTAAAAATATTTTTCACACACAACATGTTTCAGCTAATGTTGTGTCTGAAATAAAAAATATTTTTAAAAGGGTACTCTGATTATAATCATTAGTTACCGTATTTGATTAATTGTTGAATTGATTTAAATTCATTGTTGGCTGCTTAACTTTGTTTCTATTCGACTGCACATGTGAATCTGGTCTTGTGTTTTTATCTCTGCTTTCCATACATATTATTGTATCGATTAACCAATCGATTATTCATGTATGAAAAACATGGTGCCTCAATATTTTTCTAATGAGGCTTCATAACTAATGTTTTCTTTTCATATTTTCAATCTATGAATTTAAATTATTCAATTAATATTTATAGCTTAACTTAAATTTCAGAACATGATTACATTAGAATTTATTTTATCAATACCGGTAGTTAAATTTTTCGTTAGAATTACTATACAAATGAACGAAATGGAAATTTTCCAATCAGAAGTCACTTTCAATTAATTTTCATTGAATATTAATGTTGACGTTGTCATATTTTGTTGATTACTTGGTTTTCCGTATGAGTGAGTCTACAACTACACGTAGAATATTGAAAAGAAACTTTCAATGTTATTGCAGATGATAGATTCTGACTACAACAATAGGATTGCATGTCAAAAGGATATACATCTAGCGAAGGGCTAGTCGGGGCCATGAAAGGGAATTAGTATTTAGAGCGTAACAGTGGTATGAAGAAATCGAATTGAAACCTTTTATTTCGGACGGGTGTCGTATGGCGACAATAATGGTCGTCGAAATGTCGATTGAATGCATGAGGTGTCACGTGATAGATAAGTTTCGTTGTGCCTGGCGGCGCTCGCTCCAAAAATTTGTTCATTTGTTGACACTTGGTTGATAGTGTAACATTTATAGCGGATTGTGATAGAGGGCAGAAATGTGTCGCTTGATAAATTGAAATAATAACGGATTTTTAACTTGTTCCGGGAACACTTTCTACTGGGCAGTACAAAATACAAAAATCTGGTGTGGTACACTCACACAACTTTCCTTGCCATTAACATTTGCTTAGCCTTATACGAGTAGGCTATCCATTATCCATACTTAGTCATCAGCGAGTGCAAATTTCATTACGCTATTACTTGCTCATCTTCTCATACTATAGTCGACCACAGATCATTGGAGTTACCAAGGTTTGCTGAGCCCTGTTACCACTGTAGTCCACCTTCACCCAAACAAAGCATCACTCCTTCTCTATCACACTCACTCTCTTATTACCTACCCCTAAGTACAAAGCGGCATCACCGGAGGGAGAAACAGGGAGTGGTATCGGAAGAATTGCTCGTCCTTGACCATTCCAATGATCTGTGGACGACTATAACAGTGGAATTTGCATTCGCCGATGACGCCTCGCGCCTACCGGCGCTTCGGCTAATCTTGTGTGCGATTTGAAATTTTCACAAGCCCATATGATGACTCGCGCCTGTCGGCGCTTCGGCTAGATTTTAGCCAAATTGACTTGGATTTTGAATGAAAGTAGATTTTTTGGTACCTATTTCAATATATCGGATCAAAGAGGTGGAATCGATAAAGGATCATACTCCTCATATTATTTTACCAAAAATTTATTATGAAACACCAATACTTTTTCCAAATGTGATTTTTGTCTCCTGTAAATCCTGATATGGATTGCTTTGATTGCGAGTTTGACGGAATGGCATTGATACAATTTTTGCACACGAGCGACAAGCACGCTGCCCGCGTTGCTCAAACTCACCTTACCGAGCCATGTAGTGGGGGTTGCCTATATACAGACTAATGTTGTGCGGGTTGCCTATCTACAAACTACTAAACTTTTGAAGTCTGGGGTGGCGCCCCTGCTAATCTTACACAAAGGGGACACATGCCAGTTGATTGAGCTTATTAATGACTATATAGGGTGCCTGTTTGAAGAAAACAGTTTGAAAATTTTTTGAGAAAATCGAGATAGAAATATTGCTAAATCCATTTTTCTCAACGATGCTGCGGATCTTCTGCGATTTTGCCAGGAACGAGACTCATGGCAGTCGATAGGGCTTATAAAGGGCTATTTCGGGTATGAGTTTCAAAAAAATCGTTAGAGCCGTTTTCAAGAAACCCGTGAAAAACACCATTTTTAGCATATTATTCGCCATTTTTTCCGCCATTTTTCGATGAATTTTCTTGAATCTCTTAGTATTGGGTCCTCATGGTATAAGAACCTTGAGTTCCAGATTTCAAGTCAATCGGTTAATTAGGAATCTAAATATTGCAAAATCCATTTTTCTCAACAATGCTGCGGATCTTACGCGATTTTGCTAGGAACGAGACTGATGACAGTCGATAGGGCTTATATAGGGCTATTTTTGATATGAGTTTCAAAAAAATCGTTAGAGCCGTTTTCGAGAAAATCTTGAAAAACACAATTTTTGGCATATTATCCGCCATTTTTCTGCCATTTTTTGATAAATTTTTTTTAATTCCTTAGAGTCGGGTCCCCATGGTATAAGAACCTTAAGCTCCAAATTTCAAGTCAATCGGTCAATTAGGGATCGAGATATAGTGTATACAGACATACACACACACATACACACACAGACCATTACCCAAAAACAACTTTTTTGGACTCAGGGGACCTTGAAACGGATAGAAAACCTAAAATTGGGGTACCTTAATTTTTTTTGGAAAGCTACTTTCCTTACCTATGATAGTAGGTAGGGCAAGGAAAGTAAAAATACAAAGAGTCAGAACTCTATTCAATTCTATTTTTTTAAATTTCAAATTAATTGTTTTCATAACATCTAATGGTATTGAAACACTCAGTATGCTTCTATTTGTTGATATGAAAATCAATGTATGCTTCTATATGATACACTGTATTTCCTGTGTTTTAATGTGTCATTGTTATTGCTCATTTGTTTTTTAAAATTTATTGTATTTATTTTTGTCCTTTACGTATTTCAATAAATTAATTTATAAATTTAATGAAGAGAGTGGCGTTTGCCCGTTCCCTACATTTTTGAGACATGATAACAATTTCATATCACTAATTCAACTATAGGCCACTTGAACAGTGGAAACACGGATGTGAGCACGCACTAGTATATTAAGCGAGTGGAAGGGACTGAGTACTACGATTCTGTTCAACAAAGTGGAGGGCTCTTGTGGAATTATTGTTGTCTTGAAGGGGTGGTTTCCTGTACTGTACTTACACACAGGTATAGTGTGACCCAACAGGAAAGGAGATCTCATGGCCAGAACAACGAACGACAAAGGATGTCATGGGAGTCGTGGAGGAACTCATTTGGAGAGAAATGGTACTTGGGAGGAAGGAGGACGATCAGTAATAGGATGAGAGAGGGAAGGGAGAGGAGAAGGAGGGAGGAAGAAGGTAAAAGAGAAAGAGAGAGAGAATGATATTAGGGGGTGCGGTGTAATAGTAAATGCAATTTGAAGGGTAATTATTTATTGATATCCGCACTCTACCCGACGCCCAGCAAGATATGCCTCCCCGGGCCCCAATTACCAAATTTATGCTGATTCGACATCTTGCAGCTGGGCCTTCTTCATTGCTGGCACCGTCTTACATATTCTACCCCCATTACTTTCTTGATGCATGGCTGCTAGGCTGGATGCTCCACCACCCCAAGCCTAGCATTTATATAGGCTGCAAATAAGTCATGTTCTCTTGAAATGGGTTCAATGCTGTGTGGATGGGTTCTATGTAATGTGTGTGAGTACAAAATAGTAGAATGTAGGTTCAATATTGTATATGTGAGCTCTATATTGCTGTGCTGTAGACTTTCAGGACAATACAACTGTACCAAATTCAAATACATCTGTTTCCAGACTTCCAGTGGAAGGATTCCACTTGAATTATTTAAATTAAATTTTGTATCAATTAAAGTACTGTAATGTATATTATAGTTGGTAGGTTTTCATGACTTAATTATCCTCATCTTTCAGCAATGCATGAGCGATAATTATTCTCTCTTATCAACTTGATTCAATCATGATCCACAAAATGTTTGGCTTTTTCCACAAAAAAGTCGATTCCAGACATAAAGCCATATCTGAAATCATTTTACCGGATTCTCTTATTTATTTTTATTCACAGTCATTTTCAATTCACAATTTTACTAAGAATTGATACTTCAAACCCCTATACTAAAGGGTTACTATTTCATCCAAGAACAATCAAAGTGCAGTGATTCATTAAAACGAGACATGTATGGCTCTAGACGTCCAATTAAATTTACGATCAATAACAAAACAATAACATCTGGATGACAAAGTTATAACAGTCATTTGATGGCAGCTATAAATGCAGAATTGACAATTCAACTGGACCCCATTTCTCAATCAAATATTTCATGACGCGTTCTCACTCATTTAGGACACGGATTTGCTACGCTGAATAAAACATAACATTAAGCTGAAACGCACCTAAATTGTCGTCAGAAAGGGGATGGACAAGCCAAGAAGCGTCTGGTTTGTAGTTTAGTTGTGACTTTTCCATTGCCCCCCCCCCTCACTCTGTACAGCACAGTCCTAGCCATTGTCATTAACTGGACTTTATGTAGGGGGCACTTGTGGCCTCCATAAATCCGGCTGTTTTAATGGGCATTTTTATGATTCTCAAAACAGAGAGACGTCCAATTTAATGTGTTTGGATTCTCACAGCGTGTTTGCAGTGCGGACCATATTGCAAGCTCTTTCTCCCAATTAGCTTCGTTGCTATGAAAACAATCAAAACTCTCTTCCTGTTTGTTGATCGCGCGTGAGTAGGGTTCTTGCTACAGGGAAAAGAAACATGTAATGAGCGATTGGACTCTGGATGGATGATTTATTGGTGCTATGCTGTCTTGAATGAAGAAATCTGGGGAATATCATCGAGCATTGAACTCTGGTTCTATACGACAGGAGTATATTTTCGTTAAAGAACGAAAGAACGAAATTTCGTAAAGAAATTTTCGTTATTGAACGAAAAGAATATGAAGAGGGTGGAGGAATATAGGAAATGAGAGATAGAAAAAAGAAAATAGAGCATCAAATTAATAGAATATCGATACGAGGTGGGAAATATTATCTGTCACATCGATATTGACCATCTGTCACAGATAGTAGGAGTAGGATAGCTGGATAGGAGGTAATGAATTTGAACCCAGACTGTTGATTGGTTCAAATAAAATCGAAAGGTTTACGTGTGAGAGGATAGCTCTGATTCCAAGATGCATAAATCAAATACGATTTGTGTATGTGTAGCTGCTTGGGCCTGGAAGGGTGGAAACGGGCCGATCACACTTATTCGTTTGGACGTGGACAAGCCGACCACACAGATAGAGGTCAGTTCTTCTCTGTCGCCTCGCATTACCGCTCCCTAATGCTCAGCCGCCTCACTAGATCGCGCTGGCTGTCACAGACTACCAACAGCCTGTGGCTTGATACTACACGATACAATCTGCCACTTCACTTCTGTCCAACATTATCTTACAACTTACAAGCAGTGACGAGAGACAAGAATGAACGACCGCAAGGAGAATGCCAGTTATAAATGAGAATTTTCTCATCCCAACACCTCTCTATCACACTTTCAATATGTGACAGTTCTCTAGAAAGACGGGAGCTACTATAAAAAATGTGTGACATTGTTATAATGTATTCCCATTTAAAATCGGAGAAAATTGTTGTCAATCATAGTTTTCCGTTCAATTGTAAGAACTTTTCTTGCTCTTTTCACTATCATAAATCTTTTAACATTAAAATATTTTACTTTCATGCTTCAGAAATTAATTAGTTTAGAAGGAATATCGTAGTTAATTTTAAAGAAGAACTTGTAACTGAAGGATACTGAATTGGATAGAGAGAATCATAATCAATCAATAATTGAATATCGTCAATGAATAAACTCACACAAACCCAAAGTATTCCAAACACCAAGAATCAACTTATTATTGCAGGAACATAATTTGAATAAGAGAAACTACCTTGTTTTAAGGGTCCTATCAGAAAGTCCTTCTTAATACACACAGGAATAAGCATCAGTGGAGCTCAAGATCGTTTCACTGTTAAGTTAATCATCCTCTATAAATATTCAAACCTTCTCTTGTAAGCCAAACTGCTTGGTAACGTGATTATTCTCCAGATGTACAACAGTGCTTACCGTACATTTGATGTGAAAACCAACAGAATTCACTACTGCTGTTACCAAAATACATCAGAGATGCACCTTTTAACCTGTAATAGTCCTAGAGAATGAGTAAGTTTGGGCAGAATCAGGTAATTTGAGTGAGAAGAGGGATGAAGGAAGATGATCAGCACATGGCACAATGACGTGACTGCCATTTCCTTTGGACCACTTAAGATGCAAAACCCTGCCCTGGAAACCATTAAGCACACATGCCGGACCCTCCACCTCCACCCCCTTGCCAACCACTCATCAATTAACCGATTAGAAATTGCCAGTCCTGCTCCTTAGCCTATTTCGACAAAAATTACTTCTCAGTCAAGCAAACCTTGGGCGTAAGTTGGGATTACTGCCCTTTGTCTTGAGTCGGCAGCTGAGTTGAATTGGGAAGCAGCTTTACGAGCATCGTTATATAGGTGATATACAAACTAATATTGCTTCTAACTTCACTGAATCTAAATCTAGATCATCGATCTCTCAATGAATAGAGAATTTTTACAAAGAATTGCATTGTTCATACCATTCAGAAAAATGTTGAAAGCTTCAATGCAATTAATCTGTGATTATATACTACTAATATGAATTTTGGAAAAAAATTATATTCATCAGAAATTGAAGCTATATTATTATAGATACTACGTTCTAAGAGTTCTAAACCAAATTTATTCATCACCTAATCTTTATTTTCTCTTGTAATTGTTTATCAGCTCAATGATTCTACTGTATGGACTTGTAAGTATTTGTAAGTTTCGAATTGAATTTGACCCATTGCCTAATCTGGTCAGATCGTTCGATTTGTTTAATCTGACTGTACCTGTCCCTAATTGATTGCAATGTTTTCAATAAGGTTTAGAATCTATCATTTTACGATACATCGGACTCATCATCATTCTATCAAGAAATCAAATCGAATAATTTTGAAGTTTGAATACTAGTGAACAAATTCCATTCCCATCAATAAATGTGTGTACATGTTGTTGATCTCCGGAACAGTCTGTGCTCAACGAGATGTGAAATTAAAATGGAACAGTGTCACCTGTCTTGTACATTTTTTCACACAGACAAACTGAAATCGGAGATATGCACGGTTCGACGAATCAGACGAGGATGGTCGTCATTCTATCTTTTTTCTTTGTCTCTTCTTATACATCTTCCTATGTCTATCCCACCAAAATTGTAAACCACTTTTTCTCCAGATCTTCCCTCTCCACTGGGGGCTCTTGCCCACGAAACAGGTGAAGTGCTGTACAGTAAAGATTCGGGCACTTCACCTGTTTCGTGAGTACGAGCCGCCAGTGTCCCTCTCTCGTTTGCGTTCTGTGTTCCACTCATTTCTGCCAATTGTGGTTTCTCCCTGACTTTTCTATCGTCTTGTCTTTCTCTCACAATGCTCCATATACTTTTCTTTCTCTATTTGTTTTCTTTCTCTTCGTCACCGGATGTTTGTTATTGTATTGGTGACCAACTGACGACCAAGTCTCCAAAACGCCACCCGACACTTTTTCCCAGATCTTTCTCCCCAGTCTTCTCTCTCACTCTACATCTTTTTCAACCCGTCTTCACTATCACTTGTGATGGGGTAAGGGAAAGGAGGGAACTATGGACCGAGCCTAGGGAGATCAAATCACCGTTTCTGCATATCATATTACGCCTCCTTTCATTAAGTAAGAAGAGTTGTACAGTCTTTGGAGCCATCTACCTGTCGTAGCGTGTTAAGGGGATTGAGAATCTTTGTTGTGACGTATCTGCTTGTTTTGCATCGTCTCATCTTGGAAAAAATTGTATACCCAATCATACGCACATGAAGCTATGTTGTAACCTGGTATGAAGTATAGCTTCACATCCATGTAAAAAATTAAATGTGTAAAATAATAACTTCCTGTGATGCATGTTCATATTTCTTATGAAAAATCTACAAAAACCTTTGCACAATTCTATTTTTTATCTGGAGAAAATATGATATTATCATGAACACAGTCTTATTTCAGTCTACATATTTTGGAAAATATTGATTACATTCAACAATAATCGATAGAGTTTATCTCTTGTTTCTTCTACTCATACTTATACTAATTTTCTGCTTAGTTACTTTCAGTTTTCTCAGGCCTTGTTCCAATGAAAAAATGTGGGCAACATTGTACTTGATGCTTTTGATGTATTAATATTTTGATGCTTTTTAAAGTATTTTCAATGAATTTAGTATTTCATTTGTGATTCCTCAATGTTAAAAAGCATGTTATGCTTATTTTAAAGTATTCTGCATGGTAAAGTGATCGATAGAAAAAATATTTCTCAGAAGTTTATGCGCCTATATCATTTGGGCTGTGAAGGGTGCAGTCAGTAGAACAAGATGAGGCATAAGATTCCATGCCTATAGAAAAGTCTAAGAGAAATTGCAGTGAGAAGAAAGGTCTCCAAGCGTGAAATATTTGGGATTTGAAGAAAGTTGTGAGTGTTGGGGGAAGAGTGTTAGTTGTGTTATGTTGATGAGAGGTGCGGAGGAAGTTGTGATGAGAGGGGAAGAGAGAATCTCCCCTGGATAAGTCAGGGAATGTTTGCGAGAGGAAGAGGGAGAGCTTCGTCTTCCAGCGGGACGCGTCGCTTATTTTTATGTTTATTCGATGGGAATATCAAAAGTCTATTTCACGGCAAGCTCCTATCTCTCCGTGTGGGTCTCTTTCATGCAGCGTCTATAGCATTGATATCAGGCTCAGTAATTTTTCTACTCGGCTAACCATAATTCCAGAAAAGGGGAAGAAAGAAATCAAAACAGGAGAAAGAACAAGGCGCGGGTGGAGCGAAACATTTCCTCTTATCCTGCAAAAGCGAAATATGTTCTGGCTATTTATTTTTATGTGTGAGCAGGACGAGAAAAGTTATCATCATAACTTCACTTTTCATCCCTGTGCTCCTTGTCCTATCATCTCAGCACACCTAAACTTCCTTCAATTCCTTTCCTTCTTCCCCCATTTCTCCTTAATTCAATCTCCTCACGATTAGCAGATGAAGACCAGAAAAAAATGAGATGGGACTCATCACAAAGTTTCAAGTTTTGATTAAACAAAGTGACGGTGGATCGAAAATGTTATTTTCTCATTACTGTGGTACAGTTTCAGTCTTCAGTTCACCTAGCCACTAGGTAGTTCAGTGGCTCTCACGTCGCTATTAAATATGGAATCATTACGTTGTTGTTATCCTTTATTGGAACTAGTTGTGTTGATGAAAATTGTGTATAATAACCTCAAGTTCCTATATTTTTATAACCTAATATTAATTCCGAGAAAAGATCCTAAAAATAATAATTATTTATCACAAATTTGATGAATTCGATAAGATAGGAATTCAAAAACCATCATGAATGGGCATTGAGATAACTCTTCTATCCTATGGTTAACTTAAAAATTTGTAAATTAACGTGATTATTCCCCATAGTTGTATTTTTCAATTTCATGCTGATGCTCCTTGGAAGCTTTCTAATTAATTTGTAAGCTTTCTAATTAATTTGTAAGCTTTTCGTCATAAGATCTCAAATAGTATAATGTTCTATTCACGATTTTTTACACCCAGTAGTACTCGGTCTCAAGATAGAGAAAGTAGGTAGCGATCACATAATCTTTTTTTAAATGTCAACATATTAAAAAAAAAACGTTATACTCGTATGTTCTCAAATTGAGAATAAATGAATAAAGATATATTCAAAAGAAAGCACTGTTCATTGTTGGTGTTCCATTTGAAGGTTATAAACCCATTATCATTCATTTCAGACTCAATTGCCCTCGTCTTTGTTTTGGAATTAGATGGAATAAGAACAGACGAGGTCATTTGATTTAATCACAGACTATATTCCACTAATCTTGAGCCGTGAGTCGTTTGAATGTAAAGCGTTTAGATAGAAGTAATATCAGCTGGAGGCTGTGGGAACTCATTGGGCTGGGGCCCAGCCGGAGATTGAGAACTGAAGATGGAGACAACCTGTCGTCACAAGGCGGGGGGAACCTCTTTATCTAGGCGACGAAAACTAAGTGAGTTGGCGCTTAATTAAATAAGGTTTGCAGTGCGTTTCGAAGGAGTAAAAGAGTGAAAGAGCAAAAGAGCTTAGGCGTCTTACGGAAGTGAGGGGGACCCCCGTTGTGGAAGATTGTCGCCAAAGGGTAGGTGGAGGGGGGAAACAATTGGCACTCTAATGGCAACTTAACCCCATCTCTCGGGGCTGCGGTAGCCTCACTCTGACGTGGGCCTTGCCACTTTCTCTGATGTGTTTCTTCTTCTTTGTCAATCTTTGTAATTTGCATTCGCGCCCCTTGGCTCTACGTACTCACCCCCTTCCCCCACCATGTCCACGGTCGTCGCTTTTCTATTACCGGTCCATTGTTTTGTTATTGTAGCCGCCGCCCGTAGTTGTTTCAAAGCGCAAAGCGCAATACAAAGACGACAATCTGCTTAGCGCCTGATGAAAAGGGGTAGTACCCCGTTACCCTCCCCCCCACCAACCTCTTGCCCTCCTCAAGGGAAGTTGACTGTACGGATCGGACACTTTCTTCCATTCCTCGGGGCCGAATTAGAAAGCCGCGAAATATCCTTGCCTTGGATTTGGTAGGCGGCGGGCGATCAATTAAACTGCTCGCCCCGGACAGTAATCTCAATCTCCAGTCCCCCTCACTCCTCTCAGCCGCTGCTTTCCGCTTTTCACTAGGTACTTGCCGCTGGCTATTCAATATGACTTTGTCAATTCAATGTCACACCGCGACCGCAAGTCATCCAGTAATCAAATTACTCCGGGCGCCCTCCTAAACAGGCGCGGTTATGTGTTCCTGAAATTTCTCTATAATTGCATTCAATGTAGAGTTGCTTGAGTTACTTTTTAGTTCTGTAACCATTAGTATAATAATCGATTTGAAGAAAAAACACATTTCGAATCGATCAGTTCACTTCTGTTGCATTGAATTTCATTCTGATTTTTCTTATTCTTCGTGAAAATTAAATAACAGTGATGTTTGCATATCCTGAAACTTTTAGCTTATAGTCTACTCAGTTTTTTTGTAAATGATTGAAATAGAATAATTTTGGTAAATACGTAAATTCATTATCGTGGATAAAACGTTTATCTACACACAAGTATGAACCAAGAATATGTATTTCAATCTATTTTATTGGCAATCACATCAGATTAAGAAAGGAGGTCAATCTCAATCATTATTCTGGTTTCAAGGTATCTTAGAAATAGGAAATATAGAGATAGATATTGTGAACGTGATGTTATATCAAATTATAAAAACAAGTATAGTTTAGTATAATGTACATGCATAAGTTGTATTAATCACCAATTAGGAATTCCAAATTTGAAAAATCTCAGTTAGCATTCAAACATCATTGATGAATGAATAATGAGTCATTCAATTCATATTCTTGTCACTAGTGATATTCTGGGAATATATCTTATAGGCTAATAAGAGACAATAAAATAAAATAAATTTGATACTTGAAGCACTTGAAATTTGATAACTCTTGAGAAGAATAAGACATAAGAGAAGACAATAAGAGAATAAGAAATTAGAGAAGACATAATCTTAGAAAGATCTTGATTCCACTTGCATTGCGACCCCATTGCCCCAAGCTATGTTCATAGGGTTGTGGGGAATGAAAAAACTAGAGGGACCAAATTCAAAAGACTGACAGAAATTAGTCCCTAATCTGATCTCGTCGGTTGAATGTCGAAGGGGGTAGATGGGCATGAAATCTCTTTTTAATGTCATCGTTTCTTTTTATAACAGATGTTAAATGCCCCATGCAAAATGAGGAAAAAATAATATCGCAAGAAAGTGGGAAAAAGATGGAATGATACCCCAGAAGCAACAGAAAGACTGGAGTTTCCACATCTTTCCGTCTTTCTATTGTTACTGCAATCTTTACCCTCCTTTCTGCACAATCCTCTCCCTTTTGGCGCGTCTTGAATTAGCCTTAGTTTGCTGAATTTTTATTGTCTGCTTTTGAACTCCCCTGTGTCGCCCTGTCTGAAGTAATTTTATTACACCCGGTTCTGTGTTATTAACCGTTGAAATATGTCATTCTTACAGTAATAACTTTATCGCCTGCGCTTGAGTCTGCGACATTTGACTTCCATTTTTCTAAATTGGCTCGGCTCTTATTTCTTCAGACGCCTCAGGTGATTCAATCCCCTCTTGAGTATGAGTTCAAAACAAGAAACGCCAACGAAATCTGATTTTTTCACTTCAGAAGATAACGCCATCACCTTCAAGAGATTTTCATTTTTTATCATCATAATTTAATCTCGATTGAAATCTCTTAACTAAATTATGACATTGAATGAGAATTTCTAATGAAAGAATAATCTTCCATTCTTCATTATAAAAAACCATTATTATGATTATCAATAATAGTCTCACTTTATCCGTTGAAGAAGTACTGTGATTGTACAAACAAATCGACGCACTTAAATCAATTTTCAAATGAATATAAATTACAAGCCGGCAGGCTCGCTTCGCTCGCCTTCTCCGCCTAGCCAGGTCCCCCCTGGACCCCCGACAGTATCAGCAGTGTCAGTGAGTCAGTGTAAGCTGAGACAAACAGGCTCGCTTTTGTCTAGCATTTCTAGACCTAATCTGGACCTGTTCTCCAAAATTCGACATTTTCTACCAATTGTTTTTTGAAAAACTCGAGAAATAGTAAAACGCT
Source organism: Sogatella furcifera (assembly GCA_017141385.1). Taxonomy (NCBI): domain Eukaryota; kingdom Metazoa; phylum Arthropoda; class Insecta; order Hemiptera; family Delphacidae; genus Sogatella; species Sogatella furcifera. Next base: position 23,564,815 of record CM029549.1, read on the forward strand.
AATATTGAGCGTAACCTTGGGAACTATATCGGTCATAGTTTGAAACTTGATTCAATATCTTTCAAATTAGTTTATCTATAATCTCGCTGAACCATTGAATTTACAGTAAGGATTGTTCGTATCATGGCGGAAGATATGCAACTCGCAGTACATCTACAATTTTGAAAAACCTGATTACTGGCGTAATCTTGAACGGACCTTATCTGAACCTACCTACCAAATATCAACATTTTCTACCGATTGGTTCTCGAAAAAATTGAGAAAACTTTGAAAAACTATAGAAAAACTTGAATATTTGGCGTATCCTTGAAAATTTCCTAAAATCCGTTCTTAGCGCGCGTCTAAACATCCAACTGAACATGCCTGCCAAATTTGAACGCATTCGGTTCAGTGGATTTTTAGTTCTGGTGATGAATGAATGAATGAATGAATCAGTCAGTCAGTGCCATTTCGCTTTTATAGGTATAGATTTCTCCAGAATGGAATAATATTCTTAACGTTATTAATGCAATCTGAAATTATTGTGAGTTGATTAATTCAATTCTCTCCAACATTTCCCATCTTGAAACAGATTTTATCAAATTTTAATTTACTCCTCTACATTCGATTGATTCTTTAAAAACTTTTTATTACTACAAGACCACAACTCCTACTCTTCTCTATTCTTCTCAATAGCGCTTTCCAATAAGAACACGAAAAAAATTCGGTCCAATTCCACGAGTGGTGTCTGTGGAGATCGAGGACAAGAGTGGATGGCAAAGGGCAGAATGTTAAATTTTGGGGTGGATTTTGTGGAAAGCGATTCGATGCACGTACAATCGATCAGTACATGTCAGAGCAAAGCCATGACGCCTTTTCTTGCCATTGCCACTTCTCAGCTGCTGGATTTAATATGACGGTCGTCGACGACGAGCTTGGAATCTCTCAGTGATACCATCATACTACAATAACTGATGTAATTTCCGACTTAGCATGACACATAAGATAGGGAACGTAATGTATACAGATGCGAAAGTTATATCTATCCAATTAGACTTCACACACTCAGTTCCCACATCTCGTTCTCTGTTGTTCCCCACTGCAGTTACCTTGGGCTCATCACTTATTATGATGCATAGATTCGTCAAGTCTTAAAACGTTATTACCAATTTATTCACTTTAGTACTTGTATACCTCAGAATTCATAATCAAATCCTTTCACTAGAATGAATGTCGCGAATTTTGAAAAAAATGTTGCGATTCCACACATGAAAAAAAAAATCAAGTTAATCAACAGATTAATTAATACATTTTATTCCATCTGAAAAATATGCTTGAATAGGCAGGCATCTTGTAATCGAAGATTTTCCATTGGGTTGGGTAACGATTCTCTTATTATTTTTAGATGTAAATAGCTTTGCACTTCCATCTAGTTCCAGAACGCATTCGGAAATATTGTAATCTCAAGAAGCCGTTACAAAGCGAACGGCACTCTATCATCTTGTGAATTCAATTTTATTCATTTTTTTCAACTGTTTTCAGTAATGACTTGATACAATCTTCCTATTTATAACGTACTGCCTGGAAAGTTTTGGTAGAACATTCATTACTGAGAGCATCAAAACCGCTTTTCCGATGTGAGGTAATGGAGAGAAAACAGGAAATCCACTTGAAAGGAGATAGTTGAAGTAGTTGTTGATAGATGAACATGGAATTGGTGCGTCCGGCGTATTGGGTTACAGAAGCATACGGTGGTCGATGGTGGTCCTCGGCGTGGTTTTGTCCTGCAATTTGCCCTTTGCTGCTCTGCTTTGCACTGCTTTGCTCAACTCTTCTTGCTCCAAGTTCTCGGATGACCGATGAGAGATGCGGCTAGAGTCGTGTCTTCCGGCCAAAGGGTCCAGCGCAACGTCAACAAGACGCCGGCCATCTTCTTTACTTTTAATGCTCGTTCTCTTCCCATCATTCGTATCTTTTTCCTTCTCTACTACTTCTTCTCTTTCTTCTCCTTTTTCTCTCCTCTTTCTTCTTCTTCTTCTTTTTCTTCTTCTTCTTCTTCTCATCCTCTTTGGTTATTTCAAGATTCACCACTCTTCTCTTCTCCTCCTACACTATTCCAAATCTTGTATAATCGAAACTACTTAGGAAGTAGCAAGCGTCAATGATTATGCATTGGATGTTCAATTCTTATTTGATTGAATCAAATTTATATTTAGCTGAATCTAAACTTCATTATTAAAAAAAAAAAACAGAAAGATTGCGACGCTTTGTTGATGTAGCAAGCATTGTATGGGCCAGAGCAAAACGTGATGCTTCGCTTCGTTTTATCTCGAATTGAATTTGAATAGTGAAGTAGCTTTGATAAACAAAATCTTTCCATTTATTGAATCAGGCATGCTCTGACAAATAGGAATTGCTATAGTGATTGAAAATAAAATGAATGGAATGAACAGATAAAGTGTTGAATGGAGGGCGTCAGTAAATGGTGGGCAGGCGTCGCTATTGACAAAAGCCGAGCAGGCGAGTGGATAGGCCTTAATTACGTTTCTTTTGTTGGCCAGGTGCGCGCTTTGAGACAATGGGGCAGTCGGATTGCGCGACTTCAATGAACGCCTTCAAGGTGGCGGCGGATCCTTTGTGGCCTCCCTGGCCAGAAATTGCTCTCTCGGGGGGTCCAACTCCATTGATTCAATATTGACCGACGTCTCAGTCATGTTTCGAACATGTTCTCTACCTGTCGACTTGAATTATCTGTTCAAAAACAGTGGAGAAATTATCGAGATGATTTTCCAGACTTTGGCCGACTTCATGGTTGCTCCTAATTATAAACATGAATTACCGTTTTTCTGCATTCACATTTCGGTTCCAGAATTTTTTAATTGGAATCATTTTCATAGATGCATAACTTATTAAGGAGTCTCACGTGGATATAGTTAATATTTTTTAGAGATTTCCACAAATTAAGGCGGTGATGGGACTGCAATTATGGCCGCTCAATATTTTAACGGCATAGATGGTGTTATACAGAAAATTATATTGCATAACCTTCCAATGTAGCCAACAGACGAACAAAATATTGCAGACTATAATATTACGGTTCTATGACCCCCAATATGACTGGTAGGCTAATCAATCGATTCTTTCAACGTACTGCAGATACTGCTTCAAATATTGTGAATTTGATAGTGTAACTATATTCTTATCTCATTCACCAACTCCGATTACTTTAATACGAGAATCTTGTCCTATTCTTCATAATAATAAAGAGCACTGGTCAGAACAATAGATTCAACATTCAATTCCCAAGTACATTGGTGTTCCCAAACAACCTGTAGGATTCGACACTTCTGAATGGGGGAGTAATCTGAATCGGAAAAAGGCTTTGCCGAGGATAAGGGCATTTTTCCATTTCGATTCTCCTGCGCCAAATCATTTCTGGAATAATGCTCAAGAGGGAAAAGTGCCTTTTTTCTGTTAGTGGGAAGCAATCGCTATTCCACACCACTGTCATTGGGTGGATGAAATTTCTATCGCGAAAAATAAAAAGAGGGAAACTTGATCTTGGATGACTGACATATTTTCTTTTACGACTGGTGCAATAGCCGACAGCACAAAGCGTTTCGGTCATCGAGTCGTTGATTACACGTCATTCGATGGCAGCATGTAATGTCCTGATCCTGTAACACCCCTCATTCGGTTGTTTGCCATTCTGGAAAGTGGCCCAAATTCACCCTATCAATTCCTTTTCCGTTCTTCACACCCCAGTCACAATATTTTTTTATCGATATTGCTTTCGTTTATAGATGTATTACGCACAGACATGAATGAGAGTCACACAATCATAACGTGGAGCACTTTCTCGTCTTACTCATACCGATTACTCTTCTGCTTGGTTGAACAGTAGCTGAGAGAATAATTATTGGAACTGGTAGATGCGTAATGTAACTTGATACAGGATAGCTTATCTGATTTTATTCAGAAGATTGTAGCGTATTTAGTTTTGTGGTATCGATTCTAATCAAACGTGTAAGTAAACGTTAAATAACATTATGGTAGAAAGAAAGTAGAGGAAACTTCTGTTGTGAGAAATCGAATTTATTTAACAACTCATGAATGTTAATATTGATCGTATGAGGAAACCAGTTGAATCGATCAGATAATGAAGAGGAAATCCAACATTAGAAGAAAGATAATCAAAGTGAATTGATTACCAATGGATCAAATCACGAGGAATCGTAATCAACAAAGTTAGAATTACCTCAGTTCCAATCCCCAATCAATCATTCGTTTATATTGGATACCGAATGACCAACTTGTATTGTAAAATTTTCAAGTCCTCTGATGAGAGTCAATTTTCCTCCTTTTTACAACAATCCTCCTACTTGTCTCCCTCAACTAGAAGTTGTTCTTCAACTACAGAGTAGGCCTATCATGATTTGACAGATAGATTCTAGTAGCAAGGGCTCCACTCTCCCCAAGAGTTCACACTTGAACCGCTTCTTCTTGATCGTGATGGAAAAATGAAAACGTTGCTCATTTAGATATAAATAGCTGGGCCATGGACTTGGTAGGGAGAAGGGCCAAACATGCAAAATACATTACTTGGCATGGAAAGCAGGGGGTGACGTATCTCTATTCTGTCTGCTGGCTTTATAAGTGCTTGGATCACACAAAAGAGAGAAAGAAAAAGAGCGCACAGCCAGTGTGGGCCGTGAAGCTTATTTAAATAATGCAAAACATTTCAAAATCCAATTTGTCTTCTCTCCTTTGTCGCCCTTTTTTCCGTCTCCTTGTTCTTGTTGTCCTCTCTTCGTCTTGCTCTCCGCGTACATAACTTTTCTCGTTCGACAGGAAAGCATTACAACACTATTATGACTGTTGAATTGGTTCTCTTTCAAATTATAAATAAAAAATGGAAGATAACTCCTCCTTTCTGGCTCCGAAAAACCACGCGGAACCCTCGGGCTTATTTTTTGGATGGCTGAGGAGTGGGAGGGGGAATGAGATTGGATAAAGAGAGATAGACTAAGCTGAAACTAGAATAAGACGAATGAGAAAACGAAAAAGAGAACAAACGCCCATTGTGTCAGATTATTAACTCTGTCTTTTGATATTGAGCCTTGGTATTGAGGCCCATGCAGATGTGTAGGGTGGGGGTGGGGGTGGGTTGAATTCGAAGGGACTCAAGAATTGAAGATTAGCTTTATGAAAGCCGATCCCGTCGGTCGAAAGCGAGCCCAATTTCAGCCCTTACGCAAATGTGCTATCGGGCCTTCTTTATTATCATCATCAGAGCTATCATCGTCTTATCCCTCTTACACAACTATATCTTTGCATTTTGCCTTTGTGGTCTCATGATTCCAGTCACGTGACGTACTCATCGAATCCATTCGTTTCGAAGATCAATGAGTTTGATCCTCCAGTCAGTTCTTGTTCTTCCCTCATCATATTTTCTCATTTTTGGAACTTTGAAATTTAGCACAATGCTTTTTCACGTTACGAAGGGGCATTATTTGCGGAAGTATCGTCTTATACTGAAATCATCCCACCAAATTTCGCTATCAACTTTCATTCTATTTTTCTCTTATTCTCTTTCCCTTACTTTCCTCTCGATTCGATTTTCCTATTGATCTCAATCCTTCTAAAAATTCTTCTCGGCGTCTTCCCCATTCTAAATTTTTTTTTTTTTTTGCTCCCCTATACTATGTTCATCAAACATCTGATTCCAACTTCCAATTGAATTCTACCAGAATATCAAAAAGAAAATAATCAGAATTAAGTTTCAGTGAAATCAGTATCATGACTGCAAACAAATAATTTCAACATTATAATGAAGCTGGAATATTAGCCCCAAACAACTCTTATCAAAGCCAATTAATTCAAAGTCGAAAAAATATTGGAGTGTACCTACTGGAACCAGAAACAAATCCATCTTAAAGTCTGACAGTATTGACAATCATCAATCAAATCGACTACAAAAACACAGATCGACTGTATAGATGGCGGCAACATACTTTACAAAGCAATTTGGCATTGAGAAACAAAGCCATTAACCTGCAAGTCGAGTCGCGCCATTACGACACGGAATGTTTTCTTTTCGTCCAGTTTTTTCATTGGAAACGGCTGGCAGTCGATTATTACGGGCGTGATTTCGAGCCAACGACTGTTCGATCTAATTTAAATAATGGTGTGTGGTGCGGCGCGGCGCGGTGCGGAGGCTTTCACGGCCTTTTGACGAGAGAGAGATGGCGGCCCGAGCCGAATAAAAGAATGGCAGCAGCTAGCATTAGTTTCGAGCTTATTGTCGGCTTTTGTTTTGTTTTTTGAGTGTTGTTAATAGTAACGAGTTGGTTGAGTGTCTCCAATGGCCGTCTCAGGCCGCATGGGCGGAACCGAAACACAGATAAAATCTAGAGACTCGCTCGCACGCGACTGTACGCTCATAACATGGACGGATCAACGTAATTATTATTCCCTTTCCTTGCCCGGAGCCCCCCGGCCCCTGACCCCTGCTTCCATTCAAATATAGCTTGTCTGTATAATGCATCAGTTCCACCTTTCATCAAACTCATCATACAATGTCATTTTTCAGTTTCTTCATATCGTTCTATGAATAATGAAATGTTACTGTATTACCATTTTTTTAGAGATTATTGAATACCTAAAGTATCAATCAATGAATCAGGCTATCAATTCAAGGTTCGTAATATTTTACAGACAGTATTGATGTGGGGAAATACATAAAGAATTTGGAAGTCGTTCAGGTTTGAGAAATTACAGATGCATTGATTATAATTCATCAGATAGAAATCCTTCAACTATGTGAGTTGCATATGTTTCTCAACTTAGTTTCTTCACATCACTTGTCGAATATTGGACTCCTGGTCATTTAGATATTTGTGCAGACCAGGATTTTGAAGGGTACTGTTGAGAAATACACGTTTTTATTGGAATTTTGCTTTATTTGTGCGGAAGTACTAAGTCTCCAATTCCAAACTGAAAATGTTGTCTGGGTATTCTGCAAAATATGGAAGCAATGTACATTCTTCACAAGGCAATTTCTCTCCCTTCTCAGCTCGGAAATTCAAACTGTAGCAGGCTGTTTTGACTTCATTCTTATTGAGGACAGCAAAATATGAATGGAAGATTGGGGTGTACCAGCTGTATTTGAATATAGAACGTTTTCAAGTGACCACTGGAAATTGAATCAAGTGCTTTTCTTCGCTCCATACTTCCTGCTCAATATTCTCTCCAAACCTCTTTCCAGTAATTCAAAGAAAACATCTTGTTCTCTTCTGTCATATCAACCAGTCGCCCACAGTGATCCTTTTTTAGAGAACATTCCATACTTCAAAATTTGCACTATTTGCTTGCTATACGTTGTAAATTCTTCAACTTTAATTTGCAGATCAGGAGTTCTACATCAGAATTTTTATTGACTACTATCATTTGGAATCTCAAAGACAATCAGAACAATGTGGAATCATGAATCAATAAATGAACATTTTGATAATCTCTGGAAGTTTAGTTCAGTCCTCAGTCTGGCCAGTCGAGAGCTGAAATTGCTATTGAGGAGTTACCCTATAAATCATAAAAGGATTACGATGCATATAAAGAAATTATCTTCCGACTACTACTTTCAATTCAATGATATCTTGGAGCTTTTTTGTAATAACCTTGAATTCAATCAATTTTGATGATGAAGTAAATTACAAACATTGTATGTATTGTGGATTCGATTGATGTACTGTATTCTCTATTATCCAACTAAATAAGTTGCATTCCTTTTTTGTTGCAGTTCTATACCAGAAAAGGCTAAAGAAAGAGAGAAAAGCGAGGAGACGACTCCAGGATCAACTAGAGCTGGAAATGAAGCGCAGAGCGCAGCTGGAGGAAGCTCTAAAAGCATCTGGAGCTCCCCCCGAAGCTCTCAGAATCCTTTCAGGTGAACAATCCTATTTATGATTGAATGATATCTCACCTCAATTTGGATACGACTATTCCCACAAAACCCTTCCCAATCAAATTCCAGATTTAATAGCTGAGTGTTAGAATCGGGACCTCAATATTTTAACATTTCTAGAATACTTATTTAATTCGAAATATTTTTAATTATTATAATTTCAATTAAAACAAGAAAAAATTGGAATATCCTAATACTGATAAATGCATTTATATAAGGCCTGATTCTTGTGCAACTAAATTCCTCCAAGTATCATGCTTGATACTTGAACTCCAAGTATGATATGATAGAATGTAAGACATTGAAAAAAGAATTACATCAACTAAACGTAAACGTGAAATATACAGCGCATTTTTAATGCTACTATAAATGTTATATAGTATATTACACCACTAGTTTTGAAAATGACGTTTTGCGTCGTCAAGAATACGGAGCTTTACAGCGGAAGCGATCAGCTGGAGCTGGAAAGGTGGAGTATTCGCGACGTCGCGAACGTTTTAGAAACGTGTTGTGTATTTGTGTTTTTGGTACACTTCATAGAAAGGCTTATTAGAATAAGACGAAAATATTTTTATAAATACGACATACGAATTCAACTTGCTGAATTCCATATTGGGAATTTCCGTTTTTTGTTTTAAAATAAATTCAGGATTCTAATATCAACGAAGGTTATCAGTCACTAAAATCAATTCCCAATCAAAACAAAAGGTTAGGTGCGGAATTAAACGGAACAAAACTTTTTGTTTGAAGAAAATCATCTGCTAAATCGTCTGGTGCAATCAGTTGGAAAATGTTCGAAATATTCGACTTACCTGTTCGGCCAATCTGCAATCAGTCGACCAATTTGTATGGAATGCGCTAAGTGAACGGAAAATTTTGTTGATAGCTGATTTTTCCTATCTTGTACGGCTATAAGGCCCAAATATCAGCCGTTTATTCCGAACTAGTGCGGAAAATGAAGGCTTTCAAAGCCTGTCAAGTAGATCGAAACTGGCTACTTTCTATCAAGTGTACCAAAAACACTTTTCAATCAGGCTAAATATCACTGATGAAATGGAATTAACACAATAGATACGACAATAACAATAATAATATGACAGTTCAATCTGATAGGGTTTTCGAATTAGTAACTTAGGTTCATACACGTGGAAAACAGCACTGATCTCAAGTACTATAGGCCTGCTCTAAATCATCCACTCTCGACCGGGTACTCGAAGAGTGAGCCAAGCGTGTAGGATGAGAAAACGGAGAAATAAGTTAGTTTAGTCAGGTGGAGAAAATAGTAATTATTCAATGCAAACAGTTGTGTGGGGGAGGGGTGAGGAGGCGAATGCCAATTATCAGGCTGGATGATTTGGAATCTCTGTCTCTCTCCTCGTCGCCATTAATTTGGCAAGTCTCCAGGTATTAAATGCTTAATCTCTGTAGAAACGCTGCAGGCACGATTTCGTTAGGCGGCTCCTCGTGATTGCAAGACGCACTTGACACGCTGAAGGAGCGACACAAGGGCCCAGCTCACCCAGCCCTTCCCATTCGCAACAGAAATAGCATAACTTATCCCACTCCAAATAACTTGGTAGGCTGCTGGAAACGCAGTGTTGTACCTTCCGTTGAAATTTTAGTAATAATAATGCCACACAACAAATTTAAATGAGGAAAATTGTTGCTTATTCTAGAGACTTTCCTAGTTTCATGATAATTTAAACGTTTCAATGGTTTGGAGGAAGTATTATCGTCTCTTTCACTGGAAATTCTCAAGTTGTGAGTCTGATGTCAATGCAACCTTCATTATAATTCTTTAATAATATGCTACATTCTAGTAGCTGGAAATACGCGATAATTGTAAGTTTCTCCTGTCTTGAGGGATATAATAATAAGGGGCGTAATAAACTGATAATCTTGATGGATTTGAGGAATGATTGAAGATTGTTTTTTTCTCCTGTCATTTTTCCACTGTCATGGAATTGATAGAAGAAGCAATTTGGCAACTAGAAAGAGAAATTATGAATAGTAATGATTTACCAATATTCATTTCCCATGAAAGCTTCACATAAGATACATTATTCGAATCATTCATTCTTTGTTACAAAACTTTCCTCACCCAATAAGACAGTTAAGAGCCAATAATTACATTATATATGAGATTACAATAATATTGTTGAAAACGTTTGGCTTTTGAAACAGTAAAAAGTATTCCAAAGAAGTTCAAGTATTGAAAAAACTGTTGAAGGAGACACTTTCTTCTGCTGATTATTGAATAAGAAAGTCTAGCAGAAGTTGCATGGAGAGACAGGATTGATGGATGGATGGCTGGGAGTGTCGATCGAGCGACGTTTCCCATTTAGCACAAGTCAGACGCAAGCAAGCGCCAACCAAGTTCGGCTGGCTGCTGCTCCTTTATTATTATATCGGCAACTGAGATTAAGACAGGGCGGCAACTGACTGAGATATCAGCAGCAGATATTAAATTTGCAACGGGATCAGGAATCATTGTCAAACTCGGCTGTTTTAGGGGAAAATGAGGAAAGCGATTCTCAGGGATGGAACTCCCGCCAAGAAGGGTGCAAAGAAGACAGAAACATCAGACCAATTATGTTGCTCTGTTACTTGCTCGGTAATCATCACTCAAGACAAGGACAGATACTATTCTGTATTGAGTAAATGAGAGAGAAGTAATGCGAATACCGTGGAAGACGTTCGCCATATCAAGAAAGCAGCGGGTGACTATGAGGGTCTTGATTTCCAAATAAGCAATCTTGGCAGCAACTTTACTTGAACATTTCAACGGTGCAGCCTCTTCCCTCTCCTTCACCCTTCTTCCTCAAAGAAATACTGAACGAAAACCGCTGAAACTCTCTTTCCCTTTAATATACTACATTTCAATAATAACAGAGAAAAAGTAAATTCAAACAAAAGCGATGCAGTTGCTTAATCTTCGCCAAGGATTAAGTGAATCAAGTTCCTCTGTGTTTGACAAACACAATCTTAACTTTCCATCTGTTGACAGGAAGTTCCCCTTTCTTCAATGATTGTTGCCGTCTTAACTGCTCATTCCATTTAGCACTTGTCAAGTTGTTGTCAAAAACAAACGGATTTCATGTTCTATGTGACAAGATCCTCTGCAATTTTTAATTGGCTTATTTTGAAGTGAGCTTATCGAATTGTGAGGACTTGAAAATATCCTCAAAGGTGAACTGGCTCAAAATATTGATCTTCGCAAATGAATCTGTTATTTCTGTACGGGGGGTTAAAATAATTGCATCGGCCTAGACAGCTGATTCGTTCGCAATTTTCTTTGTCATCAACTAAACAATACCTTTCTATGAGATTTCTCATGTATTATTAAATTTTATTATTTTCGTTATCAATAATGATTTCAATCGGTTTTTCCAGATTTCCTCACTCCAGAAAGCACGGGATCGACGTCAGACCAGCCTGCTCAGACACAGAGCGGCGGTGGCGGCGGCGGTGGTGGCAGCCAGACGACAGGAGGAAGCGCCAGTGGAGGCGGCACGGCAACCGGAGGCAGCACGAACAGTGGAGCCAACACGGGAGGCGGCAGCGGAGCCGGAGGTGGCAACGGAGGCAGCAGCGCTGGAGGTGGTAGCCGAGTTTCACAGGGGAGCGACTCATCCGACAGTCCGGCCTCCTATGCCTCGCAAAGGCCCCCGGGCGCCGCCCCCACCTCTGCCCCCGAAGACAATAAACAGCAGTGGAACTATTCGGGACTCGACCTCATTAATTCCGGCGCTGCTTTCTGGCAAAACTACTCCGGTGAGTCTAATCATTTACTTGAATAAGTTTCCAACTTTTTATGGCATTGTTCTATCAGGTTTCTTGGAGGCAGTTGTCAATTTTTATTTAGGCGTATATTGAGACAAATCTTTAAGTATATGTTGAGACAAAGTAAAGTATAGGTTGATCGAAATTCTCCAGAGAATGTGTCAACAGAGAGACAACAAACGCTTCCTCAATATGTAATTTCTCCCATATACTTTTGAAATCAACTTCTTAAATTCTCGGTGTATTAATACTACAGTTGATGACGGTACTATAGCTTACAGTACGCATTTCGACACGATTAGATTTATACCAATCAAATATTTTTCATTATCACCCTAGCTTGTGATTCTATAAGATCTCATGTACAACAATTGACACCAAATATCGGTAACTCACAATACATACAACTTAACGTTTCAGGAATTGAATGAACCATAAACCGTATTTAATTCATTGGTTGAAACTATACCATTCTCTGAACCATTTCAATATTATTTAGAAAAACCCCATCTTTTAACTGAAGTTGATGAGTATGTTGTATGCTGAGTATGTTTTTGTAATTTTTTGAGAACTTGACTGCTCCTTATTCTTCAAGACTGCACTTGAAGAGTGTGAGCGATTCACTTTGTAATACTGTATTTCTTTTCAATTCGAAAGAACAGTGTTGTTTCTATGAGACATGAAGAGGCTGCCTCAGTCTCAAGAGTCGAGATGGCGCGGGGATGCAAATAGAATGTAAATCCAATTTGTCAGGTACCGCTTTTTCTTGACGTAAAAAAATGCGGAAGAAGCAATCTTGTCTTGTACGGGAGGGATTAAAATTCATATCTGTTTCTGTTCAAAAACGAGTACTTTAATATTCATTCTTCTTCTGCGCGCGGCAATTTCATGGCCTGGTTTTGAATCATGCATGACATTTTAACGCAAGCTTTACAATGACAACGTAACAAGGGGGTGGCAAACACAGATCTGAGTGCTCTCAAAGCGAGCGAAAATTTATTTGAAACAAGCAAAAGGGAAAAGGAAATGTGAACAGTGATTTTTCCATCTGCTATTAAAACAATAGGAAGTTGCAGTAGGGCCGAGAGCGTTGTTGTGTGTAATGCTTTCGCTTTTTTGAGTGTGTGTAGGAGATAGGGGAAGCTAATGCATATGAGTACAGTGAGTAGGTTAGGCACGGGTATATAGGATGATAAAAGGGTGTTAGGGGTAGTATCGGTGATAAAGGAGGAGGGATGCCAGAGTACAGAATGTACGTAGCTGTTGATTTCATCTTGCCGGATTCCATTTGCAATAAACTGTGTTCCCCCTTTTCAAGTTGCGCTCTCTCCATTTCGATATGTCACAGCCTCAACTCCATCTCCATCCTCATCAGGAGCTCGTGAGTCGGCGACAAATTTGATTTGCCATCGCCGGTTATGGCAGCACGGCCACCAAAGACACTGCACGGCAACCTTCTCTCCATCATCATCACCAAAACTGTCCGTGTGAGAGAGACGACACCATCCTTCGATTAGCCCTCGGGTTAGGCGCTACGTGCCAACTCAGTGAGTAGGTGAAACTGAAATCACGTTAGCCTCGAAATCCCCCCACCTCTTCCACGATATCATCACTCTTGGTCTGATTCTCATTTCGGTAACTGCTAACTACTTTTGCCCACTCGCCTCGCCAACTACGTGTGAGCAGTGCTAAAGCCTACTTGGCGCCAAATTAGACAGATTGCTAACGGAAGTGGTCACCACAAGATTACCTAGAACTTAGTATGTGCAAACAGAGGATCAGTTCATAATCCTTAGCTTCTCTTTTTTCCTCATATCCTCTTCTCCTACCTCTACTTGCATCAATCATTTTGATATTGTTTATTGATAAGAGAAAAATATAGTTGATACATATTATTATTTCTTCTTGATATAGATGTATAGCCTATCAATAATTATTATTTGGAAACGTTTCTCGTTCCCTCAAAACACATAAACATTGCTAGAATTCCTAGATACGTGCTATTATAATCAATGAAATACCATCAATCATTCATATTGGAATGATTCTGGAGGAAAATTATATTATTGATACTTCGGGAGCTAGCATGTTTCGTTCACAATCAATGTGATAGGTCTAAACTCTAGCATCAGCTTATGAGGGGTGATTCGAAAAATGCCATGCAAGCCTCAAAAACAAAAAAAGAATTATTCATTTGCAAGTTATGAATAACAAGAAGGTGGAACTTTATGGTAAGCCGATAAATGCCGGATATTGAGAGTAGGGTTCAAGGTTTTTCAATTTAAACGAAGTTGGGAAGTGATTTTTTGGATCGAGTTTGATTGCGTACAGAAACTCGTCCCTGACATCTATCTGATAAGGCGCCCTGACCATTCAAACCGGGAAAGTCCTCGCTCAGCTGACCTAATTGCTAGCTTTTTCCGACCTATTAACCTTAGGGATGGTTCCACAGCGGAAAAATATAAGAGGGTTTCAACGAAAAAAATCACTCCCCATTTTTATACAAGCATAATCTGTCTCACCCCTATTTTTTCTCTCGCCTCCACTTCCTGATCCAGATTCCCAACCCTCGAATGAATGTCCAGTTGCCCTTGGAGAGTGGTGGGGAGTTGGGGGAAAAGACTCATCTCGCAATATCGGCCATAAATACTAATTTCTCTCAATTTCACGGGAGGTGGCTAATACCTTGTTGTCCTCGCTGGACTCTCCATTCCCAACACTCAGTCAATTTTTTCGCCAACACAACTCCCCAGAACTCCATTTCTCCACCGATGATACGGATCTAGAAGGCTTTCCCTCATTCATCTTCACAACAGCAGGCACTGGCCTCCCTTTTTCATCCCTCAATCAAACTTACGATCAGGGAAAATTGGAAAAATGAAACAATCAATATGTTATAGCCGATAGGACCGATTCTATTAAGACTTAATTTTTATGAGAATGAAGTCTGAGCGATCGCCAGCATGATTGCCTTCCCTTATTGAAAGGTTTTTTCTGGGTCGATCGTCAGGAAACGGAGAGAGATCAGCGATTAGCAATTCCCGGGGACTTAATTTCTTTTTTTAAATGAAGGTGGGCTTTTCCTTATTTCTTTATCTATTGGTTGCATGAACTCTGCAAACAGTTACTTTCATTCTGCGAAGTTTCCCCCAGAAGATTGTTCCAGAATCTCCTCTTTAGCTTTTTATTATTGAAAATTATAATACTGTCTAGAATAACATTGCAATCCAGACAGCAATCATTTATTGATCTATTTCATAACTTAATTAACCAACTCAACCATACAAGCATACCTAATGCTCAGCGGGTACTACAGGCTCATGTCTGGAACCTATTGAACTCTGGCTCATGTCTTGAACTCTTTCAATTCACTCGAATAGTCTAAATTAATGAATGAATTATCATAAGAATAATTTCATCTTTTAAAAAAATCATACTCAGCTCTTAAATTGGAAATTTGGCTGTACTACAGTACAATTAAATTGATTTTTCCATTGAGTCCATCTCTCTATTGCATTTGCTATTTAATTTATTTTTATTCTTACCATTCTATCATCTAATCTCTCTCATGAATACAATTCCTTTCATACTACCATGGATAAAAACATTATTCGTATTGAAAAATTATATTTCCCTTACTCACCTTCTCTCTTGCTCAACTTGGTAGGCTATTTGAATTTTGAAACGAACCCATACAGGATTTTTTGTATATATTTTTTAGTCATATCGGAGTAACGGCTGATCACCAGCCTTCAGAAGTTGAGAATATGTAATTGATTCTTTTGGGAGAGTATTCAAACAGGATTGATTACCTTGAGGTGTAGGCTGTATACGAATGCGTGTATGCTTTTGTCCAAACCATCAGTAGAGTAGTCGATCTATTCTATATTTCAGTCTTGTGATCGTGTAGAAGGACAATTTTCGTGTGTATTACAATTACATGGCCAATTCGTTTCACCTGATTGCCGTCTGGATGTATGTTTGTTCTGAGCATTGTCTGCTTTGGAGTCGATTCCAAACACCGATGGGAAAGTATCAGGTGCCCAAAGTACAGACTCGAATTGTAACAAAAGATTTCGGCAGCAGACGATCAATAGTAACCTTGATGTTGACCTCAGGAACAATACGACTCCCAGAGTGCCACAAATAGTTCACAGTATACACACTGAATGTTATAAGACTTGCTCCGAGATTGTATTGTTATTATACACCAGTTCAATATTTCACACTCGAGAAACACTCTGATCAGAATTCAATCATTATTCATAATCGATTTCAGTGTACAGTATGTTAATTTGCATTCTATTCCATGACATAATGCATATTGAAAATTTCCGATATTTGAATAAGATGGAAAAGATTATAATACTGTTTGGGACTCGAGTATCGCTCATACTCATTAGCATTAGCCTTATTTTCACTAGGGAATCGTTTATTGAATCGAGCCTATAAGTTTGTCATATAATCTGAATCGAAAAGTATCAAGGTATTATCTAAACCATTATGTATCAAGGTCTTCATAAAGTCAGAAAATCGAAATTTTAGTAAAATGCTCATTAACCATGCTCATTTTGAGAGTTGAAGAGGTGAATATTGAGGAAGATCTGTGTGAGAAGGAAAGAAGTATTCATGTTGAGTGTATTGGAATAAATAGTAATCTTGGCCAAGCAAAAAAGGTAGAATGGGTCAGGAGGTCGATGAGATATGAGTAATAAAAAGATGGGTACCCAGAGACAAATGGTCAAAAGTATGATTCATTGATTCGATAATCATAATCATAGATTTTATGAAGCCTAATTGCAGTGATTACCGGCTAGCGCTAGTTGAGGGTTACAGAAAACGAAGATGAAAGGTAGATAGGTAACGCCTTTGCCTTCCAATTCCAGGATTATTCTCGATCTTGATTCTCAGGCAAGATAGAAGCCGACGGTATAACTATATACACCATCAACTTCACGTTCAATACTCATATCTTCTCCAGCTCCACTAGTTTATGAGCTATGAAAGATCATTTCCGCTCAGCTATCTTATCCATCTTAATTCATCCGAGCCAATCTTGCATCCTAACATCTCTACTAAGCTCAGTTCATTGTCTTTAGCATCCTATAACTTATAACATCTCATTCGAACCATATTCTATTCCGTCGGAATATTCTCTTAAAGGATATCATTGACAGTAACAAAATTATAAACGTGTATAATTCAATTACCATTCATTGCCAGAAAAAATAACCACAATGAAATTTATTATATTACTATTCAATTAGACTAATTATAATTGATTGGACAGAGTCGCTTCTTTCCATTTAGGATCAACATTATATGGTGAAATATTTTATTTGTTGAAGAACCTATCAGTGACTTGAATAGTTCTTGATATAGGCTATTTATAGATAAACTAGTCTGTTCGGAACAGAGAGAAGAGAAATAAATAGAGATGATAGTCTTATTTTATATCCTCTGGTTCCGAGGGAGTGGGTGGGAATTTCAATTCCAACTCAGTTTACTCTCGTTTCAATCGAAATTTGGATGCGTTGAATGGTGAATCCTGAAGTCATACGAATTTTGAAAATGTGATGCAAAGTTCATAAATTTATTGTAAAATAAGAATGTACCATGTAGTGTACATTCAGTAGATTGATTAACTTTTAGAATGTTGCTGAGAATGAAAATAAAATATAAAAAATAGGATTGGTGAGGATATAATAGGACATTGTGTGCATTATCTCGGGCATTCAATTAAGGTCTATACAGATGATTGTCTGTGAAGAGCTCATGAAAGTCAACAATATAGGCCTACTCTGGAAAATCCATTCCGTTTATTCAGAGTTATTCACGTGCCCAATGCATGAGCCCGAAGAGAACCCATTGTCAGAAGAAATATTACTATGATAATGAAGAAGGTAGACGAACAAATGAACTCGGAGATTCGGAGCACGAGACAATAATATTCGAAAAAAGGTGTTGGAGAGAGAGAGAGGGAACAAGAAACGATCGGAGACGGAGAAGTATAGATTAACCAATAGGAGAGTTTGTTTCAGACAAGGTCTGATCACCATTGCGGACTGGCTTAATATCCACAACAGAAAGAACGTTATAATCCTCCACACTGAAACGATTTCTGATGGAATTACTGTAATTGGGCGCAATTCAAGAGATCTGTTATCAAACCGAATAAAGACGAAGCCGTGGAGTAGTACTCTAAAGAACAACACCCCTTTTAAATTATCTCCATTATTATCATTATTATTCTTTCTCGTTTTTTTCCTACTTTTCCGTCTCTCTTGCACACAGGCACACCTAGCCATTCTCTTCATTTCCTTTTGTTCAACCGCTATTGAGTGCCCATTATATTCCACCTACACTTACTTCTATGTCCTTTCTATCAAGCCGCGTCTGCCATCTCGCTATTCGAACCAAGTAACAATACCTTCGCTCAGAGCAGAGGAGTGAGCATTACTATCAAACCCAGCCTCGAGTGAGATTTCCTTCCAACCGTATAAGATCGTGAATTCGAATGTTAAATAATAGGTTACATCGATTTCTCATATTTATTGCTGATTCAAGGTAACTTACCCTCCACTAAAGACACAGGCATACTAGCAGCATTTTCTCTTTCTTGAGTACTGGCATCAAATTATACCTTCAAGAACTAATGTTAACAACAGAAGTGGTTTCTGTACTTGTAGTTTAATGCATAGATCTGCACTCCACCACGAAGAATTTATCAATATTAGAAAATAATTATCTCTCCAAAAATTATTTAATTAGAACTATCGACTCTGTTTTAATGGTTCTCCTTATTTCAATGAAATTAAGACTTAGTTCTATGGTCTGAAAAAATTTCATAACATTTTTCTGTTCTCCTCCATGCATTTTTCAAAATAAGTCGTTTATATTATTTTTCTTCTCGACTTCAGGATTAGTAGATTATAGTATGAAAGTTACGGAGAGCCACTGTAGAATTTATTGTTTTCTTCAATTTGTGATAATCAGGAAATAGGTCAAAAGTATTAAACTCGTGACAATTTAGTGATACCTCTCAAAATTTCTTCAGTCGCTTAGATTGAGTTTGGGTTGGAATTCCAATCGTTTCATGCCCAATTCAGTCTCTCACTCAACCAAATCACGTTTTTATTGTTTAGCACTTATTATGTTCCTTTTACCTGTCCGTTCCGTTGTTTTCTTCTTCAAACTACGTTCGTTCATCAATAATTGCCGCAAGATGGGAAATAAAAGATTACTGTTCTATCCGTAACCAGTCCCAGCCAGACGGGCACACTGACTAACTCATTCAATTTAATTTCTTTCCAATTACGGCAAAACCATTTTACATTCTTTAAGCATCTAGAGATTCGAATTACAGATAGCGAGATGGAAGTTTTTATTATTACAGGGTTGGAAAATTAAAAAGATTTCGGCTCAGAATTATTGACGAATTCGACTCAAACTGTTTTCCAATGACCTCGTTTTCCAATTAAGGATCGAATTTTTTTTAATCGGTTTTCGTTTCCGAGTAGCGTGTGAGTAATTCGAGGGAAATACAACTTCCCTATGATTATTCATGAATATGGATGCACTAGTCTTCAGAATTGGCTCACAACATTGATTATTATCAAGAAGTGATGATAAATGTGATAGTCATTAGTCATTTTGACTGCAGGGTCGAATCATGAAAAATCTATTATAAATAAATTCTAATTCAGGTACAAATAATATGATTTCGAAGTAAATTATCAAATTCACAAATATCATCAAAGTGGTGACAGTGTCATCAGCAAAATAGCAACATTAACATTGTTTTCCTTAAAAATCATTCATCTTCAATTAAAGCCAACTGTGTTCAAGAGTATAGACGTATTTAAAAGAATTATTTCCTATTTAATTAGAATAATTTCTTAATAATCCTCAAATTTGAAGTAGTTTTTATAGTTTTTTACGAAACTGTCAATTCGGACCAACCCCTTTTGGTGACATTTAGCGTCAAACTGTTTGTCCGAAATGCGAACATTGGTGGCAGCCCGTAACTATTGACCCCCACCGATCAGTGCACAGGACAGCACACATGTCAGACCAAGGTTTGCGCCTGTTCATTTGGCTCCGTTCGTTTGACAAACATTCCTGGCCTCGACCCCCGGATACTACGCAATTAGATGACGGCTAAACGCTCTCAGAGGGAACTGATCTGACTGGCAGGCACTGTGTCTCCTTTGATGCCGCCTCTCCCAGTCAATCTCGCTTCACGCAAAGCCCAGCCAATATCCATCCAGCTATGCTAATTCCTCGCACTAATCTATGTACTGCTATTGGTCTAATTCCAGCCCAAGGAGAAGCCACTATCGTGCTACAGACAGCCTATCATGTCGCATTATACTTATTGTTCATAGCCATATTATTTTTAGTGGTATAATAGTACATAATTGGTGATATAATTAGTGATATAAACTTACACTTAGGTAAGGTTAGGTTAGATTGAGTTTATAGGTGTATGTATTCATACAAAGCTACTGAAATAAAAATAGACTTCACCTGCTCATAAGTTCCTTTTAAACTATGATGAATTCAGATATTCTTGAAAGCATCTTCGTTCGGTTATGATTGATTAGAGTATTTCAATTCATCTATATATTTATTTTTATACTCAATTTGTTTTCCAATATCGATGGTAAAAATTGCTGAAATTATAAGAAAATTATATTTCTCCCAAATTGGCAAAATCAGATTCATTATTATTCTTATAAATAATTCATATCATTATATTTCCATCTAATCCTGTAGGAAACATTTGGTTCAGAATAGTTTATATACAGTTAGAAATTGAGGTTCATCGATGTAGTTTTTTGTACGTCAATGTTGAGAAACTTTTTATGGTTATTTTCGTTCAAGAATCCTTTCCTGAAATGAATAAATCCTTTTCCCAAGAATCATTTCATTTTACAAAACTGTCCATTCCAAGATTATGATATTGTACGCCATCTCTCTTGAGTAATATTTTTATGAAATCAAGAGTTTTCAATTCTCGCATTTCATAATGCGTATAGCCTACTGTACTTGGGAAATAATTGAACGAAGGAAACTAATATCTTGGATTCAGTTTTTGCTTGGTAGAAGGGCAAAGGAACTGTCCATCTTTGACCAATGTTATTAACTACTGGGATTAAGGGCTTGAACAAGGGTATTACGAACGCATTGTTTCACGCCCCTTTCAAAATCGGAGGAGGGATTCGGTAAGCCACCAATTATTGCTTCCAATCCTTACCGCATTCTATATACATGTATTGCACAATGGATAAGTCTTTGAATGGACAGTCTTCAATGAAATATTCAGATCCCTTCACTTGAGAGCTCATCAGAATCAGTGAAAAATTAAAATACCAGACCCTCAATTTTTATCTTAGGTTACCCAAAATATAAATTCCCTTTGTATACAAAAGCCTAGTTCCATTCTCCTGTTTGAATATTCTTTCTTGCAATCACGTTTGCCAATCATTGTTGTTGGGATTGAGAATAACAAATCTAGAGTTTTTAGAATTTTCAAGGTTGAACTGTACAAATAACTCCTCTCCATTCAATTTCTTGAAATAATTTTATTCATACAAGTGATAATTCAGCTCTCCCTTTCGAGATATTTTTAGATTCAGAAACTTTACAGCTTTCAGAATTTCAATATTGGAAAACAACAATTCAAACGTTTTCTAAGATTGAGTAGTAACATAGCCCTGTCTATTGTAGATGATTATGCTGGTAGTAATCAGTAACGATTAAGAAACTGTACTTCAAGGAATATATTATTTTAAGCTATTGTATTGTGATTGTTAGCTATAAAAGTATATTGGTTCATCCGTCGATCCATCTTCAACATTCAAATGATATGTCTCCTGAAGCTCTTCACTTGCATTTTCTGACAAATATATTATAACGTATATAAATTCGAAAAAGAGCACATGTGCAATGATGCTGATAAAACAGCATGGTTCTCAAATTTGCGCTGAAAATTGAGAAGGGAAGACGAAATTGAGAAAAATGGATTTGCAGGTTAGTGGTGATGCATGAAAGAGGGAGCCGACAGACGCAAAGAGAATAAGAGGGATGAATGGTCCATGTTATTTTCTCAGTTATTGTTATCATCTTCCCCTTTCTATATTCTTTTCTATTCTTCAGCTGCAAATTTGTACCTTCTATTATTTCATTTTCTGTCCATCAGAACCGTTTACAAAACTTTTGGGGTAGGGAAGACAAAAACAAGAAAGAAGACTCAGTGCGTATACATTTTTCACCGTTCAATGAAATTTAATAAGTTACTTCCCTGTGGATGATTCTCTCAACCCTCTGAGAAACAGAAAGAAACTTTGTTTCTTCTGCTCCCTCGAGTCATCTTCGTTCATCCATCACATAACAATATTGTTACTTTTATTCTGTACATTTTTATTTTTATTTTTATGGTCTCTAATCCGATCGCCATCTCTCTAAAATGCCAAATGGATGGAAGAGGTAGATAATGAGGAAAATTAAAATCAACTCTAATTATTATTTTATGGAGTAATTATTACTCCATAACGGAATAATCCAAATTTACAAACGAAACATACAGAAATGATCTTTAAATCATACAACATGTTTATGCCCCAGATACTATACTGCTCAGTAACAATCAGTTGCTGTCAAGAACTGATTGGTTCTTGAATGAATATACATTTTCAATAAATACATTCTCGTAGTTCCTCAGGAACGTAGCCTTCTTCGTAATTTTAAAATTCCCTCTTGTACATAATGATGAGCAAAGACCCTAACAATAAAAGTATTCTCCTTGTCTTGTCTCCGCTCTCTGCCAATGAAATTACCATATCTCGACACATATGTTTGAGCATATTACCTAATAACGTCTTGTCATTGTCTGTATTCTTGAAAAGATAATCTTTTATTTCTCTCCTACACTTCATGGCCTTGAGCAGTACTGAGCTAAATCATTTTTTACGGATGATTTTTACATCAACTTGAAGTTTTTCTCCTCCTCTTTATTTTAACTCCTCCTCTGATAAAAAGAGTCAACTCCTCACATCTGGTGAAATTTTGCATTCTACTCGACCTCTTATCCATATTCGATTTCCATCGAAATGTGTTATGCTTCTCATCATTTTCAACATAAATATAATCTTGATTCAATGAGTTAGCTCATTCAAAATTCGTCTCATAATCTAACAAGATGTTTTACCAGAACCTCTCTATTCTAATAAATTTTTGTATTATAAGCTGAGTGAACAATATACCAGTATTTCATAACTGTTATTGGTCAGATGGACAAAAACTGGCCAATAACAGTTATCGTAACTTTAATTGTTTTTTGACAGAAAGTATTTTACCTCCAATATCACTTGTCTCCACCAGTAATTGAGAGGAGATATTGATTCTAATGTCAAGCTCCTATGATAATAGAAACGTAACAGAGAACATATAGATAGAGTGCCCATGGATACAAGAAGAATCAATCACCCTATGTACAGCAACAAATCCATCCCTATCTATCATCACCTACGTTCATTCATGTGGATAAACAAAGATTTTTAGCATCATTACCTACGTTTATTTATGAGCATAATCCAAGATTCTCATTGTCCCCAACAAACAATAGGCCTACATGAAGGACCGACCAGATAGGTTTGTGGCAATTTCAGTGGCATGCAAACACCTCCGTTCGTTAACTGCGTAAAGCACTCAGCCTAAACCGATTTGCGCTTTCCATTTCACTACAAGTGGCAACTGAGGGATGCAGAAAAGACGCTGCAAGGCATAAGAAATCCGAGTACAGCTCCGGGATCGCTCACTGTTTTGATTCGTCCCCCTCTGACGCCTGAGTGAGTGCTCCCCCACCCTCCACCCACCACCAACAACCGCACACAGTCTAATCTCTGCCTCAACTGAGGTTTCCGTTGCATCGAGCAACTTGCCCCGCAGCTAGCGTCTTCGAAGCACTCACTTTTCTCGTCCAATTTTATGACTCGCTTCGCTCGGCAGTCGAAAATAGACCGAAATATGCGTCCGCAGGCTATCTATACTCCTACAATTAGATGCTACGTTTTTTCGCATTCAACCAACCGGCAAAAACAGAAGGAGGGCTCTGTTCTCGAGCTAAGTATCTCAGCTGAAACAAACAACGTCGGAATTATTACATATTCACAACGCACAATGAACGAAAATACCTCAAATGGCATGATATCGGGAGTACTGAATATTAAATTCATAATGTTTTGTTAAGGAAACTTCTTGCGAATTTCATTAATGATTGATAAAGATTTTTGAAATTGTCAATTTCACTTTATTGACCGAAAATAATATTCAATAATGAGCTATTATTATAATAGAAGAAATGATATTTAAATTCGTAAGTTGTACTCTTACCTGATCCTTACAAGAATACCAAGGCAACAATGTCCATAAAAAGGACCTTGATCTGAACATGCATTCCTTTTTTTGTTTTTAAAATTATGTCAAGCTTTCACTGATCAATCTACTTTCAGTTTTGTAGTCAAATTTACAAATGTTTCATCAGGTGGAATCTAGAAGCTATTCCAATCGTAAATGGAAAAAGATTAATTATGATGAATGTATTCAAGCAACATTCAATGAGATGATGAAGCACCTTATTCTTTCTTCTATATTTGTGAAGTCCTTCTTGAGAAGTTTTTTCTGCGAAAGCAGCCACTCCCTATTCAGTAAAGAAGAAGCGGAAATGCCCTGAAGACAGTGATGGATTGTAGACGGGTATTCAATGTGAGGTAGTTGCCTGCTTGCTTACACATAAGTACCCCACACTGTATGTAAGTTTGTAGCTGTATAACTTGGTAATGGGATGCTGGCAAGTTGTGATGATCGGGTGATGAAAGTGTGGGAGGGGGTTGAGGGGACAAGTCAATACAGTTTACAGAGAGAGGCATTAATATCCAGGGAGTTGTGAATATTTGATCTGCTCTATACCCCACCACATCCGGGCTTTCTCCTTAATTATTCCGACAGTTTCTCCAAGAATTCACCCCCGGCCTATGATGGAAGACCACCCCCTCCTCCATGATGGAACTATTCCACCCCACCGGTGAAGAACTGCCCTTTAGGGCTTGTTCAGGTCCTTTCGCACATGATTATCAAGAAAACAGTCCGGTTACCCTGTTAAGTCTTCGCACAAAAGTTGGTTACCGGGCTCTGGAAACAACAACATAAGATTTTCCGTTGCTTTTGACAATATCTAAGACTCAAGATTAATCTTATCAAGATCAAGATGCTATTCAGAATAAGTTTTAACGGCTGAACTGATGCTTCATCATCACTATTATTCACACTGGGGAAAGCAAAGATAGATTGGATAATAATATTTTATGATATGTGGCCTCCCGTTCACAAATTGCTTGTCTCCTATTCGTGCTAATCTTGGATTGCAATGAGCTGACTTGTCGTTTGTGGTTTCAGAGTCGCTTGCCCAAGAGCTCGAACTGGAGAGGAAATCCAGGCAACAGCAACATGCTGAACGGGATGTCAAATCGCCACTACAAGGTACATCACAATCACTTGTTTACTACTTCAATAGACTTCCAAAAAACTTGAAAAGACTTGACTGAACTTCATACAGTAATTGAAAATTTCTTGAAGTACCCTGAGTTATAGTATGATACGATTTTATCAAATAGTGAAACTAGTAAGATATTTTCCCTACACTTAGGAGTAGGAAATGATATTAGGAATATGTTCATTATGAAAAAAATATATAAATATTTCTCACTGAAATTTTTTACAATTTAGTAGTTACTGGTAGTAATTGTTTTTACTGGTTGTAGTTACAATTTCGAACTACTACAGTATTAGAACATAAAGCCCTATTTGTTTTTACCTGATCACAACAAGCTTATTTTCCATTGTAACTAAACTTTATAGTTCAACTTATCATAGCTATAGTGTGTTCAATCAAAGAAGACATCCATGCAAGATGGGAAAATGACTGCAGCTCGGTCAATATTGGTTAAAAATTATAAATATATTTTGGTCTCAAATTGTAAAATCATTGTACAGTCTACAATTTGAGACAAAATTTATAATTTTTTAACTAATATTGAAAGAGGTACTGTTATTTTCCCATCTTGCCAGATTATCTTCTTTGACTGGACATACTATTATAGTAGGTTCTCTTGTGGAATGACTTATAATTTTTATCATTTGATAGTAGCTTATTGAGACAAGCTTTTTGCTCGATTAATAATCGAATTGTTTTGCTTTCTTTGTTTCAGAGTCACGTGCTGGCTATTACAAGAACTCAGTGCTTTTCAGTAGTGCCACCTAGACCTATCCGCTTCCTGAGGACAGGAAAGAGTGGCACTACAAATGAATCAGCTGGGTGGCCGGCCCCTCAGCCTCAAGGATCTCAATGGTACACTACCGCAATCTAATACTCTACTATAGTAGAACGCGGCTCTAAGTGGTCGAATTATAATTTGTAAATTTAAAATAGGACATCAAACACCAGTGACTACCGGCCAAGTGAATAGATAAAATCGAACAGTCAGTGTGTGATTGATTCGCAGACAGAAATCTCGGATTTCAAAGTGACATTTGTACAGAACTGTGCCAGACACCTCATACGAAAGTGATCAGAAACTCTATATCCTATCGGTGAATGTGTTTGTGCATAGAAATACCCGTCGATATTATTCATGATAACATAAAATAACGACGAAACATTAGTCTCGCTGAATAGCTAGTTGCTGATTATGTAAGTAAGAAATTGAATATAGTGTTATACTGTTATCTCCCGTCCTAAGCGATTAATTACTATGATTAGTCATCATCCTCTATTATTGTATATTTTTAGTGACATAGTTGAGAATCAATTATTTAGTTATTACTTGAGTTGTTCACTGATATTTTACGAGAGAAAGCGAAATTATCGAAAGCTGTCAAGGTTAATTATATTCAAAAGTGTTGAATAACAGATAGGTCAAACGGTTCATGCAATTCCAATATTATTCCATGAATAATAATTTTTTTCTGTTAAAGCATCCTTTAGTGGGAAATCAAAGCAGCTTGACCGATTTTCTATTAATATAAATGATGTGATAAGTGATGAACGAGTTTCAACGTCCAGTAAATCGCATCAAATAATGAAGCAGTCTACAACCGAGCAATATCTGAGAATAATCCACGCGCCGTGATGCATTTCCTTACCCTCGTTACGATTATTTTTATCCCCTTTGAATGGCATGCGCCCTTATGGAGAGCATAACACGTACTTAGTATGTTTTTCATGTGCGAGTAACCGGCTGGAAAACAACAAACAGGGTTTGCATCAAAGTAGGCATTTGTTTTATGTGTATGCACGCTAGAAAGAAAAGCACGATTGTATGTGCCAGGATGGGCATGGCATGGACCAATAGCGTGATCAATGAACAGATCATGGTCCAGTGCTCCAGTCCATAACCAACGCTACAAAGCCTACTCGGTCATTGATCACTGACCAATCATAATCACGCAATCATTCTACTCGTCAATGCAGCCCTTTTCTACTCGCCAATGCAGCCCAAAGCACGGCAGTTGTAAGTGTGACA
This sequence comes from Sogatella furcifera, assembly GCA_017141385.1. Classification (NCBI taxonomy): domain Eukaryota; kingdom Metazoa; phylum Arthropoda; class Insecta; order Hemiptera; family Delphacidae; genus Sogatella; species Sogatella furcifera. The sequence goes on from CM029549.1 coordinate 23,592,124, forward strand.
CTTCTGCAGTCACCCTATGTGACACTGCACACTGTTAGGAGTCACGTAGAGGATTATTCACTATATTCAGTGCATTTCAACTCATTGATAAGCTGTTCCTTATGGGTTTTCTTCAAAACTAGCATCCATGATTCTTAATCCATTCAAAATATCTTATGTTTACACTAGAGAAATCTCAATGCTTAGGATTAAGAAGGAACGTGTATACAAATGAGATAAGAAACAAATTGATAATAATAAGTTATTGGTAATTTCGCTTTCTCTCTTCATCCCTCCTAAATAATTTTATTTTCTGAGTTGATACAGCTTTCTCCCTATAAATAATCATATCAATCTCTATTTTTGGTGAATTGAACCATGTTTTTCAAACTATTATACTCAAAGTTTTAAACTTTTAAGATTATATTTGCAAGAAAATGAATGATGGTGTAGTACAAATGTACTTAAAAGTTACGAGATAATATTGTAAGCAGTAACGTTTCTAGTTTAAAATTGTGTAAGAGTGAACTTGATGTGATGAGATTATCAATTATAGAGCAGGATAAATAGGAAAGTTTTTGCTTAGAAAGTATGATATGATATGAAAAATCTACATAATTTTTTTAAAAGTTAATATTTGGGACTCATTTTATGTGTACTATATTCTTCATCTCTCTTCAGCCTCTTGAATCCATTGTGTTCAAATGTTAAAAAAGTGTATAAAATCGTTTACTGGGTTCTAAAACTTTTCTGTTCCAAATCTATTGAATCTATTCAATGGAAATGTTGTACAATATCATAAAAAAAGGCTTTTCATGGATTGTAAAATAAAGCTTTCAAGTAAAGGAATGCTATTTCAATGTTATGATACATTCACTCAGGCTATTTGAATATTATTATCTCAACCTATCAATTGAAAAAGAAACAATGACCTTTTCTGTCATAGATTTGATTAAGAAGTTTGATTTTTCTAAGAATTGTTTTAAGAAATCCTCATTATTGCTATTCAATATACCATCATAATTCATTCAATACAATTTTTTTCAAAAGTTCACTCTAATTTAAAAAGTCAGGCCATAACTTAACTCATCAAATAATTTGTTGAAAGATTCACTTCTCAATTCATCAAGTAATATTGTTATAAAATTGACGTGGATGAGAATCTAGTTTTATTGAATAAACTATTTTCCAGATTTTTATAGTTAATGATAAAAGTCATACCTTTAAGGCTGTTAATATATAAGTATTTATTATTAGTCTATAATACGTTCATTATAATTATTCTTCTTATCGCGATATATTATGATCATTATGATAATTATCATCGAAATAATACGCAGATAGTATGTTATAATAATCATTTTGATATGTGATCTGGAACAACTCTTTAATACTGTTTAGAGTACAACAATTTAGCATCAGGTCTGCAGTTCCAATGATATTTTATTTGAATGAGATTCGAAACAAGTTCGTTTACTGTATATTAATTCCAATTATGATACGTATTAGTAGCCGAGTTGTATGTAATATAAGAAGCTTCAAATTATCTTTAAAAGATTGCGGTTCATTATCATATTTAAAAAAAAAAATCTGTTATGTTTTTCATTCACATGTCTTGGTTATGAATTATTAATACTGAATAAGTTCTCAATACAATAGCAGAATAAATTTTAAATAACAATTTCTAATGTATAATCTGATCTAACCTGTTATTTGTACTGCATTAGCTTTCATTAGCCTCTTCTCATAGGTATTTGAGTAATAAAAATAAGTTCCAATCATGCTCATATTAGATGTTTCGTTGTGGAAAGTGTGTGGAAAAGCCTCTGTATTACACCTTGTTAAATCTATATTTGAAAATTTTACAATGTCATGTCATTCATGCAATTTTAGCTAGCACTCGTCACTTACTTGAATTTGAGTGTTATTTATATTTGAGTCAGGAATATTTCTAATAATTATTTTAAACTCCTGGAATGAATTTTTTAATTGGCCCATAATAATTTTAATGCTTTGGATTGAAACTATTTCTCCGCCAATTTGCGTTTTTCTAAACCATAATCATTTAAACTGTGCGTGCTACAGGAGTACAAGTAACAGGTTCTTAGCTGATGAGTTCTTCCATTATTCATAGATCCTCAAATAAAATTGTACAAAATTAATATTAGTGAATGGAAATTTCTATCCATTCATCTGCATGAATAACTTTACCAAAGTTGAAATTTTCATTTTCTAAAGCATATAATAGTGACCTGTATGAATGAATGCCATTTATTTGTAAATAGCACAACAATTGAAAATATTATATTATGCCACATTGTTTAGAGCTATTATGTAGGTGGTCAATCCAAATCTGTGTTTTTCGAGAAAAATATATGTAATGAAAAAAACATTTTTTCCACTGTGTATTAATACATCTAGCTCTGTAAAATGTAATAATGTATTAAACCTAATTTTATGTCAAAGATTTGTGTTTGAATATAATTTCTTCTTTCCTGATACTTCATAGCAATACTTTACATAATAATGATAATAGTATGTAACATAAAAAGTCTGAAGGGGTGTGTTTACAATCGAATGAATGTCTCCACCCAAGTCGAATAGACGAGGGTAGAATATGATAATGCATATATTTCAATAATGATAATTTATGATAATTTACAATACAATAATATACAATATATGATAATTTCAGTATTTTCTACCGATTGGTTCTCGAAAGAATTCCCAAAAACTATAGAAAAACTCAAATATTTGGCGTATTCTTGGGAAGTTTCAAAAATCCGTTCTCGGTGCGCGTCTAACGGTCCAACTGAACATGACTGCCAAATTTGAACGCATTCAATTTGGTAGATTTTTAGTTCTGCTGATGAGTGAGTGAATAAGAGCCATTTCGCTTTTATGTTATAGAAATATACACTTTGTTGAGTCTACTAATTTATAATAAATCACTTCAAAAAGAATGAATTCCACTATCTATTGATTTCACTACTTATTATTCATTAGCCACAATAAAAAGTTAACATTTATAATGTTAGATTAAGCCGGGCGTCTGGAGCTGCCGCTTGGAAATACTACCTTTAGACCTTTCAGTAAGTAGGTATTTATAGATGTTGTTTTATTATGAATAAATGTAAATGAATAATGTTGTTCAATTATGAATGAATGTAAATTTCGATATTTCTGGTGTTTAAATTAATAATTCTCTAGATAGATAGAAATAGCCTACCCTGAGACAGTAACTTACATTCAACAGGTGGCCGAATTGATGATTCTTGTCTGCTATTGATTCAGTGATAGAATACGCCCCTGAAGGCAGTAGATTTTGAGTATATTGAATGAGGAATGTGTATATGCATTGCGGGCTGCATACTCTTCTCAAAAAAGTTAACAGAAACGTTTCTGGCCACGCCCACTGAGACAGTAGCTTAAATTCAACAGGTGGCCGACTTCAGGATTCTTGTCTGCTATTGGTTGAGCCATAGGCCACGCCCCCAAAGGCAGTAGATTTCGAGTGTTGGACTAAGAAATGTAAGAATGCATTGCGGGTTGCATACTCTTTCCATGAAAAATGAACAAAAACATCTCTAGCCACGCCCCCTGAGACAGAAACTCACATTCAACAGTTGGCCGACTTGTGGAATCTTCTCTGCTATTGGTTGAGTCATAGGCCACGCCCCCACAGACAGTAGATTTTGAGTATTTTTCACTGAAAAATCTAAAAATGCATTGTGGGTTGCATAGTCTTTCCAAGGAAAATGAACAAAAATGTCTCTAGTCACACCCCCTGAAACTCACATTCAACAGGTGGCTGACTTGAGAATTCTTGTCTGCTATTGGTTGAGCCATAGGCCCCGACCCCACAGGCAGTAGATTTTGAGTATTTCGATTGAGAAATCTAAAAATGCATTGCGGGTTGCATACTCTTTTCACAAAATGTGAGCAGAAAAGTTTCCGGCCACGCCCCCTGGCACAGTAACTCACATTGAACAGGAAGCCGATTCAAGGATTCTCTTCTCCTTTTGTTTGAGTGAAAGACCACGTTCCCTGTAAACGCTATAATATAGTTTAACTTTACAAAATTTTTATTGATTCTAAATGGGTGACCAATAATTCTGGTAGAAAGTGGACTCACCGAAAATCTGCAGAGTACCTAATGTAATATTGATATTATTCAAGCTCACAAATCCCAGGTAAAGTCTGTCCAAGCAAAGAAGACCTTCTGGCAAGATGGGAAAATGACTCCAGCTTGATCAATATTGGTTCAAAAATTATTAATTTGGTCCCAAATTGTAGAAAAAATTCTGTAGAAACAATTTAATACCAAATCAATATTTTTTAAACCAATATAGACCGATCTTGAGTCATTTTCTCATCTTGCCAGAGGGTCTTCTTTGCTTGGACTTACTATAGGTGTTGTGGTTTTCCGAGGTAGGATCAGTACCGCATTTCCCACTAGGCTCACTAGGCCCAGGCCTAGGGCGAAAAAATTTGTGTGGGCGCAAAATTTTAAGAAGTGCACACACGAGTGTGGATAACATATGATCAAACATGCGATTGAAAAAATTTTTTGCAGCTAGCTGCAAATATTTATTTATTTTTAAAAGAAAATGAATACTAACTAAACTTCAAATATCCAACTATAACAATATAGGAGGGACATTCAGAGTGTTATGAAATATGATTCATAGTTACAACAAGTGTACACTTACGCAATTCAATGCCTATTGAGTTTGAACTTACTGAAAGCATTGACTTCGGAAAAATAACGATAACTTTGGTAGAATCCAATTAAAGAAGAAATTCCTATAGAATAAGAATTTTACGAACTACTTATCACTGTATGTTTTTTGACCTTAGATGTTTTTTGCAGAAAACGTAATGTAATTAATTCTCATTTTCAAACGTAGTGAATCCCTCCTACCGGAGGAGGCAAGAGAACTGGACTTCAAGGCCCTGAGTAAATTCTGCTCTGGCCTTGGATTATGGAACATGGCATAAGCCAAAGAGGGGATGCCACAAAAGATCGAATGGCGGTCGCGGTGCCTAAGCCCAACCCATTTATAAAAAAAAACGTAGTGAATGTTGTCCATCAGAAACGTAAGTTGTATTTTTTTAGAATTGGAATATAAAAGTTATTGAAAAACTCACATTTTTTAAGTTATTCTACACACCAAGAATAATTAGTACTCTTATGTTTCACTAAAAACATAAGCCTTTATTTAATATTCCTTTAATCTAAAACAGTTATGAGAAAAATAAAGTACGTGTATGGGGGATAAGGGTGTTGACATAGTCCGTGGGGAAGGTGAAGAGTTCAGGTGTAGAAGGAGTGGTAAAGGGACGCGTTTTGGTCTTGTCAGTATTCACTCTCTGGGTGTATGCTCCGGATGTCGATATAGGCTTTGAATATTACTGGAGAGTGTCCTACTAACAGGAAAACCTTCCAAACGAACAACACCTAACATTCCCCAACAAATCCAGACAATTTCTGCGACTTTTTAGGGAATGGAGGGTATTAAAATTGTCTGAAAGTTTTATATTTTACTGCTGAAAATTAAAAATCATGAAATAAATAAACTAAGCAAGAATGCAAGGAATTCAAATTATACGAATGGTTGACAATAACTTGTAATTTATTGATGGTTTTGAATTCAAATAAATCAAAGAAATTATGGCCATACAAGGCAAGAGTAATAATAGAAATAGAAATTGAAATTAATATGGTTATTAATGAGTTCTTTTGATATTTGAATAAAGTTTTGATTTGAGGAATATTTGAGTTCTTTTGGTGAATTATTTGAACGATCTTCACAGTTATTTTTCAGGTTTGTTTCACTATTTAAATTGATATAATTTGCAGTACACTAGGCCTTTATTTACGCGCACTGACGTGCCTGATCAGGACTTAAATAAATTTCTGGTCACTCACAGTTTATGAGGCGGCGGCTGGCGGTCATCACATGGATTATTTGGTAAATTTAATCCAATTTCATCGGCTTGGCATTCACACACTTCTTTAAAAACGTTCAAAAAATAGGAACTTCAAGTTTTAATGCAATTAATTAATAGGAACTTTAAATAATGCTGTGCTGCTTCATTATAAATTTCAATAGGGGAATCGGCTTAAGGCCATCCTTGTTTGTTGAGATCCAAGTAGCAAGTCTCTGGTCTGTGTGTCTCTTCCAGGAAGAAGATTTTTCACAGCCTTGAAAATTTAAAGTTGGTGGGCCAAACAGCCAAAAAATGCCAAATTCGGCAATATATTAAACACAAATGCAGCATAAAAATGCCAAACTGTACAGTAAAACTGAACAGATAACTAGGGAAAGGATGAGCATTGTATTTATTATAAATTGATAATTTTAGAAAATAATAATTTTTAATTTAATTTAAGAGCTGAGGCAACATTTAGCTTTGGCGGGAGAAAGAACACGCAAACATACAACCACGTTGACATAAAATACTTAAATATTAAATCAAAGCCCTGAAACCGATTTAAACCTAGTAAACCATATGTGATACTAGTGTCAAATTTCACATGACTGATAAGGTAACTTGGTCAACAATTAAAGCAGGAATATACAATATTTAACAATCTTATGACTAAATCAAAATTATTTCAGGTACTTTTATGGTGAAATATAAGTTATTCTGGCCTTACTTTCTGCCTAATTTTATTTTTAATTTCATTCATGTTTTCATGAACCTTTCAAAGATTGAGGTTATGGTCGTCTGACCAGTGACAGAAGAAGTCAGCTGCTTGAGCAGTGAATGAATTGTGACGTCACGCTCAGTTAGTTCACGTGGTGGCTGAGCGGAATATTCAAAACGTTTGAGATTAGAGGTAAAACTAGATAATCTGGTTCAAATAGAACCGTTGTGTCACAGTCTGTAGGCCTAGGGGCGCTGAACAGCTAAATGCAGCACTGGGTAGGATATGATACAAGGATGATGAAAAGGCAAGCTTAATAAATTGTCATAATACTGTTGGTGAACTCTGCTTCTATCATAAAACGTTGCACATATATTTCTGATGAGATATTCACAATGTCTTTGAAGACTAGATCGGTGAACTTTCCAATCAAAAAATAATAGTTTGAAACTTCAACTAATGGGAGTTTGCAAACACTTTTTCAAATCGTAGATCTATAGTACTCGATCAAAAATATAGACCAACTCCGGCAAGGAGGACAGCGCGACCGGTGTACAATAAATGCACTTGACGTCTATAGCCTAAGCGCGGTTAAATTCAATTGCATGTAGCTACATCCGCTTGTTTTTGAATACCTGCGAATAGAAAAACTACTTACTTTCGAAGAAAAGATGTTGAAGTGCAAGAGGAAATGTTGTGTGATAGATTTCAATAACAATTATTCCAATTCTGAAGGAGAAGGTTTCATATTTATTCTTCTCCTGGAAACTTGCGACTCGCGGTCGACTCGAGAGGAGCTAATTCAAGGTGGCAGAACCGGACAAACTCAACTTACCTAACCTATAAGCAAGGGATACAGAATATCTGATGGAAATGCTTTCAAATTGACTGATACATCTCTTAAACTATTCCAAACTGATAAATACTTCATAGCTTTACGATATTATTGCTTAGCGATATTATAGCTTAGCGATATTATTGATAAATCACTGATAAAATCAAATAAGAACCCAAAACATTCTAGTCAATTGACATACGGGCGTCTCGCCAAAGGAATGCGCCTCTGTACTGCGCATGCGTTAGATATAGACACTAAGTACAAATTTCGACCATCAGAGACCGGGTAGGTTGAATCACAAGCCAACTTCTGGAGGTCTATAAACGAGAAAACAAACTTGAAGAACAATTTCCTTCTGGGAATTATCGACGAATAATTTAATTCCCTAATGATAAATAATTGACTGACATGAGACGAATTTATTAAGCCTAAAGGCAACGAAAAACGATTTAAACAGTGTAACCGATCTACCGGTTCGAAGTTGTCACTACGATCGAATCAAAGATTGGAAAACAATAATGCACACAGACAACTGCAGCGCGACGCACTCAAGTGGAAGAAAGGTAAACTAAACAAAGACAGCGCAGCGCGTCTACTTAAAAATGAAAGATGAAGCTGGCTCAAACACTCCCAAAGGCAGTAGATTTTGAGTATTTTAACCGACAAATGTGGAAATGCATTGCGGGTTGCATACTCTTCTCACAAAAAAGTGAGCAGAAACGTTCCTGGCCATGCCCCCTGAGACAGTATCCAAGATACTGGAATCTGGAACCTGGATGCTAGATTCTGGAAGCTGGATGCTGAATTCTGGATGCTGCTTGACTGCCTTCATTAAGGACTCTTGGTGCTCTCTACCACACAACCCTATGATGGATGGCGGTGGATGGTGAATGCTGGATGCTGTATGCTGGATTCTGGATGCTGGATGTTGGATTCTGGATTCTGTATGCTGGATGCTAAATGCAAAATGTTGGTTACTTGATCCTGAATTCTGGATACTGGATTCTGGATGCTTGATGCTGAATTCTGGATGCTGGCTGCTGGATTCTGGATGCTGGATTCTGGATGCTGGATGCTGCATTCTGGATGCTGTATGCTGGATTCTGGATGCTGGATGTTGGATTCTGGATTGTGTATGCTGGATGCTAAATGCAAAATGCAATATGTTGGTTACTTGATCATGAATGCTGGATGTTGGATCCTAAATGTAGGCTAAGATACAATTCCAAAGCTGCGGCTCGCTTCAAGAGCTGCTAGAGTTGCCCAGCTCTAGCCATCACATCTCTATTCACATAGCTCAACTATATCATAAGCTTATTGATAACATGTGTAACGAATTATTTGTTATTGCTTATTGATAATATGAGTGAAAAATGAAAAATATTATTCATAAATTTTATAGTCTGAGCAGTATTTGTGATCTAAAAATGTTGATGATGGTCTATTCAGCATATGCCCAATCAATATTTCAATACGGTATAAGGGTTTGGGTTGTGCTCTGGACACTTACTTTGATAAGCTAGGTGTGATTCAGAGGCACATAATAAAAGCGGCCCTCCGAAAACCAAGACGCTATTTCAGCCACTCACTATATTCAGATTTCCCAGTCCTTACAGTAAGACAGCTTTATATAAAAAATCTAATTCTTTACATCAATAAATTCAAAAACTATTTTACTTCATACACTCCAGCATATAATTTCCGATCACCATCAAATTACATTATTCCCAGAACAGATTATGTAGTATGCTGCAGACAGTTTCCATATATAAGAAATAAACTCATACATCTATTACCTGAATTTTTCATCACTTGCAACATTACAAAATCAAACATCAGAAGGATAATTCAGTGGATTAAATCAATGAATGTACATGAGGTGTGAAGTATGAATGTACATGGATTAAAGTATGAATGTACAAAAAGTGAATGTATTTCACCTTTTATATACTATATTCCCATCATACACATACATATACATGAATAATTGTCATTTTTCACTACTTTATGATAATATTATCATTTTCATATATTATAAATGAAAGCCAAATAAAGCTGAAGTAATAATTACCGTTAGATAGATAGCAATAATTATCGTACAATACGATTGAAATTTCGAACTGTTTTTCTGTTACTCGTCGCCGGCACACAAACCAATAAGGTTTTGCATGTAACGCCGATTAATTTTAAGAAATTAAAACATTATTTTTTGTATTTTATAGTTTTTCAAGTGAATAATATTGCTATAGTACCTGTTTTCTCTAAGGTTTTTGAGACTTTGATTTATGAGCAGATGTCATATTTCTTTGAGGCCAACAATTTATTCTCACATAAGCAATTTGGCTTTAGGGCGAGTAGAAGCACAAATGATTCCATTGTTAATGTTGTTAGTGGGGTTATAACCGACATGGAGTCAGGAGATTCTGTAGGTCTGAGGTCATACGATTTTTCAAGAGCGTTCGACACTGTTCAACACGATATTTTGGGAGATAAACTGATTTTCTATGGCTTTACACCAGGTGCAGTAAGACTTATATTGTCATATTTGAGTGACAGGAATCAGTTTGTCTACAAAGATGGGGTTCTGTCAAATGGCAGATTAGTAGAGTTTGGCGTGCCTCAGGGCTCTATATTGGGCCCCATTCTATTCAATAGATATATAAATGATTTGCCAATTAATATTGATGGGAACAGTCTAGATGGTTACCTGTTTGCAGATGACTTTGGTTTAAAAATAAATTGTCCATCCAAAGTTGATCTTGAAAGTGAACGAAATCGAAGTTATTGTATTCTAAAGGACTGGTGTGCAGCTAATAATCTCTCTCTTAATAACGATGAAACCTCTGATTTAATTTTTAATTTTAGAAAGGAAAAAGACGCGAGTCCTCTCAAGTTTCTAGGTTTTATGATTGATTCATGTCTATCATGGGAGGCTCACATTGATTTCTTGTCTGGTAAACTTGCTAAAGGCAAGTAGACTATCTATATGCTTCGTAGACTATCTGTAACTGTTGATAGGCCTGTGCTGATAAATATCTATTACGCACATATACAAAGTCTCTTATCTTATGGAATAATGCTTTGGGCTAATAGTGTAAAGGCTAATTCAATCTTTGTTCTTCAAAAAAAGGCTATTAGGATAATGTGTAATTTGCCTTTCAATGCTCATTGCAGACCACATTTTATTGAACCAGGCTTACTGACATTGCCATCACTGTATGTTCTTAATATTCTTTGTTATGTACAGGAAAATTTGGAAAAATATGACACAAACAATTATCATAACTTAAATACAAGAAATAGACATAAACTTAAAATTCCTCAATACAGCCATTCCAAATCGCAGAGAAACTGGCACTTCATGTCAATAAAGATATACAACTTCACACCTGATAAGTTTAAGTTACTCACATATGCCCAATTTAAAAATAAAATAAAATATGTATTGATTAATGAATGTTAGTACACTGTGAATGATTTCTTTTCGATAAACTGGGTGCAATTTCTGTAGTAATGGTGTATAAAATTGTGTTTGGCATAGGCTATAGACTGATCTATGAATTGAATTTTTTACTAATAATAATAATATTCGTGTGACCTGGCTGGCTCAGGTCTGGTGTCAGAGTTTTCAGGTCGCTCCTGATCAATTTCAGGGCCTCTGACATGACTTAACGACTGTTTTTAGGCAGCCGGGACCGACGGCTTAACGTGTCCATCCGAAACACGGGGGAGTAGCCTGAGAAAAATTCCTGGTCTGACCTGGGTTTGAACCCGGGACCTTTGGGTTGCAACGCCAGCGCTTTACCCACTCAGCTACGCCACCCCCAATTTTTTACTAAAGTGTAATTTGACAAAATCAATGTATTTATTATAAAGATAACTTCATACTGTATATGGCCTATAAACTGATTTATGAATTGTTTTTATACTAAAGTATAATTTGACAAAGTCAATGTATTTATTGTAAAATAATATTGTATGACTAATAAATTCTATTCTATTCTATTCTTATGTATTCTTTTTGTGAATAATTTTTGAGGCAATATAAATTTGATTTGATTTGATTTTGCTTACGTTACACCGGACGCGCAACCCAGCGCTGCGCATGCGCTGTGCACCGCAAACGCTCGCAAACACCTGTTACACCAAGCGCGCACTTCATTTTGCGACGCTCTGCGCTGCGCTACGCCACGATCCGATGAAAATCCGTAAAAATTAATCATATCCACATCAGCAACGCTAAGCTTGTGCGATGATGCATACATCAGTTTATTATTCATAACTTCATCCACGGTAATAATTTAAAGACATCTGTCAGAATAAACAAAATTTTATTAAATTAATCTACCAATTTTAAAATAGAAGTTAGCCTACTCTATTTTTCATCAGATCAACTTTACAACTCCTAAAACTAAGTATATTTTTTACATAAAAAACATGAAAATTTGTTACATAGCAATATTTTTCTATAAGATCATTTAAACATAAGTATACTATTTGTATGGATGTACAGTACGTGTCAAATGTACAAAAATTCCCTGATAACTTAACTACAAACTACCCTGTGCAAGTCGGATAAACCACGAACTAGCAACATTTTGTTTGCAGCCATTTGCAAACGTTTACAATCAATCGCGAACACGTGCGCAGCACAGAGCGGCGCACTTGGTGTAATGTTAGCTATAGATATTTACTCTGTTATAAGGATTACTAATGTAGGCCTATACGAAATCAATAAACAGTGAAATTCACTTGAAAATGACTGTATTTCAATATTGATTTAGTATGCATTGGTAGCCCTAGTAGCAGAGTAAATATCTATAATATACTTATGTTAATAGAGTTATGATAACTAGAGCAGCGCAGCTAGAGCTGGGCAGCTCTAGTAGCGAATTTAGAGCCAGGCAGCTCGAGCCGCGAGGCTGAGGCTGCCCCTCGGGAATTGTACCTTTATAATAGCAACTTCATTGCAGCCATTTGAAATTCACATCGTTGGTGAGAAAAATAATTTAAAAAATCTTAGGAATTTGTTAACGTTCACTGATGAGTTACTATAGAGATTCACTTGATTGTGAGTACTGGGCATTGGGCAATGTAGAAATGTAAAGAAATTGAGAATGCAGAAATTTAATAATCAAAGAAAAGCTTGGATGGATGATAACGTAATGCACACGAGGTATTCGAGCTGATCCTTTTTGAAGCAGAGTGCACAATTTCTTATCTGACGATCACCCAAGTGTATACTTTTCCTTTCAGGCTCTCTACTGATATCTAGTTATTTTAAGAGTATATCTGAGGCGCTCAGTCATGAGTGAAAAACTCTCAAGTTAGTTCATCAGCCAACTATTATTGGAGATCCTATCATGTCCATAGAGGATTTAGAAATTTTGAGCTCAAAGAGAAATAATAAACCTCCCACTTATACAAAAGGATGATTTTTTTCAAAATCCTAAAACTGCCCTTACATGATACAGCCCAACTTGTCTAAAAGGTTGTGCTTTGCAGGCAGCATTCCTTACTAAAGTTCTTCTCAGGAGAGTTCTCATGTTCAAACTCTTTGATAGACAGAATATGAAGCTAAACTCGTAGTACGTGTATACAAAATTGTGTTCCACATCAATTGATCAGTCCAAGTCTAATATATTAAAGTATTATGTTGAATCAAAGGGCTTATAATGTAACGCTATATAATAATCTCTTTGTCTTTATTAAATTTTTAAAGGCACTTTCATAATAGAATTGGATGGTAGACTACATAAACTATGCAGCATAGGCCTAGGCTATGTGCTTAACAATTTGCAGGGATCTTACGAATTGAAAGCATTGGGCTATCTTGTATATTCACAAAAACCAGGACTACGTTGAAGCAGTAGAAATAAACTCTTTTTAAAATCGTATTAGCCTACACAAAAATAACAAGTACTCATTTATTTTCATCTTCTCTCTTCTCTCTTTTCTCCTCTCTCTTCTCTCTTCTCTCTTCTCTCTTCTCTCTTCTCTCTTCTCTCTTCTCTCTTCTCTCTTCTCTCTTCTCTCTCTCTTCTCTCTTCTCTCTTCTCTCTTTCTCTCTTTCTCTCTCTTCTCTCTTCTCTCTTCTCTTCTCTCTTCTCTCTTCTCTCTTCTCTCTTCTCTCTTCTCTCTTCTCTCTTCTCTCTTCTCTCTTCTCTCTTCTCTCTTCTCTCTTCTCTCTTCTCTCTTCTCTCTTCTCTCTTCTCTCTTCTCTCTTCTCTCTTCTCTCTTCTCTCTTTCTCTCTTCTCTCTCTCTTCTCTCTTCTCTTCTCTCTTCTCTTCTTCTCTTCTCTTCTCTCTTCTCTCTCTTCTCTTCTCTCTTCTCCTCCTCTTTCTCTTCTTCTTCTCTTCTCTCTTCTCTCTCTTCTCTCTCTTTCTCTTCTCTCAAATCGTCTCTCTTTATCAAAATAATAATAATAATAATAATAATAATAATAATATTAAGGATGAATTTCATGTACAGTCTAACTTTTATGCTTAAAAACCGATACTGAAGAAGGAAAGGCGATTCAGAACGAAAGTTCATTCAAAAGAGTTGAGTGGTCAAGAAAAACTGAGATCAAGCGCATCTAGAAAACAGGTGGAGAATCGAAAATGAGCCTAGAGGGAAGTGAATTATTCTGACTTTTGTCGATGAGAATAAGAATGAATAGGTGTAGGTGAGTTGAGTAGAGTCAGGTAGAATGAGTAGAGTAGGCAGGCTCAATGACACGGGTGGGGGCGACGTCAGCTGGTCAGACTCCGCCTCTCACAACCATTCCTCATCCATTTTCTTGTACTCTAATTCCATTTCGTGTTTGGTTTTAAATTGTGGAATGGGCAATGAGCTTGAAGAGGTGGAGGAAGCGTGAAGAGGGGGTAGGGTGGACGGCCGATCGATGCAACCACTTCAAACAACTGTTGGTTAAATGGAAATTTTTTGTTGAAAAATTTCTCAATAGAACGTTTTCATAATGGTTTTATGATTTTTATTTTTTGCATCAGAAAGAACTTTATTGAATTTCTAATTACTCTCATCTATCAAAAACATTAACAGCAAACAATTGTGGAAGCTTTCAATCGTGGTTAACGTTTGTTGACAATCATCCAGAGTTGGATAAAAGTTCCAAAGAACGTAGTTATAATGTAAAATAGAAGGAATGTCAATCATGAGATACATGCGATACATTATTCAAGAATGAGAAATCATGTTTAACATTGAACATACATAGGAAACCATAGGAATGTGTATTGGAAACAATACATAGGCAACCATTAGTAATAAAATAGTATCATATGCCCAGTTTATTTTGAATTATTTAAATTCTCCACTTATCAACTTGCCTACAGATCCAGGATAAAATATTGAAAACTGATCAAAATATCAAGAACCAAGATACCAAGTCCGTATTTCAGACACGCGTTCTCAATGACACAGGCCTATGCCACGCAAGGCTAGTAAATCTTACCAGGTGGGATATTTGCCTGGAAATTATGGTTCACAAATCTGACGTCACTATTTTTCTACAGTGTCGCATTCTAGCGCCCAAAATGAAAAGCACAGCTGATGAAAATGTAAACATAACCTATTTTCGTTAGTGTTGAAGAATAGTATTGTTGTAATTAATTCTGATGAGTTGAGAACATCACAATTAACAAGGAAACAATATTTTTAAGTTGTCCTAGTTGTTTTGTAGTGAAATATGATTATTTTCATTTTTATAATCGTATTCGCATAGTTTGAACCCACCAAAGCTTATTTTTTTCTCAACGAGAGCGCCAGCTTCTCGAATCTTTGGCCCCAATTTATGACAACAATAGCATTATATTGTTCTAATATCACAACATTATTCATCATTATTCGACTGTAATAATACTCAATAAATTAATTCATCATTTTTAAATATATTTACAATTATTTTAATTGATATTGAGCTTTTTACGTGATATTTTTTTATTTTTCAATTCTCTGTGGAACAGCTGGAAAATTGGAATCCTAGATACATGTTGAATCATAAATATAGGTATAAAGCATAATGTAAAAAATAAAACTAGTGACGTCACCCGGCAGGAAAAAAGTGGACTGCTGGGCTCTTATGGACGCTGGCCTACCTGGTAGATTTACTTACCTTGTATGCCACGTGTTTATTTGTCATGGTAGAGCTGACACCAAAATGTTAGGCAGTCTCATCTGCTCCTTTTGCGCTACAGTAACTGATGTTGTAAATTAGAGTTTCAATTTGGCTGTGACTATACTCCGTCCACCGAGTGTTCGGATCTAAGCCCCGCCTCCTAGGCTCTGACGTCATGATCCGACCAGCTCACAAGCGGTTGCAATTGCCTGGATAGTAGTAATTGGAACTAAGTGGCCTTTAAAATATTGATGTTTTTATGGTTATTATTTGTTGATCGGCATAATTCACATCGTTCTAACATGAGAATGATTATTATCAATATCACTTGATAGAATTATAGTTGATGAAACAGATTGTTCATAATCATATTTTTGTTATTATTATTTAGACTGCTCACTTTAAGTCGGGAATTTTAAACTCATTCAACTACACACTAACGTAAGTTACTACAAATTCAAGTATAGGCCTATAACCTAATCCATATGAAGTTTAAAATTAATTATATGTAAGAAATGAATGAAATTATTGTATGTACTTTGAATTCAATAGAACCAATACCGGTATTTTTAAAGAATTATGCTGTTTTGTTGAACAAAGAACAAAACATAACCGCCAAAAAATCTTCCATGAGAGTTTTGAATAATTTAAATCAGCTGAAAGAGCACAAGAACATAAATTTTGATAGATTCACTGAAAAGTGGAAGGCTTGCGTTTCCAAGATTTTCACAGCATGACTGTGACCTAAAAAGTAACAGCTGCAGCATGATGATCTTACTTGCCATTGGCTACAGCCCCCTGCGAATTCAAAATGGGGGAGGAGCTTAGGTCCGAACACTCGGGGGACGGAGAATAGATGATGTTTTTGAAATAAGAAAAGACAGTAGTTGCTGTACATCAGTTACCAGTAAGCTACTTCACGTACAGGAGACAGACAAAACCGCCTAACTTTTTGGCGTGAGCTATACGAGCATAAAAACGTGTACGTTCTTGATTTTCAAACCAAAAGTAAGTGAGTCATTTCCATTTCATCAGTTGATCTCCGAATCGATTTCTCTGTAGGTTCTCAGAGATTTCTGAAATCTAGTCACTAATGTCGAAAGTCACAACTAGCTTGATCAATAATAAGAATTAACAGGAATAATATTATTGATTTTTTAGGTCATCACAACTTCAATTATAACCACGGGACTATGAAAACTTTTTGCTATAAAATAATATTTCGAAATTCCTTGTATGATCCTTAGTATCACTTCACATTCCTACATCATACATTCCTTGTATGATCGCTTCACTATGCAGAACTGTAGCAATTTATGTTCAATTTGATCCACTGAACCAGTATTTTTTATCACCGTTTATTCTGTTGTAGAATAGGTATAAGAGTTATATTAGGGTGGAATAGTTTGATGATGTGTAAAGCAGACAGGCAAGGAGGAATTTATCCTAAATTATTCATAGATAAAAGATTGAAATATGGATGAGATTACAATAGACAAAACAGTCAAGTTCATGGAAGAAGATCAAGGCAGACTAACATATTATTATGAAGAAGTCACCTTAAATCCTATTCAACTTAATTTTGGGATCATCATTTCCATTATTGCTCTCTTTAATTCTCTAACAAAAGAACGTAACGTCCAAAAAACTACAATATTCAACCAGAGAAACTTTCAATTTTATCATGTTCATCATTGGAGTTTATCGTCAACGCCAACCTCAGACAGAACAGAACTGTATCATGGATATGTAGTGGCAACATCTAAACTTTTTATACCTGCACTGCATCGAGCATCGACTCCAAGCGTTTTGAGTTCGAAAATAGCTTGTAACTAGACAGTATAACAGTAGGTGTGAAAATTGAATTAGAATAACCCTTAAAATACTTCACAAAATTCAATTTACTTTGACACGTCTTGATTTATTGCAAGAAGCGGCTTGAAGCTCATGGGGATTTTTTAGCTAAATGAGATGGTAATCGTCAATCAAATTCAAAAGCATATTGGGGCAGCTCTTTAATTTATCTTCTGCCAACCGGTTTGATAATATTTTGATGAGAAGTTTGACGTATTACCATCCAGAAGTTAACACTTCTCTTCTGGTAGATTAATCCATTTTTCCCAAATTCATACAGTGAGTCTTCCTTATCAAGAAAATAATAGGAATTACTTCAAACCGGATCAATCATCTTGAATTGAATTCTTAAAAATGCCTGAGAAAATAATCGCATACCAATGTAGAATGGGCGATGTCGAGATTGATATTTTCTAATCAAGAAAATGATTCCATAGTGGTTGAATGATCCTGATCTTGGAGTTCAAAGAGCCTAAAGCTTTGGGATATTCTTATACAGAATTGAAGGAGTCTGTGAGTTACAATCCACAATACCGTTCTTCAAAATATTCGAGAAATGAAAACGACATTATGATTATAGATAGATGGTTTTACTGGAAAACCACCAATTCCAATGAGAGTGCAAAGCACTTCACTTCGTGAACTTCATTGCGATTCATTTGATTGATTTAAGTTTCACAATAGTTCCTACTGCTTTTCTCACTTTTCATGATAGCCTATGATGCTAATTTCCTATTAGCCTACCTGTGCTGATAGGAGCAATCTTAAAATGACAAATCTAAATCAGATTTCAGAAACCTGACTATAAGAGATCTCAAAGTCAGGCTCAATACTTTTGTATGCTTGTTAGATGTTAGATTCCCTTCTATAAAAATAGAACGCGTTACAAACATTAAAAATTTTGATGTCAAGTTGCACTGGAAAAAATTGGATACACACTAGCACTGTGTGAAAATTCATTTCCTGTACAATTACGCGTCCGCCGTTATCCTTTTTGCTCCTAATTTTTCCTCCATTGAGTCCTCTCTACGGTGATTATCATCGAATAACATGGTCCTCTGCTGATTATTCCAATGATATTCCGTGAATATTACACTTGAAATAATTATTGAGAAGTATAAAATATAAATTATTATCAATCTCAGATAATATAATACATTCTTTGTAAGAGTTTCTAGAGTTGGATCCTTGGTTTTCTTACAGTACCAATAATAGATATTGCACTTGTATCCATTTTTATCAGATGATAGTACTTTTACTGGAAATAGATTACACCCGAAATGAATGTTCATTCAACAGGGCTTTTGGTTCAACATTAACAATCCACTATGAATAAGTTTAAAATCATTCAACCTGATTAAGAAGTATTTTCTTTAAATAGTGGGCTGATATGAATAGATTCAAATCCCTGAGGTATATAATCATGCACATCATCATCATCATCATCATTACTACAGCTACCAGTTGATGTATGAGGAGTAGCCTACATTTTAGATTACAGATTAAGTAAGTGTATAGATTAGTAAAGAAGATTAAAAGGAGTTTATGCTGATACCGCTGATTGCTTAACAAGAGGTTGGTGCTTAAATGTAGTCTAAAATTTTAAAATTATAGGTAGCCCTCATTGAAATTATAGAAGCAGCGAGCAAGAGCTACTGGTATTACTCGTGTGGTTTTTGCTCCAACTTTTCCAAAACCATGGAGTGCAGAATGAATACGAGATTAGGCATAGGGCCTATGCGAGTCTGCTATTGAAACTCAAATTTGACCCCCTTATCTGTTATTTCATCAAATAATAATAATAATAATGATAAATTGAAAATTTGATGGAGTATTGTCTTACTTCCACCTAACTTGAACCAGATAAAAAAATGTCAAGTAAATGAGTTGAAGACAAATAAAATGCTTGAAAATTAGTTACCGTACAAGAAAACAAAATTTTGTATTTTGAGGATCCTATTCATGCACAATAATATATCATATCACGACAAGAGATTTGCTCTAAAATTGTAGAAATACTAAATCATAAGAAATAGTCATATTGGAATAAGTATAATGACTCGAGTGAAATCAAATGGAAGAAGAAATGAGCGTTCTTTAGAGAGGAATGAAGCAAGAAAAAGTACAAGGTTGAACGATTCAAAAGTAGACAAAAGCATAGCAAAAAAATGTTGCCTACAAGGTTGAACGATCTAACAAGGTAGCATCGGCGAAATAAGATGATGATGTTGATAATTCAGAATGGAAAATATTAAATGGGAATCAGTAAAATTTTGTAGAGCTGAGAGTGGGAGAGGTTGTTTGCAACCAGTCCATCATTGATTTGTGGCAAGAGAGGAGTACTGGGAAGAGGGGACCGTGATAGCTCAAGTCTTGCGGCCGTGTAATTTCCATTCCAACGACAATAAATTCTTAGGTGGAAAATGCTATAGTGCTCCCCCTCATCGCGCCTCTTGCCCCGCCGCCCAACATTTGTGACTCGGTGTTTGAGATCTCGTAAAAAATGATTGAGCTGCTCGCGGCGTCGCAGGCTTCTGCGGTAGTCGCGCGCTCCTACCAAGTCGTCATCACAAATATTTCCCCGAGTCGTTCGTTGTGGCAACGTCAGAATTTTAATACGAAACCTGTTATCTGGTCGCTCCGATAATTGATATAATTGCGTTTATGAATAATAAAATGACGAATATCCCATGTCAAATATTATAATGACGCGAGCAACTGAGACAGGGAATATAGATAGAGATCGGCTGGTTTGCTCTCGCACTCATTCCAATCTGACCGGATCGACTCGCCTGAATAAATTAGGTATCATTCTTCTTTCAATCCGGATCGGATCGGTAACAAACAAAATGGCCGACTGGCTACCCTCTCGGCCATCTTCCCCACCCCTTACCCACAAAACGAATCAAACCTGAGTTTATAAGTCACGTTAAAGGTTACCTACACCTGAAACGCCTATCTTCTTCTACAAAAAAGCCCACCTTCTTACTATTGCCTTATGACACTCTAAAAGAAACCAACCAAACAGGAGAGATAACGACGATGGAAGAGATAGAAAGAAGGAAACACACCCTTTCTCTGTCTGCGTTGCTCCACTGTTAATCTTCGTTTTAATCTTATTCCCGCGAACGTTCCGGAGGCAACGAGATTCATAAAGCGAGTGGAGTGGAAAAAAGAAAACATATATATGCATAATAGGCTATATGTATTCTGGGCCCGAGTTACATTCGGGACGTAAGAAGAGAAGACTTCTAGCCTGGGGCGCAGTTTTTATTATTTTAAAAGCTCTTTCTCCGCTCTCCGTCTGTGACTACGACTACGACTCGCATACAATAATAATTTTGATTCCTTGCTCCTTTCAATGGCGGACCTGCAATGTTGGCTCGGCTGCCCAACCGCAATCCTCCCTCTCTACCTTCCTCCAACACCTACTCACCCCCTCCTGCTCAATGATGCTGCTGAATTTTCAACTGAAAGTAGCAAGATATGTTAGTATACGTTCAATATTTAGATGTAGTCAACAGAGAGAGCAGAACAGGTCTCCAACCGAAAAAAAACAAACAGTTCAAGAATATTTTCAATGAGAATCATTCGATTCTTAACATGTTCGACGGTAAATCTCTTACAAGAGCTTCATGCGTGTTTCCAAACTCAAGTTATACAATACAAGCTAATTCTTCAGTTTTCACATTATTTTCTGATAGCTTTATCAACTCTTCGGCCCTACACATTTGTACACATACAAATTCTTTTAGATAACGATGTTTATGGAAAAAGAGTAGAATGATATGATACAACATTGCTGGCTTCCAGATCTACAGTTCGATTATTTCAAATTATGTGAAACCGATTCCATGTTTAATCTCAATACAGAGAAATATTGACTTTAAGGTTACCCATCAGCTTTTCGGCAATCTAGATCTAGCTAGCAGATCTAGCTAGCCAGCTATAATCTAGTTAGCAGAATCTATTAGTAGTTTAAATTAGCCTTTTAGAGGTAATCTTGGATAATTTCCCATTTTTCTTGTTGCTGATGTAGGTTATATAGTTATCCTATAGTACCAGGAGCGTAATTGAATTTCAATTTCTAGTATTTCAATTAGATATTCAAATAGGTAGCCTAACAATCACTTTCTGCCTCTCTAAAAGCCTTTCCTCAGTTATTTTATTGCATATGCAACACCAATGACGTCCGCATTCTCATATTATTGGTTTGATGAGGTTTTGAGATCATAATTTAGCGATTTCACACTTTTATTTTACCATCATCAAACAGGAAAGGTCCATTGAGTAGATATCTTACTCAGTTTTCTCCTTCACGAATGCTTTACCATTCATCCTGCCTTGTTCCTTACCTCTTAGTTACATTATATGAGATAATCAAGCTATTTATAAGATTAGATGAGTATCAGTGTGCTTCATTTTATTTTAGTAGTCAATAAATTAGAGACTGATATTCGAAGAATAGTGGATTTTTCAAAATGAATAATTGATTAAAAGGCTCAAGATCATCACTGAAAAGTGAACTGGTAGTTATAATTTTTTTGTCGAATCAAACACAAGCTGGAAACCTATTGTTGAGTAAAACGCAAATTAAGGAGGATACGGCTATTTCTCAAACTTTTAAGGGATTTGAGGCATTCACACTATCTCATAATAAAATTTGAGATTGAATGAGTGGTCTTAGTGTTGGGTAATTATTTTCCAAAGTAATAGGTATAAGAAGAATTCGAAGGTAGAAAGGATGAACAGCAGAAAGGACCCCCAACACCACCGTCTCCGCGTACTTGAGTAGGCCTGTTGTAAAAACTATTGCAATATTTGAAATTTAAATGTACTCAAAATCATTGAGTCAATATTTTACTCCTGTTTCGAAATATCATTATGACTTGAAACCGCAAGTCTCAAGAGATCTTAATTTCTACCTAATGAGACATTTTACCCCTGTATTTACCCCTGCTATATTAATCAAGGATTCAGGCATTGCCAGTTTCAGAATTAGGAAGTGATTTACTTAAATTGACCGTATATTAGAAAGAGTTCTTGAATCGACAGTTTCCAAGATTTCATTGCAGTGGAAATACGATTGAGTTGGGCCGCATCTCCCTCTGAGATGGCGGAAGCTTGATTCTTCATTTCCGAAATCTAATAAAACGGTCAAAATATTCGGACCGAAAAGAAATCAGAAGGGAGCAAGTCGGCCGCAAGTTGAGGAAATTTATTTACGTCTCGGGCAAGTATTTCTTCTCCTCGAATAGTTTTCGGCAGAAACGGGAGACCCGGAGGCTGTTGGGTATCCGCGGACCGATGGGGTTCTTGTGAGGCCCTTCTTCTGACTGCGTTTCACCCTCTCATAACGGTCAACGTGGTCTCCCCATTTACATTCAATTTCGCTACGCCTCGCCCAATTATATCCCATCATCCCTTACTTGGACCCGTAATTTCTGTGTCGAAGGCCGTAATTCTTCGGCCTCTCAACCTTCTATCAGACGTTTTAAAGATATTACTTACAGTCGATCAATCGCCTCCGGTACTTTGTCAAAGAAGTTCGGCACTCGTATGGCGCAGATGGCATCAACACACCGCTTCTATCAACATCTTTATGCTGCTTCAATCCGTTGTAAACAACTTCGATTGGTTTAAAAGTACTGAATCAAGAGTCTGAGAACTAGTGAACATGCATTAGCTGGAGACAAAGTTTAAAAAATCACTATTCAACAATAAGGTTTCTAGTACCATCAAATAAACTAATTGTGTCGTGATTGATATAATACTTTCACTGCAACTAAACTGGATTTTCAATTCGAAAAATATGTAATTAGTGCATTCAGTGGTTTTCCACATGAATGTTAATGAATTGATCCGGGAAAGAATGGATAATCTAGTGAAGTTAAAATAAACAAATAGGGCAAAACGAATTTTATAATTGGAGGGATTGTAAATTGTCAGTAGTAAATAGTGGAAGTAGACATTGATTTGTTACATCGATTTGTGGTTTTTTTTTACACTAACATCAGAAACAACAAATTTGAAATATTTTGCGGGAAATTGATCTTAGTGAGATTGAATACTTGAAGATAAATCAAATCGCAATAAAGTTAGGCAATTAATCGGTAATTTTACAACTATAGGATAATAACTGAGAGGATGAGGCCTGGAATGAAATTTTCCATCAAATAAATGCAACTTTTCATCAAGGGTTCATCATACTTAGAAATATCCTAACTCTCTTTTTAGAAGTTTTCTTCATTAATCGATAGAATTCTCTTTCTTTATCATCGACGCACGAATCGCACATGTGGGTGTTCTTCTATTATTTCAGAGGCGCACAGAATGAAACACGCTAACCATGGAGAAGCAATAAATTGTGGAATACGTTGATTTATCAATGAAGAGAGGAAGCGAAGCAACCAAGCTGAACAATAATAATGGAGAACAAAAGGATTCAACTTTTAACGAAAAACGAATGGGAAGCGGAGGTGTGAGTGGGAAATTGCAAACGTGGCAAAAGGGCAAGGAGAAGAAGATCGCGGGATGCCTGCAGCCTATTGCGTTGCGTCTTCCCCGTATTGCATCTCACGGAAGCTTCATCCTCAACTCAAACCAAAGTACACATGCTGGATCCTTTACAGCCTCCAACTCGCTTCACTTTGTCATCAGATCTTTTATTAATCTTAAAGCGCCGCGAAAACCTTCTCTCTTCACTTCTCAGTCTTTCTCCCACGTAACAGAATTTTTTGTCTTTTCGACGACGAAACGATAGAGTGCAAAGGAATTACACTCCACTCGTGAGACAAGGGAGCCCGCAAACCTGGATTCCACCAGAAAACTTCCAAAGATTAGAACGGATATCAAATATAATCTCTTTAAAAATCGTCTCCCCTTTGAGCAACTGAACATCACATGAGAGCAAACATACCAACCACACAAAATCATTCCGGTTCAATATTCTCCCCTTCATATAGAATTCACATTCCAACGACGTTCTTTGCAATACGACTCACTTTTTTCTTGTATGGATTCATTGAGGCATAAAATGAAGGAATTGTTTCAAAAATAATAAGCATTTTTCCTGCAGACATTCTTCCAGTTAACGCTGTACCGGATTTAAGGGTAGGCCAACTAGGCTGGCGCCTAGGGGCCCGCACCACAAAAATATTGAAAAGAAAAAATATTCTTAGAAAAATATCTTTTAGAACTTGGCAACTTGCATTCGAGCAAACTAATATCAATAAATTAAATGGCCAAACTGTGTTATATAATCTGTATTTGTTGAATGTAATGCATCTGTTTAATAATAATAATACAAGTTGAAACTATTTAAACCCCTTTTGAACAAAATCACTGTCTTTGGTGATAGAACTTCGATTTGCTGTTCACCTGCCTGGTGAATTGAATTCAGATGAATTTTATTTGTTTAAGCTTACAATTATTTACAATCACTTATTATACAGCAAACCGTACTTAATAAATGAGAAATAAATACATAAGTTTACAAATAATGAAACTAATAATAAGGCTTGAAACTCTTGAAGTTCTTTTTTATGACCGTGGCAGGCAGTATGAAATTGTAGATATATTGCTAAGCTGTTCTGATAGTGAATAATAAATTATTGTAATAAGTTATATGCTTTGGCAGTTACCACTACCACACTACCGTACGAAAATTGGCAGTTTGGCACTTATTTATTTTATGAAAGTTGAATTCAACTTTGAATAAATAAAATGAAAACTTGATACAAACTTCAGCTTGAAAATCGCAACAGTTCTATCGGGATCAATTATTTTGCTAAGTAAGCAAGTGAAGATTTGTTAGTAGAGACTGTAGCATTGAAAGAATAAGTTGTATAGTTTTAAATTTTATCCCAATCTCATAATGAATGAGTTTTCAATAACTCATGAATATTCCTTGAATTTGTAATAGTTTTTCTTAATAAAAAATGAATTTTTCTTCCCATCGTAAAAAATAACATATTTTCGATTTCAAAAACTAGGAAATTAACTGGCCACTACATCCAGTAAATGTGGCCAGTGTTCAACAAAAGTTACAAAAATATAAGGATACAAATTGTGATTCTAGTCTATACAATTTACAAAGTTAGAAAACTGCCTGCGGCGCATCGTAATGAAATTATACAAGAATAAAATAAAAAACAAATTTTCAATCACTCATGATAATAGTCATGACTCTAGCTGTTGCACGTTAAATTATAAGTGGTTTATACCAACAACATTATTATAAGGATTTATTAGAGGAAAAAAACAATTAGCCATAAACTATAAGATTTTGAATCAAGGAAATATTACAACGATTTATTTAGAAAAATATCACATATATGCTAAGAAACATCGAATTCTTACACTACTCTACCTTAATACACTTCTGAGAGGCCAAGTGTCGCTCACAGCAAATAACCATCTTTTGGCTCTTAAATGATAGTGGCCCCAGATATTGTTTTTGAATCTTAAACTCAGTACCGGTATTGAATTGATCTTATATAAGCTATAATTATCAATATTTTATACTTAAAAAATAGAAATTTTCTTATTTAATATATCATTGCCTTCTGAAACGCAATTTAAGAGTAAATTTTCACAACATTTCCCGGGGGAGGGCCCCCCAACCCCCTGCTTAGCTGAGAGGGCACACCCCCCAGATACCCCCCATCGGGGCCCGCACCACAAGCTGAGCCTAGGGGCCCACAGATCCTAAATCCGGCCCTGAGTTAACGTACAGGCAAAAAAATACATAGATAATGATAATAATTGTTAATTTCCCAACAAAATGTGGTTAAATAGATCTGAAATTTGAATAATATACAGTATAATACAAATAGAGCGTAACAATATACTGATCTCTTTTGACCACTCTGACATTCAATTTAATTCATACATCCATCGATTGTGCATTGATTTCCCTAGTTATCGAAACCTCAATGAAACTGGCGGTTTGCGAATGAATAACTGTTATGAATACTGAAATCTTTCAGAGAAGATGGCGAGCTGTCTGCGAGAGCGAATCAGGTCAACAGCGAAATTCTTCACTCTTGTAGACCGTTTTCTCAAAATCCTGGAGGAGATGTGATAATCTCTGTAAGATATGCTTATAAATAATCTTCAACATCAATATGAAATAACTTCACCATCCGCAATTTATTTTTGGAGTCTACTCCAACAGAATAGTGGTTAACATTGTTGTCCATCGAATGGAAAGATCTTAGACATCTCTCCTGGTCTTCAACGATTCTTGGAAGTGGTTCGCTTATATTTGAACGCTAAGAGCTGAACGGCAAGAGAAGAGGATAAGCATATAATTCTATTGAATTACTGTCTAAGATAAGATGCAAGGATGGCAAGATCCAAAGGGTGTTGTAGGTGTGGAGAGAGATTTCGCTTAAAGGAGTTAGTTGGGTTTTTGGGTGGGGGAGGGGGGAGTGTTAAGTGCTAGCTCCCGATTTATTGAAGGAAGCTGGTGAGGGGGGAGGGTCTTGGAAGTGTCGCCGCATAGTAATGTCCACCCAAGACAAACAAGAGACGGCCGAGGAACGTGCTGTATCGGAGCAAGGAGGCCGTCTTAAGACGTTGGAGTAGATTAGTGGTGAGAGGGTCTAGTGTGTGCCGGAGACGAACTGAATATTCCCGGATTAATGCCGGCAAACTGTTACTGCCCGGTCCATCTCAGCGAACCCAGGTGCAGCGCAGTGCAGGGCCCAGCCTCAGCACAAAGCAGTTAGCTGCCCGATCTAAGGAAATTAATAGCCGGACCCAACCCTTCCTCCATCAACTGCATATTAAGAACACCCAGGCTACCCCTAAGAAACACTCGCACAGCACACATGGCTCAAGCTAGCATTAATTAATTGCCACATAAACAGCACACTACCACAATCATACATAGTAACCTATAGTTCTCTGCACAGAGTTTATATAGTAATATAATTAGAACCATTGGTAGCCCATAGCTCTCTGCACAGAATATACATAGTTATACAATGTAGTACGGTTGTATGTCCCCTTCCATAAAAGATGCAAGGCTAGATGCTGGTGGCTCAGTGACCTGTGCACTCGCCAACACCGACAAACAACTAATATTGTACATGTTCCATGTATACATGTATACACATGTAGGTGAGCTCAACCCTGGCTATACATCCCTACTACGACAATATCTGTATTACACCTTGAATGCGTGCAACTCATCAATTCCAGCATTTTGGTCACTCGACAATGTCATTGGGTCAACTGCTCAAGTTTATCATTGGAATATGGGGAATGTATGCCTGCCTTAAGAATGACGATAATGACTGTTTATTTCTAGTGTAAAGAGGGTAATAATGAGTGCAAAAGTGTATTGAGATCTATCTCATAGGAAGAAAGACCTATCAAGATATCTACAATATATTTTGATAAACGGTGATTAACTTTCAACAACTCCAATCAATGATTGATCTATACACTTGTTTCCTACTGTTTTTGAATTCTTCACCTTCATAGTTAACTACTATACTGAACAGTAATCAATTAACATAGCCTAAACCTAAATTTCCAGACCTCTGAGATATAGGTATACTTACCCATGTTTGTCTAGGCACTTATTTAAAGTAAGATGGTGGTTGAAATTGCTCATTTTAGTAATAATCGGTATTTTAAAAGTGTTCTATATAATTATTAAATTTATGATTTTAAAAAATTATTTCCGTGATATGGAAATCATTCCCTGATAATCTCGTATTGTGATTTTGGACAATGTTACATTATTCATGATGTTTCAGAACACAACCCTCTAGTATTATGATGGAATATACAACTAATTGTGATACTAAATAGGCTAAAGAGACCAATGGAATCACGAAAAATCTGATATCTAAAAATAGGTCTGGTATCTAGAATCCTTCCTTTGAAATTGTAAGAGAATAATTAGTAATCTTTGAATAATAAATAATCAGAGAGTAATAAATCTTTGGATTTTTTAATCATCGCATCATATCATTTGTGGATAAATCCGAAGTAGGCTATTGATATAACCGCTGTACATATGTAAATGAATATCCATAGCAAAGGATATTTTTCCATACGCCACTTCTGTCTCCTAATAAATTGACTGAAAAGACCACTTCTGTCACCAGCGTTAACAGGAAGACTCTTTTAGTACATTTCATTCGAAAAAATGCACTATTGTTCTTGCCCTGACAATCGAAAATTTATGATGTGATATATTTTTTACACGTTTCCGAGCCCCTAGAACACGAGTTTGATGTCCGTTGAAATTCATATATCTCTATATATATATTTACATATGTACAGATTCTTGTGAACACGATAACTCCCAAAGGACTTGTCGGAGAGCAACCGAATTTCGCACAAAAATCATTAGTGCTAATATCTCGGTCAAGTTCGTTAACCAGCCAAATTGGTCCAAGGGTAGGGGGTGAAATTAGTGGATGAAAGTTTTGAAAAATCACTACAAATCGACCAACATCTTGATCGTTTTGAAAATTGGTGTGTATAATACCCTTATCATGCCCTACAATTTGAGCCATCAACGAAAAAATCCAATCAAAAATGGCGGAGAAAATGGCGAATAATATGCCAAAAATCGTGTTTTCATGGGTTTTTCGAAAACGGCACTTTTGAATTCATACCCTGAATAGCTCATTATAAGTCATATGATTTGAGCTATCATAGAATTGCATTTGAAATGCACTCTTTCCGACCGCCAGCTGCCGAAGCGAATTTTTTAGGCCTGAATTTAAAAAAAAAAGATCTTGGTTTTAGTGTCAGTTCTTTCAAACCAGCTGTTTTTAAATGGGTGTTACAATATGAATTTTCGTTGTTGAAGAGTCGAACCTAGTTTTTATTTCGGTTAAACTATTAACTAGTTGGGGGATAGATTTCTAAATTATTACACTGCTAAATTATCTTATAAACACCGTCAAATTTGTCAATTATGTGCTGTATTTTGATTCAAGTTTGTTCCATTGATAGAACTCATTCAGACCTAAACTAATCCATCGCTAGGAAGCCTGACGAATAAATAATTATTATTCTCTACCACATTCATAACTACTGAGACGATAATGTAAATTTGAAAATAGCCTTCATATTGGAGATCACTCCATAAACGTTAAATTGTAATCGACTATACCGTACCCAATATAGGGATGGATTATGAGCTTGTATCAATTATAAATAATAATGAAATTCGAAGTAATCTATTCTGTAAGCGGTTTTTAAAAGGTGTTTCTCATTAGAGTGTGGTAGTTGCATTGGCTGTCTATCGAATTAGCTCGGTGGGCTTCCAGTTCGGTGGCGTGATTCAATCAGGTGTAATAGATTTATTTCACAGTCTAACTTGTATACTTCGTCTTAAATCTAAATTGATGAGAATTCGTTCCAATTTCCTTCTACTCGGTCGGTATCAGTTCAGGATAAGGCGAGAACATCGATTGCTAATGGAGAGCCCGCCTGACCAATAGCCAAGCTCCAGCCACCATCTCCCTCAGGCAGCATCTAATGAACAACTGTTTCTTCTCTTTTTACTATATTCCCGATTTTAATAACAACATGAGATCGGAATTTGGTCTCGAACCTATGCTTCGAAAACGCAGAGTACGTGATCCATTTATCAAGTGACAATAGCTTCACAACAAGGCAGGAGTGAGGGAAGTATTTTGAATAACAATTGGATTATTGTACGTACATTGAACAAATAAATTGGGTTCTTTGTTCGATTTAACCCAATATCCAGGAATCAAACACAGAGAACTTCAAATTACGCATAATGAAAAAAATATCTATTACCTCTGGTAACATGTTCCAAAATATTGACTTACAAGTAAATAGTCAAGAAAAATACATGTCTTTTGGAAGCCTTCAAATTTACTCGTGAAGCCTAAATTTTATTAAACATGATTTTTAATTCAATTCATTTGATCAAATATCTTTATTCAAGTGATACATCTATAATAATCTCAGGGAGGCCACACTCTCTCCGTTCAAACTGAATGCAATTAAATGTGATTTCAACTCTTTTTGAGCTGTAAAACTGAAAACTTTTTCACTCTGAACTATTTTACACGACAATGCAGTCATAAATTTGAATATTAGTTTAAATATAAACTACTACTCACACGTGGAGTGCTTTCGGATTCTGCTCCATTTTCAACACTGCCTTCTTCATTTTTGTTGACACTGTTTGGTAAAGGGAGCGGTGGTGTTGGCGGTTCTATTTAAATTATAGTGACGAAAAGTGGGTGGTTTTGTCTGAGTCTATTAGTGTGTCGAAAAGATTGTGGGATTTGAAGTTGAGATGATCATTTAGGATGTTTTGTGGATCGGTTTTTATATGTTTGTATATTTCGTACTGTTCCAAAGTGTTGAGTTCTGGTCCTTTTGCTTTAATGTGTCGAATTTTCAAATTATTGCTGATGTTTGTATAGGTGTGGTTGTTCTCTTTTAAATGTGTAGCATAGGTTGATTCACATTTGGTGGTTCATTGGTGGTTCATTCACAGATGGTTTTCATTGATATTATTCATGGAAGAAACAAGAGCAGAAAAAATAACCCTAACATGGGAGGTGAAATAACATGCATTATTTCAATGAACTCAAGGTATTCTGTACAAAAGTACAAGGAAGCTTTGGTGTTTCGTGGGAAATATAAGCCGGAAGTGAATTGTAATCGTTATAACTTAGTTTCTCAGACATCGTTGTCTCACATTATAGTTCTCAGATAAGAGTGAATCTGAACTGTTATCAAGATCTTACACTATCGATTAGAGATGTGTCGATTCGATGGAAAGTCGATTAGATCGGGTGACGGCGGCGGCGACTGCAGGCAGTGCATCTGGAATAGCAGGAAGAACGTTGTTTGGTTTTTACTTTTTATCGTGCGTTTAAAACAAAATAAGGGAGGCGAATAAAAGGAGACCATTAAGTGTTTAGGAGAGCAATTTGGAAAGGTGGAGCATTTGGCTGTCGGTGTATAGTGCGATGCGATCCGATGTGGGTTCAATTACAGTATTTCATTTACGAGGCAAAGCCGAGCATTTTTTCATTGCGTTGTTTTAGTGTCGACTTCGATGATTTATGTCGGGTGCGGGCAATTAGGTGCACTCTTTCTTACTCACTCCGTCTCTCTCGCATTACGAATCTTTTATTCATGGCAGACGAAGACATTACAGTCTATGCCTCTGCCTGCAGGAAACTGGGGCTGCAGCTAACATTCAGTTAGCTCACAAACCAGGTCAACTGAGCGACAAACAACACTACTCGATCCTATTGTCCCACTTTTTCAAATAGAGCACCCCGCCCAACTATGCGAAATTTACAATCAAATTTTTTCATTCTACTTTTAAATTCAGCTCATTTTTCCATTCTACTCCACCACTTTTCCTTCATTTTTTCTGTATTTTTCATCCTTACCTATTTTCAAGTATAGGCTATTCCATTATTTTTCTTTAATTTTTCTAACTGTATTGTCTATCTTCAATAATAATTGTGACCTGCAATCATGCAAACATGCGCAGGTCAATTTTTTATATTTTACTGAACTACTTTGTTACTTCATCCATAGTATTTTCTTCAGAAGTGGAATTATAAGTATTTTATTTATGGTCTTTTCACCTCCCGTCTCCCGTCTCCTTAAGCAGAAAATCATTCAAAGATGATAAGAAACGACAAATTCATAAGAGAGATAAGGGTGACTCACCTAAAAGCTAGTTCATTTGTCTTCATTGTTTTAGATTTCATGAAATTATTTGGGTCTTATTCTAGGCCTAAAGCAAACATAACCATTGAATATTGTTGTCTATTAAGAGGATCAAGGCCACAATAATAGCCTATCATAATTATTATCACCTGCAATTAGCCTTATTTGACATGAGCATGTCAATTTGTAGTTTTTCATACTTAAGACAGTGATTCCTTTCTCAGGAATGGTCTCTCAGGAGCAGGTCATTTTGTAATATTTTCCATTGAAAAACATTCCTCTCTCAGGAATGTTTTAACTTCTTTTGATATCTTCATGCGTTACCGACCTCCACTCTAATATTTCTCGCAAACGAATTGCAAGTCATTGATTCTGGCTTCATTCTCCTTATCTCAATCCTCATGGAGCGAGGACACCGTTCCATCATCATTCTCCTAGAGGTTTCAATGTGGCGGAAGAATTGGAAAGTTACATTACTGACAGGCCAAATATTACAGTATTCGAAATAAGCCATGTTCGACTTCGCCGAGCAATATAATAGACTTATTCATCCACAAAGTTTTTAAAGTATGTTGTGTGAAGTAAAGTGAAACAAAAGTTTTCGCATGAAAATAGGTAGTTCAGATTAAGCTATTGATAAGAAGGTATATAGCAGCAGGCAGCAGTAATAGTAATCTAAGAAAGAGTCACCAGATGGCGTGGAGCGGGTTAGAGAAGCAGCAGAATATTATAAATACGATATCCACTGGATGGATATGCTCTCGCCTTTTGTCTCCTAATATTACTCCCCTGTAATGAAAACAACATCAACGGCAACTAAAAACGAAAGACGATACGCATTAACGTAGAAGGAAGAAGGAAAGACGAAGCACAGCACCAAAGAAGAGTGTAAATTTGCATAGCGGGGCTGAAGAAACGACGAGGACAAAAATTACAGCGCAATTTATGTTATTAAATGATTTTTATCGTCCTTCGCTTAATCAGCACCGTCGTCATAATTCGAATGAGAGCTGTAGGAAAGTTGAGAAGATCGGCTTTCTTTATACCTACTCCATCATCACTGGATGTATTAGTCACTCGGTCGTTTCATTTCGCAAGTACTGTCTCTTAAAAAAGGAGATTATGAAGAAAAAGAAGAAGAATATGATGAATAAATAAAGAAAAAAAGGGTGGTGGAATGAAAGTTCAAGAAGAGGAGACACTGAGAGGACCTTTGCAACAGGAGAAAGATGACAATGAAGAGAATAAGAAGAAGAAGAAGATCGAAGTTGACTGTAATGAGACCGGTGGCGCCGGGCATCACCTTTCAACTCTATTCCTCTCTCTCACTCACACTATCTTTCACTCTCACCCTCTTTGTTGCCTCCTTCCCTGCCACTTTCAACCCAACTGTTAATTAATTAACAATTACTGTAGCCAGCCCAGCCCGTTGACGAGGTTCACACTGATGCCAAACGAAAGATCAAATTATGAGTGCAGAAGATGAAGAAATTTGATATTTAATTTCCACATTTTCTCTGAGCCACTTGCCTTCGACGCCCACTCATCTTATTTTCACGTTGCATCCTGTTGAAAGCTTTTCATTTCACTAGAAACAATACTTTCCCTGCCCGTTGTGCAAGTATCAGGTATCAGAACTACGTAATTATAACACCATTCGCGAATAAATTGCAACAACTTTTGGCGAATGAATAATGAATAATATGATGTGTTGTTACGTCAATTTCATACACTTAATGTTTGATAGTAAGGGTAACAGATAACTCTTCAATTAAATCTAAAACTGATTACGGCTCAATTAGAGCTGAATAGTGTTTATTATTTCATCATTTGGAATCTTCCATTATCTCAATACGGATAAATCGATCTGGATTGGAATCTGGATCAAACCTTAGAAGAATTTTTACAGATTGTCTGATAAGAACAAATATTCATGAAGACTTATTGTATAAAAATCGGAATCATTTTAAGGTTAAGGTCTCTGTTTGATTGGTTAAGAATATAGTTGAGAAGATTATTATGAGGAGGAAACCAAAAGGAGAATACAATGCCAAAATTGGAAACGTCACAATATAGGCTACTTCAATATAGCCTACAATTTTCTCAAGAATTAAGAGCAATATGCCAAAAAAATTTTCTCTTCTTCCTCTTCTTCTTCTTCTTCTTCTTCTTCTTCTTCATTATCATCTTCATTTTCTTCTTCTTCTTCTTCTTCTTCTTCTTCTTCTTCTTCTTCTTCTTCTTCTTCTTCTTCTTCTTCTTCTTCTTCTTCTTCTTCTTCTTCTTCTTCTTCTTCTTCTTCTTCTTCTTCTTCTTCTTCTTCTTCTTCTTCTTCTTCTTCTTCTTCTTCTTCTTCTTCTTCTTCTTCTTCTTCTTCTTCTTCTTCTTCTTCTTCTTCTTCTTCTTCTTCTTCTTCTTCTTCTTCTTCTTCTTCTTCTTCTTCTTCTTCTTCTTCTTCTTCTTCTCCTGCTAGCATTCCTCTTCTACTTTGCCTTTTCCCATTTTATATGGAAACAGCATTCCTGTCTCAAAATTATCTGCCTCTCCTTCATTCAGTTTCCCATGTCTCCTCACTGTTTTTTGCTGATCTTCTACATACGCATGCCCTTCCTGACGCTCCATTTGAGTGTGTATTTCCTGACACCCTCACCATTTGAGTGTGCATTTCTAGTAAAGTTGATATCATATCCTTTGAAAGCGAAATGATCAGTACAATGTATACATTACAATGTATTTAAATCAATATAATTATCGATTCTTCAACTCCGTTCAACTTTAAAAAATTAAAATAGTATAATATTACTATCTACTTGAAAAGCATATTAGTTTTAGAAAAATAATCCGAGTGCAGGTAATGTAGGGATGGGCTGGTATTGACGGAGTGGAGTGTGCGTTGTCACCAGTAGGAGAGATCGGTGGCAGGTGAACCGCGTGGCGGTGCCGGTGCGTGTCAAACGGCAATAGCTCATTGAGTCGCTGGCGTCGCGCGCGGCTTTGTTACACAACGGACAATAGGCTTTGTGTAAGAAGTAGCAGGACAATGGCCGGCCTTCGACAAATTGCTTTCTTCGTCCAGAAAGAAAAACGTCGAGTCGAAACGGGAATCGAACCGGGGGCGTGCCGACTTAGGCAACCATAACTATATTCATACGAAGAAACAGCAATGACCTCATATTATGAATTATAACTATATTCATCCGAAAAAACTAGCACCTCCTCCAGGACCAACAAACCTCTCGACAAACATATCTATATCTCCCTGAAAATAAAATTCAACCCCTACTCACAGGTGTAAATTTCCACCTGTCATATAAAGAAATTTATCAAGCCAGTAATTGCGTGACTGCTGATAGGCGGACTAACACGAAGCCCCCGATGATTTGGTCACTGTTGTCATGATGTTTCGTCACTGCTTATTAGCATCTGGATTGGGCTTCCAAAGGGTAACAGGAAAATATAGGGCTCATGGAGCACAGGGTTGATAGAATAAATAATGCTGAATACATCAAGGTGATAAAGTGGTTAATATTTAAGGTTGTTCATGTTGAATACATGGATTGGGGATAGTAAAATAATTTATACTTACTGGATGAATCGTTCGCTTTTCAGAAGACACTATTCATTTATATAGAATTTGGATGAGTGAAATGGCAGAGTAGTTTAGAATTGGGAGTGTACATGTCCATTTTTTCAGAAAATGGAGTTTCTTTTGAATAGTTAGAGTGTAGCAGCGTTTGGTGGAGGAACGAAACATTCCATTGCAAACATTATAAGTTAGAGCATGATAAATTCTTGAAAGAATGTAAGTACCGGAGAGTTTTTTGTACTTATTGACAAATAGTCCGATATCCCACTGGACGTCAAAACTGCAATCGTAGAAACCAAGCAACGAGCAAAGTGTGAAGTTCGAAAATGAATCCAATTGAATATTTCCAGATGTACCTTCTCAAATTATATCAGGCGCGAAAATGTTTACTTCTTAGTAGGTAAGAAAATGTTGAGGTCCTTGGTAATTCCATGTTTCTTTCCTCTCTTAAGATCTTTTATTGAGAGATAAAAGCAGCCTGCGTTTAGGACCCTATAGTTAACACTGTTACATTAGCCCTTCAAATTACTATGTATGTGGAGACCAGCAAAAAAAAACAATTCGTAGCACGTTTTTGTCTCTCTTTCAAACACTCTTACCTAATGTTACTCTCTTCGTTTTTCTCTTGATGCTTCTTATGCTAGTTGGAAACGTTATTTCTCCCATGGTTACAAATCTATACAGAAAACTCTCGCTCAAGAAACCAACAAACAATTTTATTCATTGACAAAAATAATCATTTTAATGGAGATAGTATATGCTACCTATCTAGGTAAAAAGTAGAGACTACTTTATATTCAAATGAGGAATTCTAAATGTTGAATCCACCTCTATCTCTGAATTTCATCTTCAGAGTTGGTACACTCACTCAAATTATAACTGTCTGTGTAGGAAGTATCACACGAAACTCCTTATTAATTGCCAATTCAAATGTTTTGATCGAAAGCTGCTAAGAATCTAGGGTATTTCTATTTATTGAAAAAAATCATTTCAGAGATTGCGCAAACTAATTGTACTCATATGTAATCACATTAGTGCTGCATAGCATTTACGGTGCGATTTTTACTGGATTCTCAATATTATACTCTATTGTCAAGAGAAATTGGAAATAACACTTCTGATTAATCCACTCTCCAAAGTGACAAACAATCAATTCTCATTCAATGAATAAAATTTATTAACTGAACCTATTAAAGAACCCAATCCATTTTAAAATCTGGATCACTTTCGAATGAATCGAAATGCGATTCACAGGAGCACATTAATTAATCTTATGTTAAAATTGAAACCCGACACATGATTTTTCTCAATTAAAATCGTTTGTCTAATCGATTTCATGATGTAGACCTATCAACCTTCAGTTCTAAATTAATTGTTGGTGGATCTCCTCCTCTTATCTAAATAATTTTACATACAATTAATTCAATACAGATGGTTACATCTCTGTAATAATGGAATACCAAGGATAAGCATACCAAAAAATGAAATAGTTCAATTTCTACACAAACACATCTCATTACTCTTAAGTTCGTCATCATCTATTCTTTCTATACCTTCCTCCTCTTCTAAC
Source organism: Sogatella furcifera (assembly GCA_017141385.1). Taxonomy (NCBI): domain Eukaryota; kingdom Metazoa; phylum Arthropoda; class Insecta; order Hemiptera; family Delphacidae; genus Sogatella; species Sogatella furcifera. The sequence continues at coordinate 23,629,435 of CM029549.1, forward strand.
TTACTGAGAATAATTCTACATTTTCAGGATTGTTATGATTAGACTAGTCTGATCGGAGTATCTAGTCTGATCTTGGTCCAAGACCACACGAGCACATTAATTAATGTTATGTTAAAATTGAAACCCGACACACGATAATGTCTAGTTACGCAGCCAAGCAATACTTGGACTTAGTTTCGAAGATAGCGTGGTGTAATTGGAGTAATAGTTGGCGAAATAAGGTTTTCAGCCCGAGGGATCTAAGAAGGGCCGCACCAAGTTTTGCCAAGTTGGTCCGAAGACTGAGGCTAAGTAGCTGTTAACAAATTAACAAGATTTGAGCCGAAGGCCCTTCAGGCCCTTCACACAGGTCCGAACTTGGCTTGGATTACTTCTGCACCGATTCCATAAAAAGTGGTCGCCAGTTGAGAAAACCCTCTCCACCTCTTCCCCCACAAACTTACCAAACTTAACATCACCTGTTTAGTTTCCTCACATAAGTTAATTCCTGACAAGGGCCGCATGCTATTACCAAATTGGCGGGAGTTGTGTTATGTGTACATTGCCATGCTCAGATAGCCAACCGCAAGTATTATACCTACGAGTAACCTGCTCATGGTGAGTCGATGGATCAAGTACGTTTGGTCTACTATTAGCAAAAAGGACCGGAGAGAGTCAATACTGTCTTCAATACGCTTATATTTGGCCACAATCAACTACTTTATTCAGATTTTGCATCATTTTCAATTAATTTTATTGGGGATGGAAGAATAATTAGATACTAGCCGGCAGGCTCGCTTCGCTCGCCTTCTCCGCCTAGCCAGGGGGCTCCACCCCCTGGACCCCCGACAGTATCAGCAGTGTCAGTGAGTCAAACAGGCTCGCTTCGCTCGCCTGCATAACCTCTGTCAGTGTAAGCTGAGACAAACAGGCTAGCTTCGCTCGCCTGCAAATTCTGTTCAGAAAGGATTCAAAACTTATTGAACACAGCATTTCTAGACCTAATCTGGACCTGTTCACCAAATTTCGACATTTTCTACCTATTTATTCTCGAAAAATCCAAGAAAAACTCTGAAGATTCCGAAAAATAGTAAAACGCTAATATTGAGCGTAACCTTGGGAACTATATCGGACATAGTTTGAAACTTGATTCAATATCTTCCAAATTAGTTCATCTATAATCTCGCCGAACTATTGAATTTACAGTAAGGATTGGTCGTATCAAGGCGGAAGATATGCAACCCGCAATACATCTACAATTTTGAAAAACCTGATTACTGGCGTAATCTTGAACGGAATTCAAAAATATCTTGACACAACATTTCTAGACCTTATCTGAACCTACCTACCAATAATCAACATTTTCTACCGATTGGTTCTAGAAAAAATTGAGAAAGCGCCGAAAAACTATAGAAAAACTTAAATATTTGGCGTATCCTAGAAAAGTTCCTGAAATCCGTTCTTAGCGCGCGTCTAAACGTCCAACTGAACATGCCTGCCAAATTTGAACGCATTCGGTTCAGTGGATCTTTAGTTCTGGTGATGAATGAATGAATCAGTCAGTCAGTCAGTGCCATTCCGCTTTTATAGATATAGATTGCAGTACATCAATATTATTATAATTTTATTGTGGTATGTGTTACTAGGCGATTCTGTATAGCCTACTTTCGTCACTCTTTTGTCCTACTTTGTAAGTTAATATTATAAACTTCACTATTGTTGTACTGGAAGTTCACTATTTGAGTTAAACTTAATGATTCAGTTGAAGTAAAGAATTGAACTATTCGGTTTATGAACATGATTTATTCGATTATTCTCTACTTGTTGAATGGTTCAAATATGGTTTGGTACGGTTGTACCATACGGTTGTATGGTAATGGTACGGTTTAATGATTTGAATGGAATATTTTGGTATGATTTTACTCCTCACTCCTCAATATGATATAATATTGATTTAATTTTTGTATATTTATACGGAATAAAAAATGAATAAAGACGAAGACGAGGATGTGTTTCAAAAACTTTTTGTTTGTTTTGTCGATGGCTCAACAGCCCATGTAGGACCTAGGCCTAACAGCTGGTTGCCAGTTTCATATTCACTCCACTTTACAGCAGAGGTAGATCAACCAGGATAGAGCTAACGTCAAGATAGCTTCAAAAACTAATGAGGATAAATATCGCATAGATGAGATTGAAGAGAACAAAAAGATTCATTTTTCAATAAAGAACATATCAAGAACAAGACCCTTGAGTAAGAATAACTCCTTGTTATATCAAGAACATATAATATATATAACCTTTATATATAACCTTTCATATGTATAACCTACATTTCAATTTTATGTTCTAGTTAACGAACAATAGTAGCTTTAAATATTTCTTAACTATTAAAACTAAACTGAGTAATAGTTGAGGAATAATATGTAGAAATGTATAGGAGAAATAGTTGTTATAATGGTTTCTGAAGTGGCGGACAAGAGGAGATGGTAGGAGCGTGACTAACATAGTGAAGTTTTGTGGCCAAGCGCAGCAGTAGTCATCATACAGTCAGTCGAGTCAGTCAGGTACCCAACAACGTTTGATGGACGCCCCTCAATCCGAGAACATTATCATATTAATATCGATGTTATCCTGGCCTCCTCCTCGAATAGAACTCGCTTTTCGAATTAATTCTGATTCCACCATAATGGTCTACCTAACCTAACCTTACCTGCCTCGTTCCGACATAATAATAATTACTGTCTGCTGAGACAAGAGTACTCACACACACAAACACTGACGAATATAATACAACCCATACATGAGTTACTAAACCTTTTTATATCCTCGGTATTTTTTCCTCTTTGTTTCCATAGCATTCCCCCCAGTCCTGTTCAAAGATTTATGAGGGGAATAAAAATTAACAGAGATTTCTGATTTTATTGAACGCTCTTTTCCTTCTCTCCACTCTTTCTTTCTCCATTCTTACAACTCGTAATCACATCCTCTTACCTGAAATGGCCTGGCGTTTTTCGTTTTCTTCATGAAACCAATACCGTTTTGTTGTTTTCTGTTCTTGTACATGGGTATTGATTGATCTCTAATCTGCCGGAAGCTATATACATCAATGTGTTCAGAAAGCATTTTATTAGCTGAAGAAAAACTTACCAGCCGTTTCTTGTGATATCTTTCTGCGTACAGAGCGTTCCCACGAGCACTGATAGAGACAGATGAGAATTGATTCTTGATGAGTACTGAGAGTAGGCCTAGAACACAACATTCTCCTCAACATTTTTACTGAAGTATCATTAAACATTAATTATTCATTGATTTTGAATCGGTCATTGAACATTATTCTACATCTACACGAACCGTAAGCACAGGCGTGAAAGAGAAGTCCTATGCAAAATATATTTGATGTGAATAGCATGTCTCTTTCAAATTAATGTACTAAAGAAAGATTTTTTGTAGATTATTATTAATTGTGAATACATCTAAGCTCATTTTATAGAGCTTACTTCCAAAAATTTGTTTCAAATGTCCCCACACCAGTGTAGAGTTTTTTGTTTACTCGAGTTTATTGGAAAAGGTATAGTCTGTCCAAGCAAAGAAGACCCTCTGGCAAGATGAGAAAATGACTCCAGCTCGGTCAATATTGGTTCAAAAAATATTGATTCGGTCTCAAATTGTAGATCAGAATGTTTCCTACTATTAAGACCAAATCAATAATTTTCTAACCAATATTGATCAAGCTGGAGTCATTTTCTCATCTTGCCAGAGGGTCTTCTTTGTTTGGACAGAGACAGACTATACCTTTTCCAATAAACTCAATACTGGGATTGAACAAACCCAACTCTGTAGTAGAAGTGGAACTCCTGCAGTGCATGATGGACATGTTTGAGAATTCAAGTTCATCCATTATAAAGTTAAACTAAGAAATCCATCGAATTGGAATGTATCTCCCTCTCTCACACTAGTTTTAGCTTTTTAAATAGTGAAGAGAGAGAAAGAGAGAAACTTTGGGTGCTAAGATTATTGTTAGGGAAGGATATTGGGAAATTTACTATTCGGTGGCGCTTTGAGAAGAAATGATGTAGCCTATATTATTTTAGTTGATGGATGATTTGGTTTCCAAGTTGATGGTAGATCAACACAGCTGTCAAGTTTATTAATGAATTTTCAATGTTGGAATAATAGTAATTAGGTAGAACAAAAGATTCTGACTGAAGAAAAATCACACACCAGAAATACATTCCCCACTGTTGTATTGGATTGTTAGCCTAATCAATAATTAATTTGATCAATGGTACCTGCTAATCTCGAAGGAACCATTGAAAATGAGATTCTCCAAAGATCAAAGAGCTCGTACCTCAGCTTATAATGAAGTTATTGGTTTTAAATCTTGACTATTCTTAATCGTTATTAAAAAGTGCTAGATAGGGCAATGACAAGTTCAACTAATACTTGAATAAGTGGGTCTACAAGTAGATTCATTTTTTTCATTTTGCATTATATTAGTGATGATCTTTAAGAGAGAGCAAGTCTACCTCTAATCATGATTGCTTAGCTTACATCGTGAGCTAATTAACTCATGAATTTCATGTTCTCTATGGTTGTAAATCAATCATAATAATTATAATCCATTTATATATTAATTTATGAAACACCTAGTCCAATTTTTTATGATTCTCATCCTTCTTTACTATATTTCTCTCGTATTCTACTTTCTATGGAAGTGTTTTTAATCCAATGAATACTTCCACAACATTCAACTTCAAAATAACTGATTGAAAATACGTCATTTTGTACAAAAACATTCTACAAATGGAATAAATTATTTTCTCATTTTTATACTGAATAATAAATTTTTAGTGGTTGCATAGTGGTTTACAGTCCTTACATACTTAACAGGGAATTCCAAAACTGTTCAACTAAATCACCATAAAATTATAGCGAAGCTCATATTCTTGGAGTGTGTTTCGATTGAGACGCATTTTTTCAATCGGCCGCAATATTAGATACCGCGTGCCGAACTAATGCAGGAGAGCAGAACAGAGTGAAGAAGCGCGCGCGGGTCAGACGCGCGCGGTCGTGAGGTCGCACAAATTCATAGCGATCGTTATTCACACGACTCCGAAATTATTTCGACGAATCATCCGGCCTGCAATCGATTCCCAGGCTCGTGCTCAGCCCCGGGACGAGCTTCTACAAACCAACACTCGCACTCGCGATTCACTAGTACCGGCCGGCACTACACTAAATTCAATTTATCTCCCTTTTTTCACGGGGGAAATGATCATTTGAATAAATACTAGTTTCAGAAATATCAATTCAATTCAACACTAATTTAATGAATACTTATTTCCTTCTAGGGATACTGTAATTGTTGAAACTTTCAATAATTACAATCAGAGTACCCTTTTAAAAAAATATTTTTTTTATTGAAAAGGGTGATCTAATTGTAATTATTTAAAGTTTCAAGAATTCAATGAATCATGAATGGGAAATTATATAATCGACAGTCATATCCTCAATTGAATTATATTGAAACTGCTTTTCTGGATTTAAATACGGAGAATGTACTGAACTTCAAAGTATGAATTATAAATATTTTGATATTTATTAAAGAAATTATACATATGATGAATATTTGAGGAATATCTTATTAAAATCAATTATTGATTTTGGAATAAAAGTGGATTGTTTTTCTGCAATCCCACCCTCAGCCGAATCTTGTCAAAACAGCGTTTCTTGATTTAAATACGGAGATTACCTTGAGCTTCAAGGATTGAATTTAAATTAAGAAATATTTCATTGAAGCCGATTGTGGAATGAAAGTGGATTGTTATAGGATCTCACCCTCAACTTCTGATTGCTCAAAAATTAAATGTTCCACAATTCCAATCTCAATCATCAGTTTTAGGAATTTTAGTAGACTTTTTCTATTGCCAAGTTCTACTGACTTGTCTGTTCGGGGATGGAAGTACCCCAAGTTGAATAGAGTCTCTCTACCACTATAATACTTACCAATAATCATTATATTTCCTCCTGGCACGCAGATGGAGTTCCCAGTTCTAAATTTTAAAAAATGAATAATTTATCCTATATAAATTATTAAATATTTTATTTGTTGACCATAGTAAGAGAAACGAGACTCACCTATTATTTCTGTTATTCTCAAAACTACAGTTTGTGATCACGCTCACCGGCCATTTTTTCCTAGTCCATTACGATTATAATGAAGATCATTCTCGTGAGGAGAAATGGTTCGCAATTATCAGTTCCAGATTTATTCGAAATTAATGATTTAGTGGCCGTAACGAGATGTACTGTAGCTAACAGAACTGTTACAACGATTACAGTTGAAAGTCTCAATGCTTCCAAAGCACTCTGGGAAATCGCAGGACACGACTCACTTATTTAAGCTTAAATATAGCAAGCAGCGGAAGGCACGATTGAACGATTAGTCTTTCTCTTCGATAGCCAAATGATTCGATATCCAATTGAATGATAAATGGCGCAGCAAGAATCAGAGTGAATGACGGTGCCTTACTTGGCACGATAGTTTTTAGACTTCGATTTCTCTAGTCTTTGATAGTTTCCTTGAAAACATCAAAGAGTACTGAATGAACTGAACCAGTAAAATATCAGCTCGATTTTCATCGATGTCTTATAAACGACAGTCGAATATTCCAATTCAACGGTTACTTCTCTACCAGTTGAATAAGAAATTCCTACATAAAATACTATAAATTTACTTCACCTTTTTTCATTTGTCCTCAGTCATATTGATTAGAATTGTTGACAAAATTGAATGTATTGATGGAAACTATTCAAACTGAATATTGTGATAGTATTTTCTGCAGTGTTCTCCATGGCGAGAGCGGGAGAGCCAGCGTACTTCCAGGACAAGTAGTGAGTCCTTGCAACATGAACGATAAAGATATTACAAAACACCAACTAGAACTAGAGTATTTTGCATTATATATTTGCATTTTTTCAATCAACTATCATGATCGCTTCACTAATATAAGTTACATAAGAATAATAATTTTTCATGTATCTTATCATATCGTAGAAATTAGAAAAAATTGGGTTCGATCAACAACTCTACTCACCCTTCAATTTTTGAGCTGGGAAATACACCCCTTCACGTTGAATAAGCTCCTTAATTACATTTTATAAATAAAATCAAGAAATATAACAATAATTTATTCATCAAATTGTTATGTTTATATTGAAAAAATTGAAAACGTTGCCTATTTGTGTACATGAAAACATTGACCCTGAATGCTCAGTTGCATAACTTTCAGAAGCGAGCCAAACCAGCTGTGCAAACCTCCATCACACTGCAGTCAGCTATCCAAGCAAAGAAGACCCTGTCGCAAGATGAGAAAATACCTCAAGTTCGGTCGATATTGGTTCAAAAATTATTAATTTGATCTCAAATTGTAGGAAACAATTTGATCTACTATTAAGACCACATTTTTAATTCTTGAACAAATATTGCCAAGCTGAAAGCATTTTCCCATCTTGCCAGAGGTTCTTATTTGCTTGGACAGACTTTAACTCTGGCTGTTACCTCTTCGTTAATTATCGGCGATAAATGAAAGAAGAATAATTCTCATATATTAAAATAGAAATTTCTGGAGTGCTTCGAACTCGAGTGGCGTTCCGATCTGAATTTTCATCAAGAGATAACCTGCAATTAAATATGGCAGCCGAATTAATTGACAGCATCATCTAGACAATTAAATTCCCAACCGTATGATGTATGTGTTGTTCAGATCACTATCTACAGAAATAAAAGCAAATCAAGGATTCTATTTACTGGAAATTGGCACAATGTAACCTTGTGTTCCGAGTGTTTCCTGTTGCAAAATATCTTCCACTACATCGTACATCCTCGAAGAAGCATAATGATTTTATTATTCCTGTATCCTGTATTGTAGAGAAATGAACTAAAATGCCCCTTGGCAATCTATGGATGAGGATAGAATAAAATTAAATCAGGAATGAGAGTAGAAGTGTGGAAAATTTTAAATATACAATTGATCAAACTTTCAGGGGAAGAACTATGCAAAGAAAGGAGCAGAAACACGATTATAGTAATCTTTTCAACAAGAAATTCTCAACCATCGACCATAATCATACTCGACCAAAATCACAATTGACCATTTGTAGTTATTTCCTATTCGAAAAAATTGAACAAATAATTTTAATGATTAGTGGGAGGAAAACATGATGGATTGAAGAAATTAAAGTATGAGTTGATTCTCACCCTCTGTTTTAAGCACTGGCGGTTTGTGCCCACGACATAGTGTCCATATCTTTTACTGTACAGCACTTCAACTGTTTCGTGGGCACAAGCCGCCAGTGGTTTTAAGGACATAAATTTAAAGGAAACTGATAAATTGATGCATAAGATCAAAAATACAACATTGAATTACAATTTTTTGTAATCTTATAGGTTTTTAAAACATATTCATTATCTACAATATTATGCTTTAAGGATACTGATTCGTGAAATGAATAATTTTGACTACGTTTTTGTTAGTGTATTTAGCAGTATTGATTTTATTTCAGAAATCTTGATTTCTTATGAAATATCACTGCTTATTACATGATGGTAATGTGAGTATTACCATCGATCAGTGCTTTTATTTTTTGAAAGCTGTGCTGTGTGTAGCTACCGAGCCCACGCTACTGGCTAATGTAGAAATAGCTACTTTACAGCCAGCTCGAAAATACTTCACGCAAATAAACAGCGCAATTTAGTAATTAGACGAATTTTAATGGGTTCGGTGGGGCTGGGTCCCATTCAGTTCCCAGATCCTCTTCCTGAGGCTACAATAAAAATTCCTTGCCGGCCAGTGATTCATAGTGAAGTCTCGTAGCTCATCTCACGTCTCTGTCTGTCCAGTCAAGGCCATCGCTCTCACTTTTACATATAATAGGTAACTTTTCAGAACCAATGACTGACAACAATCACTAAATAACTGAAGAAATAAAATTCTATTGTGAAAATAACAATAAAACTTTTTCTTCCAAATAAATCTATTCATTTTTCTGTGCATCTGTTGATTTTTAGATATCCAAGAAACACTCTGGCTTTGGAGACAGAAACGTTTAAAAAATATAGAAAGATTTCAACTAATCTCTCCAAGTAAAACTAAGTTTTTGAATTTTTTACTTACAGTACAAATTCACCTCAAATTTAATTGAACTTACGAATACTAAAACACACAGGAGAGGTCATGAGGATGCGTAGCAGACTGCTGATAGAGCTACACTGCTCTGAAGCCAGCATAATATCTGATCATGGCAACATTTTAAATAATACTAATACTCATTCTCTACCTCTACGTACCGTACCATGCTCAAGAAATGCACTACAATATTATGTACTTGTACAATATAATATACTTTTTGAGAGTCAAACCTCTCAGCTGAAAGGTTGGAATACGCATAAAGCATAACCTAATACGCATACGCATATAAGCATCACTTCTAGAATGATAGAAGGTTATGGTATACGTGATTACAACCCTGAGGTCATACTGTTTTTAGAGGTTATGTTGTCCATATTTGAGAATTTCAAGATGGCGGCTGAACACATACCATTCATACGATGTATTACTGTGGATGGTGTGTATGTTCTATAGATTTACCAACTACCCTCCACCCTCCAGGCTCTACCCACCGGCAGTGCGGCCTCAGCCTGAGAGTTGTATTATTCATGTTTGAACTCATCTATTTCAACTAAGGAGGCTACCTCTCTGATTTTAACTAAACATCTTATTTTTACACACTTATGTTCCCATATTTCTTCTTCTTTGTTTTTGCTATTTACCATTGAATATAGTAATCGCATGGCATTTCCGTCTCTCAACTCCATCTTCAGTTTTTCACTAATAAAACCAAATCCTTGTCTTGCGACCTCACCTCCTCGATGGTTGTGCAGGATCACTACAACAGCCGCATACCCTTCTTGATACCCTTCGGAACTCTCATAGAAATATGGGTGAGTATTCCACTCTAATTTTTGTATAAATTTATTGCTGTTCAAAAAAGTTTATAATTTCGTTTGCACTTTCAAACATTTATAGTTTTGATACTGAATAAAGACAAAATAATTTTGCCTTTGAATTGTTAATAATATGAGTAATTAATCGAAAGATTCCACTCAAAAAACAGTTGAAAATTTGGAAGCATATTGAATAAAATTTGAAATTTAGACCTATGATTAAAACACCTATTCAAACAACTCTAGTCATCAAATGTGTCACCATTGATTCCTAGGAATTTAATAATAGCCTACCTAGTGTTTTTGTAGACAACCAAAACGTCAACTCTAAGTGTAAGCTGCGGTTTCTGAGCATTTTGTTCATTTAAATGATAACGGCGAAGGCTTAAGCGCCACCTCAAGAAAGGAGTTGCGCAATGATTTATCAGGTAATATATAGGTAAAATTCCACTGCCGACTTGAGACCGGCAACAAGAAGTAAGGAAACGGAGCCTAGGTAAGCTCGGGTATATATTTCCCGGGGTTTAATTAAAGTTGTAGCTAGACCTCGGTTAGGAGCAAGCCAGCACAATGAGCCCTTCAGGCTTCAGCTATCTTCAGCTCTAGCTCGCGTCTTCGGATTTCTTGTTCCATCCTCATTTTCATCCTCTCTCTCACTCACACCCACCCGCCACCTCCTTCTACACCACGTTTGCGCGCGAAACCTTTGCGAGGCTCTTATCTAAAATTTATCATTTCAGAATGTGAGACCGAGTGAAAGTTTGTAATGAGGCGCGAGCTATGATCTATAGTTTCATTACTTCCCTTAGCGCCACCGCGTTTCACTATGCATCTCTTCCTCTTCCCCCTCCCCTCATCAACCCCCTCACAACTCCTCTCGCTCCAATTTCATCTGCACATAAGTTTTCCCTCTCGATACCACCACCAAACTGTAAACGTATCCGCAAGTCACAGGTTAATGTCTATTAATTTAGATCTGGATAATGAGGCGATAAAGCATAAGCTCTTTATGAAAAACTGATTTTCTGCGATATCGTTGTATTTCAACCACTGATTTTCAATACATGATTTCGTATCATCGAACATGGAAATGTTAATTTTACAAAGTTATTTTGTAGAAATTTAAGATAATTAAAGCGATTGGCTTCATCATTCGTTTGCTACTCCCGTTGTATAAATGATCTGCTTCGCTTAATGAATCAGATGGGTAAGAATCACCATAGGTTCGGAATCCACCAGAAGCGTCAGTTAATTGCACCTGTCATCATCAGCATCAGCATAAGCATTCCATCCATGTATAAGTAGAGCTTAGTATAATACGAGCATCACTTACAGCCAAAAAGTTATAAATAAACTTCAAATACAGTGGATTACAATAAAATGTATGCACTTGTTGATATTTTTCATAGCATTCTGATTGGGTTCATGACTGACAATTAATGAGAATGTAAATTTTTTGGACCCTTTTGCATTTACAACATGAAAAAAGTTCTCAGGTTATAAATCATACAATGTTCACGACGCTACAAATACAGTTATTACAGTCATATAAGTTATGTTTACATAGAAATAGAAATTTTGCGTTTGTCAATGCCGCTCATAATTTAGTTAGGGCTCTATAGACATAAGGTAGACGCAGCATCCGCCATTCCGTTTCTGAAGCCGTTTTTCACCCAACGTGATTGGATGAGGTTTGTAGATGATTTTTACAAACTCAGATGTTTTACTGCTTATTTATTATCATTATGAATTCGAATTTTGCGCTGCAATTTGAAACGGAATGGTGGATGCCTCTTTAAAGAGCTTTTACTTTAGTTATAGCTAACGCCAAAAGTTGCGTGGTTTCGTCTGCTTGTACGCACCAATAACTGAAAATAATTTTGATAATTATTATCAAATAGAGTTGTTATGTAGGTATGCCTAGATGATGTTTTTCAAATCAAAAGTGACAATAGAGGCTTCATAACACCTGTTACAGCTGATGTAGGTTACATCAGACCTCGCAGACCATGACAGAAGTAACCGCCTAAGTTTTTGTTATCAGCTATAACACGTGGTCATTATCATCTAGAGCGACTGATGGTATCAAATGAACTTGATCATTAAAAATTGAACCTACCAACTTACCCACAACTACCAATAACTCACAAGTTCCTAACCCAATAAGCTGCGAAGCAGTCCTGTTATCTGCAAGGCTTGTCCAAGATACTGTTGCTAATGGAAACGTGAAATAGAGACGCAACAGGTAAACACGGTTAGCGTTGGCGATGGAAATTCGTCTTGGTGCCAGGGAGAGTTGTGCCCAGTTGGGTTGGGGATGCTGAGCGAGGAAGGGTTGCAGCCCTAATTGTGTCCCTAATGGACACTAGAAGGCAATCCACCGCCTAAGGCTATCAACTGCCTTCCTTCACTTCGCAAGACGAATTTCGCCAACTATTTCCGTTGCTGCGGTTCCCCTCCTGAGGGAAGTCTGTTAGGAGGACGTACGTATGAGAAACCAATAGAAAATTCTTCATATATTTGAGTGAGGTAGTTCAGTGTTCATCAATGTAGTTAACGATCTTGCACGAGTAGATAAGGGATGGGGAATTCATAATATATTTTAATTGTTTCAATTTCATCAATGCAATTCATCAAGACTTAAGAGCTAGGCCTTAAGTTCAAAGTTCAATAACTACAGAAATTCTAAAAACTCATGAGTATTTCCATTACTATTAAGATTTGTAATTTGTTTGCTAGGCCTACATTTGGTAGTGATGGGCCTACTAAGCTAGTGATGGTATGGGCTATACTAAAAATATATATTGTACATCATTCCAATCCTAAATACATTAAATTCTGCTGGAAATAACATTCTAGCAACGTGAATCTACAGCAATACATTCCATTGATACCTCTTTCAAAGAATATTCGAGAAAATCCTCAAAAAGATTAAAGAGTCGAAAAGTATTTACTATCCCAGGTATCATATGTCAAAGATGTAAATAGTCAATAAATTTAATCTGTATCTTTTCCCATAAAATTACATGATCAAATTCTAACAAAGGCATTGTGGGATTTCAGAACTACTGAATGAGCCTTGATATCAAGTCATCCATTAACAAACTGCAATACATCCAAAATTAATAATAAATAATATCATTCATTGTTGTAGACTACTTGATACCATGGTTAGAGTAGGTTCTCTACATACCAGTTCTTATCAGTCAGTCAATGGGAACGGATCGTTTGCTGAAGCTCCTGCTCAAACCTTAATAATCGTGTTGAATCTGTTTTCGGAAAGTATTGAAGTCGGCCTAAAAATATCGTGTACTGTTCTATAACCTCAATTATTTATTAACACGTAGTCTTTTTCTCACAAAATTCTCACTATGGGTGATGACTGCGGAAAATGCGGAAAAGAAATGTTAGTTAAAGATATTATAAAGTGTAGCGAATGTTCGGTTAACATTCATACTCAATGTGTTACGGGTGATGCGAAAAATAAAGTGAACACGCGTAAGAACTTAAAGTGCGATTCATGTATGAAAATTGTTAACTTGGCTACCAGTGACTGTGTACCCTCTACTAATAGTGAAAAAATGTCTGTACTTCAAGCGATTTCTTCGTTTCGCGAAGAGTTCAATAAGCGTAGTGACTCATCAGAATTAGTTCTTAAAAAAATGCAAGAGGACATTGCAAATGTAGTTAAAGACATAGGTTCACTCAGGTCTCAGTTCGAGGGTGTGAAAAATGAGTGCGCGCAAAATACATTGCAAGTTAAATACTTGACATCGGAAAACGAACGTTTAAATACTGAACTGAATTTATTAAAGTGTGAAGTTGCAGACCTACAACAACAAACCAGGAAAAATAATATTATTATTGCTGGTGTGCCAAGATCTCAAGGTGAGAACATTTATCAAATACTCGCGGGTCTTGCTAGACTTCTGAAAGTAAATTTCAACAGTTATGACGTGTCTGCCGCCCACCGATTACCGTCTAAGATGAGAGATAACCGTACACCGTCAATCGTAGTAAATTTTATATCAAGACAGACAAAAAGCCAGTGGATTCATGCTAGGCGTGATAGAAAAGTTATGTCTGCTCAGGAACTGCATCCTTCTTTTCCGAATTCACAAATATACATAAATGACCACCTGACTGAAAAAAATAATGCTATATTCTTTGAGGCAAGGCGTCATGTGAAGAGCGGAAAACTGGCGGCTGCATGGGTCGCCGACGGACGCGTTCTGGTCAAGATGACGCCGACCGCCAACGCCCAACGTGTTAAACATGTGGAGTTCTTTCATCAATTTTTGGAGGAAAATCAACAACAAGCGTTGGCTGCCGAGACCGGAACGCGCCCCGCCGCTCCCGATGCGACTAGTGTAGTAGCGGCTACAACGAACCCAGAGGCGGCTGGTTCAGTCTCCGTGCCCGCCAATATAAAGCATCAATAATTGTCTTGAGTATTGAAAAGGAACTACTACTGTGAGTTTTTACCACTTTTTTATTCATATAAATGAGACAGATAGATAATTTTATGACTGAAATATTGCTCTTAAAACTTAAACTTAATAACATTCATAATAGTTAGCAAAGACTTACTTAAATTTATCTAATTCTCGAGTATTTTCAAACAGAACTAATAGATACCTAATTTTCGTAGCAGCTTGAATTATTCCAAGGTGTGAATACTCTTATATAACTGACTTATAAACATCCAGAAATATTATCGATAGAATTGATTACCCTACAGTTCGTTTAATTTGAAGGAGTGAACATGAGAAGTGATATTTTTATTTTTAATTATTTAGAAGTAATCTTGCTATTAAACTGATTATAATGTAATACTGTATGAGTTGAGTTCAATAATTTAATTCTTAAAGTTGATTCAATTTGAGAGACTGTCTAATGAATCGATGATTCAATTAAATAAGTTGATTGATTCTGGGAATTGAGAGTAGATTTAATTTAGTTTATTTTGTTTATTTAATTCAAGTAATTTTATAGTTCAACATCGAAGTTGATTCAATTTAGAAAATTAACTAAATAATCGATAATTCAACTAGTTGATTAGTTTTGAAAATTGAAAGTAGATTTAAAAGTTCATAAAAAAGAGAGTTGAAAAAGGTTGGACAACTTCAAGTTTTTTTAGTTTCAATTTACAAGGATAACCAAAAGTGGCATACTATTTTTTATTTTTATTTCATTATTGTAATATATCATTTCATTCTATATTTTAATTAGTATTAATGAAAGAGAATGCTTTAAATATTATATGAATCTCTTTACAATTCCAAAAATGCCCATAAATTCAATCAATCACTTCATCTTAATCTCCAATTTATTTGTTGAACTGATTGATAATACAGTGATTATTATTGTAATTAATTGCAAAAACATTTATGAAGAAGCTCAACATTTCCGTCATTATGATAAATTTTTTTAACAATATTTAAACTCTAGTAGGCTGACTCATTGATGGAATTATTTAATTATATGAAATTTAGTTTTATCAATCAAATCTACTTTCAAATATCTTGGTAATTGCTTTTTGCGTGATTTTGTAATTTTTCTTCAATTTCTTACTGCACCATGTTGTATAGCAATACCGGTACATAAACAATAAATTTTATTTGATTTGATTTAGAACTATTAGAAGATTGATTATCACTATTTGAACGTAAGATTTTATTACTTTATCTCTAAAAGAATTAAATTGTTGGCTTTTGTTACTTTTGTTGAAGTAACATTATTTGCTATAACTCTGTAGGCTTTGCCTTGATGCTGAAAATAATGTAATCTTGATACAAGACTACTTTACATACTTCATGGAAAATTAAGGAGATTCTTATCCTATAGATATATAGGAGGTACTTTGATTCTTTTCCAATACAATTTAAAACTAACTTAAGAACATTTAATCAATTTGAAAACACTTGAGTGGCCTAAGTGTGATCAACATAATATTTTGCAGCTTTCCGAAACAGATTCATTAAATTTTCTTTGTATGGTTGAACAGAACTTTGTTTTTGATTACTCGTTAGTAGAGTGCTCATATTGTGAAGATACTGTAAGTTTTTATCAGGCTAGTCAGGAGGATAAAATAGATAATACTCAATCGTTCAAAATTATTCACCAGAATATCCGGAGCTATAATCGTAATTTCGATGAACTTTTAGTATTAATTGAAGATTTAAAAGTAAAATTCAATTGCATCATTCTTACCGAAGCATGGCTTAACTCTGACATTGATTTAATTCACATAGATGGTTTTAATGTTCTCAGATCATTTAATAATATCAATAACAATGATGGTATTGTTATCTACATTGATAGTGCCCTGTCCGTGTCGTGCACTGAGCTGTGCTTGGGAGGGGTGGCTACCTGCCTTCACCTAGCCTTCGACTGGATTGACCTGCCTTGCAATCTTCTAGCTGTTTATCGCAGTCCAAATTCCAACCAAACACAGTTCACGAACGCTTTAAATGATTTTTGTATCGAAAACTTTGATAACACTGGCCTTTCGGCTGTGATCGGCGATATTAACATTGATATCCTTAATCTTACCCCGAATGCACAAGAAGATCGCTACATGGAGGTCATGTATGCTAATGGATTAGTTCCATGCATTGATAAAGTAACCAGACCTGATAGTAATACCTGTATAGATCATATTTTTACAAAAATTCCTAATAAAACAAAATTATCATCCTACATCTTGAAATCCGAAATAACCGATCATTACCCCATCTGCTTGAACATAATTCATAATAGTAATAATATCTATAACAACAATACAAATCTTAACCAATCATTCTCAAAAGTAAGTTGGAGTAACGTTAAGCATTGTCTGCAAATTCAATGTTGGGATGAAGTCTTAAATACAACTGATGTTGATATAGCCACAGACTCATTTCTCAGTATTTTGAAAACAACGCTAGTGTCCAATTCAATAAGTGTTCCGATAACTTCAAAGAATAAAAAAATAAAACCGTGGATTACCTCAGGATTAGTAATATCTATTAGAATGCGCGATAAGCTCAGTAAAAAAGTGCGTGCCCAACCTTTCAACTATGTTTTGAAACAAAGATATATTAGGTACAGGAACTCGCTTCATTCTCTAATAAAAAAAGCTAAAAATAATTTTTATAAAATGAAAATAGATTCTGCAGCTGGCGATCCTAGAAAATTCTGGAAAGTTGTAAACGAGATTTCAGGGCGTCCAGCTGGCAAGGAGGGATTTCCAGTCGGGGCTTTTGGAAACACAATTGGTGGCTTGGATGCTAAAGCACTCGAAGCGAATCTTAGCGATTCTTTTAACAATTATTTTTCCTCTGTGGGGAAAAGACTGACAGAGGCTGTGAACCCAGTGGGACCTGCCGAGGTTGACGATGATGATCATGCCATTGAGTCCTTATTTGAGCTGGAGCCGATCGGTCCAAAAGAGCTTCTTGACGTTTTAAATAGTATCAGAGGTAACTCATCACCCGGTTTAGACAATATTCCTACTAAGATGATCAAAAATAATTTTAATGAATTACAAAAACCTCTTATACATATCATAAATCTTAGTTTCATGACAGGTAAATTTCCAACATCACTAAAAATAGCAAAAATTATCCCTATCTACAAAGCAGGACCAAAGTCAACAATAAGCAATTATAGGCCAATTTCACTTCTCACGCCTGTTAGTAAAATAATAGAAAAATGTGTTAAAGTACAGCTTACAAGATACCTTGTTAGGGAGAATATTATTGCAAAGGAACAATACGGTTTCATTACCAACAAAAGCACCTCAGATGCACTATTTGACCTAACTAAAGAGATAACAACAGAATTAGGAAATAAGAAGAAAGTTTTTATCACATTTTTAGATATAGCAAAAGCATTTGATGCAATTGATAGAGAAAAGCTTTACAAAAAACTACAAACAATAGGCGTGAGAAACACAGAATTGGAGTGGTTCACTAGCTATTTTGAAAACCGCACACAAGTTGTCTCAATCCATAGTTCTTTTAGCAAACAATTACCAATAGAATACGGAGTGGTCCAAGGCAGTACACTGGGCCCTCTATTGTTCTTGATCTATATCAATAATATAAACAAGTTGAAAATTGTAGGTAAACTGTTCTTGTTTGCGGACGATACAGCTGTGGTTTCCAGTGGCAGTACGTGGGGTGAAACATACAAACAGGCATCCCAGGATCTTGCGAAAATTAGAAATTGGTTTGACCATAACTCCCTTACGGTCAATATCAATAAGACTAAACACCTTCCAGTTATTGGTCGACAAGATATTCACTGCGATCGCTGTGTGCTCAGGATGCACATCTGTGGCGATCCTCAGTCGGAGGAGTGCAGTTGCGGCGTGATAGAGCGTGTGGATCGGTATAAATATTTAGGAGTCATCCTTGATAACAAATTAAGTTGGGTCCCCCATGTACAAGGACTGAAGAACCGATTGAGGAAACTGATCTATGCGTTCTCTCGGCTGGGCCAGGTGCTGACTTTGGATCGCTGCAGGATGGTGTATTATGCATATGTGCAGTCGCTATTGCAGTATGGCATTCTGGCTTGGGGTGGGGTGTCATCAGCTGTCTTGGAGCCCCTGTCGGTTGCCCAGAGGTTAATCATGAAAATTATATTACAAAAAAACCAGCGCTTTCCCTCAAATCTACTGTTTAATTTATTTCCAGTAATGAATATTAGGCAACTTTTTATAAAAAATTTAGTAATTCACATATTTAATAATAAGAACACTTTTTTCAGAGAAATCCAACACAGTCATTTAACCAGAAACCAAACAACGTCGCGATTATATAATCCCATTATTAGCATCAGTTTACAAAGGCATAATTCATTCTATATTTCCCAATGGTTGTACAGAAATCTTCCTCCAGAAATAGTTGAGGCTGGGGCAGGCCGGGTCACCGTTGTGTTAAAACGCAGAATTTCAGAATGGTTAATGCATGTTGGACGGCAGGGTGCAGAAAATTTAATTAAATCTCCATATGTTTAAAGTATATGTATTTATACATTTCAATAATAATAATTATTTTTATTTACTTTTTTTTGTAAAATAAATGAAAAGCAATGCCGGCTATGGAAATCGCTAAAAATTTACAAATAAATTACTGAAAGTACCTATGAAAAGTATTAATAGGCTAATCACCTACTTTTTTGACAGATATCTATTTTTTCTTCCTCCTAATTTTTAGAATTATTATAATTATAAGTTTTTAATAGAAAATAATTTACTAAACATTTCCTATTGAACATGTGATCTATCATTACAATATGTATCCTATATTATAGCCCATATATTATTTAACACAAATAACCTTAAGAACTGCTCCCACACACAGACGTTTTAGTCTATGTGGGTTCTATATTCATTCAAAATAATTGTATTGTGTTGTAATGTGTGTGATAAATTGAATAAAAATTGATACGTTGAATCGATACAGCTTCAGTTCATGAAGAAAGCTTCACTAAAATCGATTCACTAATTAACTTCCAGTCTCATACAAGTAACAATATTTCTATGTTATTCTGAGTTACAGAAGATTGTCAGTCAAACTGAAGGAATCATGTGGATAGAGGGAGAGATCATTAGTCATGCTCATCCCTGTGTTGCGGCCAGCAAAGTTATCTGCCGAAACAATGCTCGCGCGCACTAATGGTAATAGATTGTCGAATATCCAGATCCAGCACACACGTTCTTCTCTCTTGCTGCGATCGTCACTCACTCTCTCTTCCTTTCTCTTTCTGTTCGACTGCAAAGTGGCGGCGAGTAAAAGGCAAGGTCTCACCTCCCGCGGCGGAGAGCCGTTCAAGATAAGAACGACCATTAATTAGTGAGTCTCTGATTGGCTAATTAATACAGACAGACGCCGCCCAAAACTCATCCGAAAGATTGTCTTTCTCTTCTCTGATACGTCTTTCCTCCACATCATCTTCATTCATTCCTTCACTTTATCTACGTTTGTCGACACCGAGACACCCATTAACTTCGATTAGTTTCTTCTCTTCCATACGATTTGATAGCAACAACTATTGAACACAGACACGACACCTACCCGTTTCTCACACCCTTCAGTCTCATTGATCCTTCTTCACTCACACACAGCCTCACATATTTTACGTAAGCCAGATTATTAAATCGAATACCCACGAAACCGGCTTCGGAGCAATTCCCAACTAATAGAATTTCCGACTGGAATAGCAAAATATTAATTAAAATTTCAATAATTCCAGTTTGCCGGTTGCAATCTTGTGTTGTATGTTCGATATTCCTTTCTCAATCAACCGACAGGTATTCTTCTAGTTTATATTCAAGCTTTTTCGAGCGTCGTATGATGGTTCCAAACTTTGATGGCATTATTAAAACTTCGCTCAGATGAATTATGAGAATAGAAATACAAGATCCACATTCAAATTGGCTTTTTATCAGATTACAAGAGAATGCGGCAAGGAATATTATTGACAGTTTTACTGTGTTTAGGATCATGCAGGGTTTACGGATTAAACAAATCATTCTTCACTTTCAAATTCAATTCTCATCCGACATCAAGTCAACTACCAAAACATTATGATAAATAATAATTGCAATAATTTTTTTCGATTCAATCCAAGAATTTCATACTGCTATCAACTTCTTCATGACAAAATAGTATTCGGAATGTGATAAGAGCGTCACATTGTGATAAAAGTGAAAGGTTTGGATTAAAATACATAAACTATGATGATGCATTTATATTGATCATTCCCGCAGTGTAAAAGTCACCATTTTACTCAGGTTTAGTACCTTGAGATGCAAATAGCCGGTTTCCATTCTATTTCATTTTGTAACGTTTTTATATTTCTGTATTACTACCTATGTGAGTATGTATTTTCTAAGATTTTTGTAGATTTTCTGCCAATATATAATTTTAATTATATTGGACAATCCCCTAATTTTATTCCTCTTCCAAAACTTTATCAAAAACGCCTTGGACATTCATCAATTGGAATTCAAATCCCAAATAGTATCCTGTTCGTTTGAAATGGTATTAGTTTTTTGATAATTTCAAATCTTCTTTTAAAATTTGGAGGTGCATCAACTTGAAACGCTTTTCTGTTGAACGTGAAAAAACCAAATAGTTCACTCTCAGAACGAAAAAATATTCTAATCAGCCACTTTCCGTTCCTGCCTTTCACAATCTTTCTTGCCGCATGTCCTCGAGAAAATACTTCAACTCATTCGACAAAGAAAAATTCCTCAAAAAATTAAGTCAAATTTCGGTTAAACTTAACCGATCCAATCTACGGCTGCTAACTTGTCTAGAAAGACATGTGCAGAAGAAAGTGGTTTGAAGACAGGAGCGAGAAGAAGTCATGAAAGGAAAGTCGGTAAAAAGCAAGAAGGGCACAATTCTAAGTAGAGAGAAACAGTTTAAAAGTTAAATTACACAGAGGCGTCAACTTTATAATTAACCTAGCAGTGTACAGTGTGGGCAGAACAAGCAAGAGCGGCTGGTTTACAATTTTGTTGGGGCACAAAACGTTTGTGATCGTCGCCACCACAAAAAGGCTTCCTCACTTGGTTTCTTGCTTTGAACTTTCGGGCAAGAACTGTTGTCGAAGTACTTGAGCCTCCATTTCCACGACAGGCAATCCACCCCGTCTGTAAAGCACTTCAGCCTTCTTCACTGCAACTTTCAAACTAACTTCTTATCTTCAACATTCTACACGAGTCAACCAATAAATTGAGATCAAATTATAGCTATATAGCTATTATAGCTATCAGTTGAGGCTTAAATTGTTATTTTTGGAAGAAAATTCACTTCAAATGCAACCTTTCAATTTTGTAAGTATCAAATGATATATTCATAAAAAACGGGAACCACAGTAAAAATTTGACATTGTAACGTTTCAAATTATGTTAAATAAATTGTTAGTGATTTTTTATTCGATTTAAACTTCAAATATTTCACTGGAATTTTTATGAAAACAGTAAGAAATAACTGTTAACACCAATATTTATTCATTTGATTAAAATTATACAATAAAAGGAACGAGAATACAGGCATTCGCCCACAACATCTCCTATTCCAATTTAGCTTTAAATGGAATATTGTGGGAGTGAAGAGCCTTGCTGGCTTGTGAATATCTGTAAACAATAGATTTTTCTTCCAAAATATCAGTGGTGTAAGGATGAGAGGTGATGCCACATACTAACTAAACAAGTAATACAATATCAAACAAATTCAATCATTACTTTATACTTTGAACATAAATATGTATCACTTCAGAAATGGAATTTTCATTATGCTAGAGTATCTTTTAATCTGCTACACTATTTTTTAATTTTGTAACATGTGATATTACAGGGCTACTTTATTATCAATGCGGCAGTCATGTGTCCGACCTAGCTGGTAACTGGTAGTGGGTAGAAGTAGTAGTCGGAGAGAGCAGCGGGTTCCAAGAGGAGTGCGAATAATTCATGAATTATTATTGGCGAATAGGGTTGAAGCAGCAGGCAAGTTGGTGCTTAACAGTCGACAAAGTTTGCCAAAGACAACGGTGGTTGCTTGTAGTGGCCTCAGCAATAGTGGAAGCTGGGCTTACTTGCACAGGAAGTATCCGAAACCGGAGCTGAAGGTTTGTCCGTCCGTCTTTAGGGGTTGAAGAGAGGGGAGGGGGCAAGGCGCCGATGAAATATGCACACTCTGGATATTGCCATAGCTGGATCAGGCTCCTGATTCATTATTCACAAATCTTAGCTGTGTTTCTCTCCGCAACTTCATATTGCTTGTTGTTGGTTGACTTGGCCAGTGCGGCGCAATAGCCAGTGTAATCTGCATTGCCAATCAGGAAGCCAGATTTGCGCTTTTATGCCGGACATGCCGAGAAAATCCACTTACTTCTGAATCAGATATTATCTTGAACCTATTCACTTATCTTCATCAGTGTTCCAATGTTCAATTCTGAGGATGAAGTTTGCTGATTGTTTTCAAGAGAAACATACTTTAGGTCACTTCAATCTATGAGTATATATGCATTATCAAAATCAGTATTTAAATGGTTGAATTTTTTCCCAAGGTGGAACACATACGAAAGTTTATTTTTCACAGTTGTCGACACTAGCCTACTATAATATCTTCAGATATTTGTTTGTACCTACTTTATAATATCGAGTTTACTATTTTTTTATTAAGTTCATTCTATTTTCATCTCTTGATTACAAATTATGTAAAGTTAGTATTTTCATATTTTGAATGAATATTTTAAATTTTGCATTCGAATAATCGGTGAAAAACTGATAACCTTCGCAGTGATACCCCTGTGTAATGAATAAATGAATAAAATAGATTGATACTTCCCTTCATTTAATTCTGAGAAATAATTTCTAAAGACTTTCTATCATGAACGATTGATCATCAATTTTAACAATATTAAATCTAGTAGGCCTATTGTTTTATTTTATTTGAAAATTTTGAATAGAAACAAACTAATCTCCCCAACAAGCCAATGGGCACCTTGATCAGTATGTCTCATCATTCAGGAACCATCGAAAACGTTTGTCAACGACCCTTAATATTTGAAGATGAATCAAAAGAAGTGTTCAGGCTTTTCATGCAGATCTAATAGAAGCTTCAAACAGTATTACACAGCAAAAATAGGCATTATCAAGGGAGTGCTTGGATGCCGTTTGTATCGTTTGATGCCGGAAAGTTGGTTTTTTATTGGATTTTAGGGGATGTCGATGAAGGGGGTGTCATTAGGGTTCGATGCTGGTGGACCTGTGTGGGCAGAATTCTGAGGAGGGCCATTTGTCATTCGAAATATTGCACTCAATATGCAAATCACCAGCTAGACGCATTTGCCTCCCCTTCCCCACGGCCCTATATTTGCACTTCTGTCGTTGTTCGCAGCACTTTTCAAAACGAATCAGAAACAAGGCCTGCTTTGCATATCTCACCGAACAACTTGACAATACTTCTTGGGCTTTTTTCCAAGCCACCACCTTTCTTCACCCTTAATCCTTCGGACGATCCCCTTCTCTGCACAGCTTTGAGTCCTCTTCTGAATTTCACCAACCGAGCATATTCATAGCTTACTGTCTTGCAGTGCCGTGGCCACCCCTCGCGCCACGCACTCTGCAATCCTGGTGATCAATAATCATCTTGACTTTTTAAGCGAGCAGATGAATGTTTTACGATGCAAATTGCCACGTCGACTGCAATCACCAATATTGGATTGCTAGTCAGTTGAGCAGACACTCAATTTCGTGAACAATCATTGTGGGTGCTCTTCGATCTTCTACCCTTTTCCATTAATTTATTATTTATAAATTTTCAATAGGCTTGCCATACTTTCTCATGCACTTTAGTTATTATGCTTTTTTGAGTCTGAATATACCAGAACACTTTTATTCCAAAGTTTTTAACTTGGCTGTATTCGTCTAAAATACAGAGTGTTTCAGGAGAAATGTGCAATACTTCTCAGACTGATTCCTTACACCAAGTAAAGAAAAACGTTCCATGGGATAGACCCCTGAAAACGCTTTGTTACCAAAGTAACAATGACAGAAAATTGACATTTATCAAATAATTTTAATTTTTCTAACTTTTTAAAGCTTTATTTGGGTTCTAAAATTATCAATTATTCCTATGTAACATTAGCTTTGTGTTTGGTTCTATGCAATTTGTAGAAATTCACCAAAATTCCAATAACTTTGTTCAATATTAACTACCACAATAATTTCCCAACATGGGAAATTGTGGTTATGTCGGCTGTGGAACTTCCCACAAAATGGGCCATACGAAATAATTTTTTAACATTACCTAAGAAATTCAATGACGGTGAATTACAATGAAATTTCTAACTTCAACAATTATTGAGATATTTGGGGATATTTGAGATTTGATAAAAACACAATTTTTAATAGATGGAAGTTGGAGAGGACCCATTTTTGAAGAAAAAAAAGTTAAATGGCGGTGATTTTGTAGATCTTACTCAAATTTCAAACATCAAAAATCACAAAAACTCGACTAAACACTGATTTTTCACTTGTGCTATGTTTTGTCCATTTTTTGCTAGTTTTGATCGCTATTTCTGAGATTTGGGTAAGACTTACACTCCATCACTCATGCTCCTTTTTACTTCATGTTAAATGTAATTATCAAAAATGAGGGACACAAAAGAAAGGAATAAATTGACTAATAAAAAACCTCCTACGAAACAAACGTCATGAGATCGTCTCTTTCTGAAAGTAACGATCAGTTAAAGTCGTGTGGCAATTCGCTTCTCAATAATTATTCGACTGCAGAAATGTCAGAATAACAATTGGTCTCATCTCACCCGCAGTGAGAATTACACTTTCTTAACAAGCTACAACAAACACATGAGTACTGCATACAACAATAAACAGAAACAGGGTTACTTGACTGCCCCCTGGGTTGTTTGTGAGAGTTGTAACCTTTGACGAGTGTAATAGCATTTGTTATAATACAAGTATCTTCTTACTTTCAAACACAAATCTTCTCAAATATTACACATGTAATTGTTGATAAGACATTTTACACTCTTTTTTTACTCACCAAATTTACAACCTAAAGTTGATCTCACTCCTGCTCTCTTTTCTCGTAATCTTTAAACTTTTCACTATCCTCACTCACACAGTTTATTTTTTACTCATTTCGTTTCTCACCTCATCTCTCTCTTTTCCTCTAAATCTTTCTTTCTCCCTCGCTCTGTCAATTTCTCTTACTCTCTAACTTTCTTTCTCATCTTCCTTACCTCATTCCTACCTTCCTTATCTCTCTCACTTTCATAAATCAAGATTCCTCTCCTTTCCTCTCTTTACCTCTTCAGCGATCCTTCGATTCTTGCAGTCCTGCTCATCATTTCATCTATATTCGCTTTTGATTTACAATCCGACATAAAATACGGTCATTACAGGTACAACCCTTGGCCGTCAACACTCATTCAAAAAACAAACAAAGTTTTATTGGCACCAGACAAAGCCAATATATGTTGTGTAATTTATATTTGGCGTTAAGCTGCAGAGCTGATGAGAGACAACCACACTATGGTGCATACGTCTTGGACCCACAGCAATTTCCAAATGAGTTTTTACTTGCTGATCCAGTTCTGTGCTTATTACAAAAGTTTATTACTTTCGCATATTTATTACAATTAAATTTTGTCTCAATGCACAATTGAGCAGCTTGTCAAAATCCGTCTGTATTCCAATTAGTATCTTGGAATTAGATTATTTCTCACAAGACTTAAAGTTGGAAGTAAAGTACTTCCATTTTGATGAAACTGATAATATTTTGTAATTTGTAGGCTTATTAATAATTGTACATTATTCTTCAATAAATTTATCATACACAGGTTATTATTCAGGTATTGATAATTTTTGTTATACCCAGTACAACTACCAGTGGCGTAACTAAGCCATTGAGCGCCCCCCGCAAGCCGAGTGGGTGCGCCCTTACCCCACCCCCTCCCCCTCTAAGATACGAAGCTGAAAAAAACTCATCTAAGTTATGGAACCTTTGTTTTGTTTTTGCATGTGTTAATGTACGGTGACAAACGTGAGCTCGACAGTAGCCTTTCTTTGGCGTGATTATAGATTAAATTATCGTAAAGGTCGGAAACAATAGTAGGCCTACTTCAACTACTACAGTATATCCTAAAAAAACTAAAAGTAGAAAGAAATCAAGTTTGCAATATCTATATCTATAAAAGCGAAATGGCACTGACTGACTGACTGATTCATTCATTCATTCATCACCAGAACTAAAAATCCACTGAACCGAATGCGTTCAAATTTGGCAGGCATGTTCAGTTGGACGTTTGGACGGGCGCTAAGAACGGATTTTGAAAACTTTTCAAGGATACGCCAAATATTTTAGTTTTTCTAGAGTTATTCGGCCTTTTCCTCATTTTTTCGAGAACCAATTGGTAGAAAATGTTGATATTTGGTGGGCAGGTTCAGATAAGGTCTCGAAATGTTGTGTTAAAATATTTTTGCAATCCGTTCAAGATTACGCCAGTAATCAGGTTTTCAAAATTATTGTAGATGTGTTGCGGGTTGCATATCTTCCACCTTGATACGACCAATGCTTACGGTAAATTCAATGGTTCAGCGAGATTATAGATGAACTAATTTGGAAAATATTGAATCAAGTTTCAAACTATGTCCGATATACTTCCCTAAATAGAAATGGATATAGGTTACGCTTAATATTAGCGTTTTACTATTTTTTGGAATTTTCGGAGTTTTTCTAGAACAAATAAATTGGCATAAAATGTTGAAATGAGGTAAACCGTTCTATATTAGGTGTAGAAATGCTGTGCTTAATAAATTTCGAATCCCTTCTGAACGGAATTTGCAGGCGAGTGAAGCGTGCCTGTTTCTCTTAGCTGACACTGACAGAGGTTTTGCAGGCGAGCGAAGCGAGCCTGTTTGACTCACTTACACTGCCTATACTGTCGGGGGTCCAGGGGGCGGAGCCTCCTGGCTAGGCGGAGAAGGCGAGCGAAGCGAGCCTGCCGGCTAGTGGATTAATATTTCTGAATAATAGCCAATAATATATTATACAGAACTAAAATTTACACCTGATATTTGGGTTTGAGCTGTGCAGTAAACGCACTATAATTTAATGGACTTATAATGAAAAGAACTTGTAGACTATGAGTCGTGTTTAGCTAATATTTATTTATTACAAACAAAAATGTTACATACAAACTGCAAACTGTTTACTGTGTAGATCAGAGAGTTATCACCAATCGGTCAATCCTCTTCTTTGTTTGTCCGCAGCTCACCAGCCCACGAAGGTCCTAGGCCTACCAGCTGGTTGCCAGTTTCATATCCATTTCTTTTCTTTTCTCTGCTCTCACAAAATCTTCAGCAAGTTCGTCTAGATTAATAGTACTATCAACATTACAGGACTGAGGTGAGAAAAGAGATGATGGGTGAATAACGAGTCCATTCTAGCACAATTATATACAGAGTGTTTCAGGAGGAATGTGCAATACTCCTCAGGCTAATTCCTCTCACCAAGTAGACAAAAAGGGTCCATGGGACAAACCCCCAAAAACGCTTTGTTACCGAGATAACAATGGCGGAAAATTGAGATTTTTCAAAACATATTAATTTTTCTATTTTTTGGAGGCTTTACTAAGGTTCTAAAATAATCAACTCCTGTGTAAAATTAGGTGAGGAGTTCAATAAAACAAGTTTGAAGTTTGTAACTTTAACGGTTATTGAGATAATTGGAAAAAATGCTAAAAAACACAATTTTTCAACATTAAGAGTTATAACTGGATAGGGAATCATAAATTTGTATTTTTTATAAATGGAAGATGAAGAGAGCGGGATTCTGAAGAAAACGTTACATGGTGGCGATTGTGTCAATCTTACCCAAATCTCATAAATAGCGATCAAAAATCGCAAAATAGACAAAATATACCACAAGTGAAAAATTTGTGTTTAGTAGCGATTTTTGATCGTTATTTCCGAAATTTGGGTAAGATTTACACAATCGCCACCATGTAACGTTTTCTCCAGAATCCCGCTCTCTCCATCTTCCATTTATAAAAAATACAAATTTATGATTCCCTATCCAGTTATAACCCTTATTATTGAAAAATTGTGTTTTTTAGCATTTTTTCCAATTATCTCAATAACCGTTAAAGTTACAAACTTCAAACTTGTTTCATTGAACTCCTCACCTAATTTTACACAGGAGTTGATTATTTTAGAACCTTAGTAAAGCCTCCAAAAATAGAGAAATTAATATCTTTTGAAAAATCTCAATTTTCCGCCATTGTTATCTCGGTAACAAAGCGTTTTTGGGGGTTTTTCCCCATGGAACTTTCTTGTCTACTTGGTGTAAGGAATCAGCCTGAGAAGTATTACACATTCCTCCTGAAAAACCCTGTATATTCTGTCTTGTTTATCAAATCGTAAAAGTTGAGTCAGGGGAAAATTTTTTAAGAATACTGTACTCTAGGACTGTATTTTCAAGTTATCTATAAAAAGTCTGAATGAAAATATAAAAAGATTAAAAAATATAAATTCGTTAGAAAATTATTCAATTATTATTAATTTTGAAAATTTAATTTAAAAAAATTCTATTTCTTTGCAGTCAATTACATCTCTAAAGTGGCGCCCCCCAGAAGCCTGCGCCCCCCCCCGCACTGCGGGGGTTGCGGGGGTGCTATTTACGCCACTAACAACTACTCTTACAACTAAATTTGATCGCAAGGGAGATAAAGATTTATTTATACGAGTGAAGGTAAAAAATTCTGACACAGTTGTAAGTTATTTGCCAGAATAGACAAGAATATTCAATAAGAATGAAATTAGCATGAAATAGAGGAACTGTGGTACATTTTACAAAAAAATAGTATAAAGATTATGAAACACACAAGAAATCATACACACGGTATACACAAGGGACAAGGCAGAATTATGAGAAAAGTGAATTATCAAGATTACGTCACATTCTGACCTATATCCTATTATAGTCAAATAACAATAATGCAAAAATTTCTAAATTTCTAAAAGTGTGATGACTAAATGTCTGTAACACTGTTACAATGCTAGTGTATGCTATTGTATGAGTGTGTTCTCAGTGGAAACTTTACTTCTGTCTGTGCGAACTATAGCTTCGCTTCATTGATTCAAGTTCAAGTTGTCGATGTTGGCTTTTTACTCGCGTTAAACTTGCAAACCACAGAAAAAAGACTCCATTCAAAGCAGGTGTATCAAATATACAATGTGAGTCTTCATATTGATCATCAAGTAAGTAAAATTGTCTTATTTATCATTTTATAACTTAGGCTAGTGACATCCAACAGACTTTTATTACTTGAAGTGGCAATACTTTAAAAGGCTCATTGATTATGAAGTAAGAAAAGTTTGAAACGATTCTTGCTGTGTTTCTGCAGTCCAGGAAAATGCATCGAACATTATACAAGAGCCCATCATGTTGATTAATACGACACAGAATGTTTCAAAACTGATACAAGACCTGTCAATTACATTGATTTATTTTATGTAGAATATATATTGTAGATGATTCTTTGACTCTCTCATAGCCCTATTACCCTCATTTCACACAACACGATATTTGAATTTCCGGTTTTTTGCCTTCCCTACTATATCGTCAAAATGTTTCATGTACAGTATCAGCCAATATAAAAAGCACTGGAATAGTACAATATTACATTATTTACAATAGTACATAAACAGTTCCAGTACTGTTCATTTTGACTTGTTAAAGTACTGGAATAGTACAATATTACATTATGTACAATAGTACATAAACAGTTTCAGTGAGTTACTGTTTTTATTTTGGCTGATACTGTATTTGCCAAGTAAAGTATCATTGTTCAATCTAGTAAAATTTATAAAAATGTGAATTTATATAATTATATTTGTGAGTGAAACATATGTACGATACATTCCGTTATTTGAACCTTGGACACAGCTAATGAAGATTAGGTAACAGAGAATAATAAAGATAGGAAGAAGACCGGCAATGAATGAGTGAGTGAGCGCCATCTGTGATAAGACTGGTGAACTAAATCAGTCAGTACTGTACTACGAGCGTAGTCTCCCCTGAACAACCGACTGGCTCGAGAATTAAAATTATTCTGCAGCCAGTCTGCAACGCGTGCTGCCATCTGCTGGAAGCTCCAACAAAGCTGATTCATTTTCTTTGATGGGCAGAAGGAAAAATGGCTCCAGATCGGTCAATATTAGTTCAAAAATTATAAATTTTATCTTGATTTTAAGGAATCATTCTACCCCACAATCTGAATACAAGAAGGTATAAATTAGTTTTGAATACCATTCACCCCCAAAGTTGGGGTTTTGGATTACAAAGATATCTTTTTACAGCTCTAGTTAAAAAATTACACAAGAAAGAAACGCCTACTTGACCTCAAACTGTGGAGGACAAGATTATTCCAAGGGGTTTGATCAACTCATTTAGAATAAATACTGTATATCAAAAGATTTAAGAGAAGAAAAAAATGTCATATTTTGTTTTTTCTCGAAAATTAACCATGAGTTTTTGAAAACTCATAACCATAGACAAGTCAACATCGCACCGCATAAATATAAAGTCCACAATTATTTATTCAATTTGAATTAGTGAGTGTAGTGTTTTTTTGTGAAATTAGTAAACAACTTTGAAATTAGTCAACTGCAGGTTTGAGTAACCCATTTTTTATCCTTTTCTTATATTTCTTCCCCCCCAACCTTTCTCATACCAGACCACCTATATTCAGCATACGTTAGTCAAATTCATTTTTTTCTATTACTTATTTGAGTACCGTATTATTAGGCTACCGTCCATTAGAGCTTGTTTTCATTTTATTTGAATTTTATTTAGCCTACTAAAAAAATTGAATAATTGTTTAATTGTTTTCGTCCGACGCTTCGTTTTGACGGAAATCGTAGAAGACTAGAAATTTTGGCCGCCATCATGGATTACAAAAAATGCTCAATTTTTACAGTGTGGCATCACTGGGATTCGGAATCTACACATCATAGCCATTAAAAAAATCAATGACATACCTCAATAAAGGTTACCCCCTTATTTCGCATTTGGCACCCAGACTATACTCCCACTATAGTTTAAATCCACAACATTATTAAATTCAGTCCGGATTGAGCTAACCAGCAGATGAGTTGAAAATTCACTCCTTATTGAAATTTCTTGAAAAAATCTTATAATATCGATATCTTTATTACAAAAGTAAAAAATATGTATTTCTATAGTGATAGTGAAATAGTAATAATAGTAAAATTGTGTATGTAAATAGGCTATTTTTTTCTTGAATATACCAGAGTTTCATTACACATTATTGTGAGAGAATGTTGAGAATGGGAGGAAATGAAGACAATGATTAATAAAATGAAGAATAAATAAGAGAAAGGAGGTGATAGCCTATTTGGAAAATTGAGGAGATGGATAAGACAAGAAAGAATGAAGGAGATGGTAGGAAAATTGAGGAGATGGAAAAAGAGAAGGTTGGAGTAAGAAGGGGAAGAAAAGAATAAAATAGGTAGGAGGTGGTGAGTTTATGAGGAATATTTTCTTTTGCACCCTCCGCGTGATCTCGTGACGATCAGTTCAGTTATCGATAGGGTTGGCTAGAGTAGGAAAACGTGTGGACTCAGCACTGAGTTAAACAAAAGAAAAGTGTTGGCGGCTCAAGTAGTTCTCCCTTCTCACCCAGGGAAAGCCTCCGTTAAACCCCCCCCCCCCACAAGAAGTCCCTTCCAGTCCCCCTCTCGCCACCACTGCTTGCTATCCCGTCACACAATCCAAGATGGCGATAAAGTCTTGTTTTATGTGCCCAAGTAATGGATATTGACCTTACTCTTCTTGCTTCTCCTGCACCTTCACTGTTTCTTGCTCTCTCACTCCGATCCAAAGAGAATTGTTTCCAAAGTCTATTTCTTGCTTTCTCACTTCAATCCAGCAAGAAATGTTCCATCTTCTTTCATCGTCCAACTCTTATGCATTTTCTTTTTCACTTTAACCAATTCTGTGCTTTTTAGACACAAAATGTTTATCACCCCAACACTATTATAACACATTTATTCTCGACTCGTGAAAAGGGGAATACAGCGTGAATAAGGAGACAGAATGTTAGAGAGAATATTTTTTCTTCTGTTGAATCTTCGAAAAATTTCAAAAGGAAACAAATATTCCTGTGTTACTGTGGAGTATGGATTGTAAAATATTGTGAATATGATTCTTTCCGGCAGAAATTTTCAAGTTAAATTTTCAGTTAAACAACTATACGTGATAACAGAAAGACTAAGAAATGAATGAGAGAGGTTAGATTATCATGTTAATTGATAGATATCTATTAATATACTGTATATTATAAGTATACAAGAATACAAGAACATGCAAGTACGTACATGAAAACAATAACATAATAAAATTAATCCTACTGAGTCGGCTTTGGATGAATAAGAATTTATAGTAGTAGGCTACTGTATTATAGCTTCCTTCAATAGAGAGCTTCCTATATTGTAAACTATGGAATAATATGCAAGCATAATCAGTCGAGATGAAAGAGATAATGAAAAATATTAGATTCGATTATTGAGATAGATAACATATTACAGCTTAGATTCTACATTGCAATGTAAATGAGTAAAACAAATTTTTCGATAAATTTCACAAAATAAATAAAAACTGCTAGTACAAATTCGGACGGTAATGTAGTGAATGCCAAATTTATACACGTATTAGTTTAAAGTTCTGCAAAATGAATTATGATTGTGCATTATCTAAGTGAAAAGGCGAAGTTTAGACATGTATATTCATATGTCCATTCTTGGAACATAGAGAGACACAAAGAGAGAGAGAGAGAGAGAGAGAGAGAGAGAGAGATAGATTGATTGATTGTTTGCCTTTATTAAGGGCGGAGTTAGGACTCTTGGTCCTCTCTACCACACAACCCTTTACAATATGTACAATAATATACAGTTATCAAAATTCATCAAAATTAATGATCATACAGTAGAAAATAATAAAATTGAATAGAGTAAGTAAGTAAAACAAAAATACAGAAAAATGAGTAATAAGAACTAGAAATAAATTTAAAATATAATAAGTAAAATATACCTATTTCCTTAAACTCACCATTCACTCACACACATGCACACTAGCAAGGTGGAGAAATACTCCACCGAATACTTCGATATATTCAGTATTGAAAAAATATCTAAATGAG
The DNA here is from genome assembly GCA_017141385.1 of Sogatella furcifera. NCBI lineage: Eukaryota > Metazoa > Arthropoda > Insecta > Hemiptera > Delphacidae > Sogatella > Sogatella furcifera. The sequence goes on from CM029549.1 coordinate 23,663,174, forward strand.
AAAATAAATGAATATGAGATTGAGAACAAATAATGCAATGGAGATGGAATATCTTCTAGACAACTTAACTTTTTTCACACCTAAGCTGCTCCTCCCCCCTTCAGCTATTTCGAAACTGCCACGCCAAACTGAGCTCGGCCATTCACATTCTTAATAGATGATGGTAATTCATTCCAAGTACGGCAAGCCGTAACATGGAAAGACTTGTTGTACATTGAGGTTCTGTGATGAGGGATTACCAATAACTGTGAACCATGTCTAGTACCTCATCCACTGCGCTCTCTTATAAAGACAAACTGGTCTGCTAAATATCCAGGACATTTGGTATGTATCAAATCATACAGCAGTTACAGCATGTGATACTGTCTCACAGAAGAAGATACTGTCTCACACTGTTTCACATGTGATACTGTTCACAGGCGAGTCGTGCGCCTCTACGGCCCTTCCGCCTCCGTCTCTAGGGTTGCTGGTGCAGTAGGTTGCCTTATGGCTGCGTGGCTTGTACCCACGCGGCTTGTCGTGCTCCTCTGCATTGGCTCCGGCGGAAGTTTCGGTCCGGTGAGATGGTGGGCGGCTCCCTTGGTCGGTCCTGCGTCGAGAGTCGGAGCTGGTCGCGGGGCCGTCCGGGAGCCCCTCTCTTACCTAGTGAACGGGATTTCATCTTCTTTCCGAAACGCGTGCTCTGGTTCCTTCTGCCCTCTTTCCCTGGGGAGGGTGGACACTAGGAATGACTGTCCTGCACGAGGCTGGAGTGCGGGTCAGAAGAGATAAGACGTTTTTTCCAAGCCTCTTGACAGCTGAGGGGGAACGTCCGGGCTTGCGAAGGGGGTGTCGATGATTCGGACACGCACCTCTGGAATGGCCCACGTACCGCCGGAACTGGGCGCTGGAAACCTGGCCTAGCCAGGGTGACCCCGGCCCCAGGCCAATCTCCCGTTGACGCTGGCCGGGCGAGGTGGCAGCGGTCAACCACAGGGGGAATCAAGGCAATGTCCTATGGTCCGCCTCCGTAACTAGGTTGGGAATCAAGGCGAGTTCAGGGCCTGCCTCCGTAACTGGCTTAGTTTCAGGGGGATCAAGGTGGGTCCTACACGTTCCGCCTCCGTCCATAGGGGGAATCAAGGCAAGTCCCAATGGCACGCCTCCGTAACTGTGGCGCTAGCTCTGCCTGGAGCTATGCTCTGGTATGCTAACGCAGGTACAGAGGGCTCTGGGTGGACCGGCCGGTAGAGGTTAGCCATGTCTCACAGAATTGAGCCTCAGCATATGCAGCTGCTGGAAGTATAGACTAAGATGATCATCCCGCCTGAGATTAAAAATGTAACGGACACAGTAATTCTGAGCTCTCTGCAGACGTTCAGACAAGATAACACTCATGTCATTGACAACAATGTCTGTATAATTGAAATAGGGGAAAATCAATGATTTGACTAGCATCACTTTCACACGAAAAGGTATACAGTCACCAATCTTCTTCAGGGAGTGAATTCCTGCAAATACTTTATTACACGTTACATTTATTTGTTCTGTCCAGTCAAGAGACTTGTCGAGAGAGAGAGAGACAGAGAGAGAGAGAGAGAGAAAGAGAGAGAGAGAAGGAAGAGGGACAGAGGCTTCTCAAGATATAGCAAGATTATATTCATGTGAGAGATAGATGATGAATTATGACATAAGTAATACAATTAGAGAAACAGTTGAAAATCATGATGGAAATTTGGATAAAACGTACTCTGATAGGAAAAAGTCTAATCCTCCCCGCGAGGATGAAACAATAACGATCGTCCAAACCACGAACACACACACTGTCATTCATGATGACACAATGTGACGATCTTGATGAGCGAGCGAGCATAAATGGCCAGAGACCAATTCAAAAGGCCACAGATGCACTCGATCATGATGGCGGTGATGCTCTGTTGTTTGGTTTTGATAAGGGTGGCGAGGTAGTGATGGAGTGGTGGCTGACATTGTCATCATGCCAAACGATAAGAGTTGACCATAGCTTACTGTCGACTATTGCATATAGATATTGCGTACAACTGTTGACTATTGATTATATATATTGCATAGCAGATAGATAGACCATAGAAAGATAGATAGATAGAGCGCCACACACTGCTGCACCCACACCGAAGGATGTCAGTACTTTGATAAGTGGTTTCCGATAAATGGCCGATTGATCTGCGTGGTTATTGCAGCAGCAGACTTCAAACAAGCACACCACACTCTTTCTTTGCTGGCGCTCCCGCTACAGGAGCAACGCACATCACAGGAGCTCATCTTCCGATATCGAAAGAAAAGTGCATCCAATGCAGCGGCGCTGCACTGCCATGCACTGTGGGGAGCCTACTTTCCCTCGTTTGACATCAGGGCTCGCCGCTTGCAAGTTGCCCCTACACTCAAAGAACACCCAACAACGCTGAACTATTTGAACGCTTGCTTTACAATATTATCAATCTCTTATGTGGCTGAGAAGTCTCCGTTAAAAGAGCATTTCTCAGTCCCCTCTCCCATTTCAGAGAGTGTTTCCTATGTAACGTCCGACAGCACATCAATAATTCCATAGATTGATCACAATATAAATTAATCGAGCAGTTATATATTATACAGCAGTTGATGTACTGTAATATCTAATATTCTTGCATCTTCTGGGAATATAGCAGGCTCCTAAAAATTAAATTAGCGATTGAATTTCGTTTCACGGTATTTTAGTATGTGCATCGACACCTTTCATGCATATGAAATACTTTAATCACAATTATATTATCTTTATTATTCTACATTTTCAACTGTGTCATGATGCAGCACTTATATTTGTTCTGGGAAATACCATATCAATAATTAATTACCAACTTTAAAATGTATTTTTTTTTTAATTTCATTCAGAACAAATTTAGGGTGGCTAGTTGGAGTAAGTGATGACGCGCCGGTCCGATAACAAGAGGTTCCGAGTTCCGATTCTTCTCCAGAGAACAGTTTTTGATAACAGCACAATCACAGCACAATCACAGCAGTCTTTCGGAGGAGACGCTAAGCCGTCAGTCCCGACTGCTTAAAAAGTAGTCGTCATCTCATCATTATCATCCCTCTCATTACTCACGCATAGACCTTAGAGCCCATGTGGGCATCACCCTCAGAAAAATCCAAATGCAGCTGCAATATAATAATTATTCCATTGACTTCTGACAGACAAGTGTATGAAAAATAGTATTCATATCAAGTTAAGAAGTAACTTCTCCAAGATATCATACTTTTTACACTTCACCAAACAAATGAAGACATGCAACCTTCTCTTATTTTTATAAACTATAAGTGACTTTTAATTGCATGCTTCCTTTGAAAATAGCTTAAAAATTGCCATGGCTTTCACACCTTTCTTTTGAATGTTGGTATATCCATTAAAAATGTTTTTCGTGAGTACTTTACGCAGGAACATCTGTTCAAACGCATACTACTCATCAAAACACATGCAAAGACAAAGAGCAGAGAAAATAAAGAGGAGGAAGAGAGATGAGAGGGATGAAGAAGAAGAAGAAGACGAATTGAAAGAAAGTACGAAGTACAGTGCTAAGGAAAGGAAACGGACAGTGCTAAGGGTGAAAACGGATTTGCGATTTCGACGAAGTTTAGAATATGGTTTGGTATCGAAGCAGGTACGGAATGGTGGGGTGAGAGAGAAAGATTGAGAAAATATTAAAATAAATATAAAGGGGTAGAGAAGAAATTGATCAGGAGGTGAACGGAAGAGGCAGGGGAGCAGGAAAATGATGGAAGTGAGGAGAAGGTGTATATGAAGGAAGAGGAATAAGTCAGTGGTGTGCATTCGTCTAAGGCTTTGACAGCGAGTGGAAACTTCAAATTTCCGGTTACACAAACAATGAGCGAGCAGGCACCGTCGAATATAATACAACTGAGCAGTCTGAACTCTCTGATTGCAATCAATAAGTTTGTTGGAAAACGATGGAACTTGGGTGGTGTCTTGAGAGTTGGCGTGTCAGTTGCGAGACCACAGCAAGCAGAACACCGGTTGATGCTTGACGAGAGGTAAGCGATCTCGTTTTCAACCACCAGCTTATATAGTCTGTCCAAGCGGAGAAAACATTCTGACTAGATGGAAAAATGACTCCAGCTTGGTAAATAATAGTTCAAAAATTATGAGTTTTGTCTCAAATTGTAGAGAACATTTTGCTCGACAATTTAAAATAAAATTCATAATTTTTTTAACTAACATTGACCAAGCTGGAATCATTTTCCCATCTTGCCAGAATATCTTCTTTGCTCGAACAGACTATAGCGTGCTACGCGTCGTCGACCGGATTTCATCAAGCCAAGCACGCACCTCTTCAACATTATTCAGCGTATTATCTCATTCTTTCCCGAACCAAACATCAAGAACTATTGAATCCTGCTCATGGAACCGTCATAGAGCAATGTTTTTCCTCGATAGTGAAATTAGCTTGTGAAAAGTACAAAAAGAGAAGCTCAATACAAGAGTTGCAGCCTATATTAAGGTGTTCAAATAAGTTGAACATAACGATTGGTTTATTGAATTTCCGTATATTCAATTTATATTTTCTTCAGCTTCTCTTCAGGCTTTGCTGGTTGAGAACTCGTCGTGGGAAAAGTCCAGCCTCGTCAAGTTTGAAATACAAAAGAATAACATATTATTCTCTGGAGCTTTTTAAGTTGATCAACTGCTGAGGTGATGAATATGAGATCGAAGTATTTTATTATAGAATTAGCAGTTTTCTATTATAATATTAGGGTGAAAACTTCACATCAAAACAATCCTGAGCTACAAATGGAACCAATTTCTCTCAAGTCTCATCAATAGAGAATAACTATAGAAGAAAGCTGAATAGACCTTTATTGGTGAGGATCTACTCGTAAGGTTGATCAAATTTAAAAGTTTGGTTTCAATAATTAATAAAACAATGTTATCTGTTAATAATGACCAGAGTGGGTCGACAGCTCGTTAACTACATTATAGTTATTAAAATCGAAGCCTATCATTATAAAATATTTGTTTGTGTATTATAGATATTTTCAATTGTATATTATAAAATATTATAGAAGTCATTATTTCCACCTACACGTTTTTAAAGCAGTATTTATTTCTTTAGAAACAGAGATCCAAGGTATTTTAGAGTCCATTCATGGCTCTCGGAGCAAAGAATCACAAAGGAGAATCACAGGAGATTTTCATCAGTTTAACAACATTGCCACATTGGAATACAGTAGCCAATTCATTGTTGACGTCTTCTATTTATAATCGTTGATTCTTCACTTCATATTCATCACTTTAATTAATACTTAATCTCTTTCATGGCTACTGAATTCGTCAAAGCTTCAAATAATTAAAATCAAAGTATTCTTTTTTATATTAATAGTGAAATAAAATATTAAAAAAAGGGTACTTTGATTTTAATTATTTAAAGTTTTAAATCACTTCAATTCTATCTTATCTCTCTCAACACAATTGAAAATATCTATAATACCCAAAACAAAAGCAATTACTTACTTATTCACTTGGTGTTGTATTTATATAGTGTTTTCTTTATAGAGTTTTTGTTTGGCTCAACAGCCCATGAAGGGCCTAGGCTTACCAGCTGGTTGCCAGTTTCATATTCACTCCACATTTTCCACTCTTTATAGAGTCCCAGATGATAATTTCGAATAACTGCTTCTGCGATCAGTGATTTTGATGAGGCCGTCTGACAGGATCGAGTGACGCAAACGGCATGTGCATGTGCGCGCGGGAGCTCATTGCGGCACAGTGCTGACTGTTATCAGAGCCCCCCGGGAAAGTGATAAGAGTAGGCAGGCCTTCATCTTGTCAGTGAGAAAAGAGGAAAAAAGTAAGTCGACAAGTAGAAGTGGCCTGGATGGGTCCCACAGGGCCAGAGATAGCAGCACTACTCGGCTGCCATCCTTGTCTACAGCACCAGTTTTTCCCTGACAAACGCCCGGATAAAACAATTCTCTCGACGTTATTAATCTGCGGTCTTCTGTACCTTGTAGTTGTGGCGCGTCTTTTCTTTGCACCACTTTCGCACCAGCACTCGCCCGCGGCTAACACCATCCACCCTTCTCTCTCACTCTTCAACCCCCCAGAACATACCATAGTCATTCCCCCCACCCCTACCGCCCTTTTTAATACCTTTGTCCCGGGCCTCCTGATAAATGTCTTACAGGCCCCCCGGGAGACATTCTAATTCATTTTCATTCCCACAAAAAGAAGAAGGTAAAAGGAAAGCCCGGACGGCAACGTTTACCGAGTAAAAAAGAAGGAACAATTAAAGCGGATTAAAAATTCTACAAAGCAGCTGTTCTGGATGGTCGAACGCCCCCAAAGACAATGTAAACTTCCTTAAATCCCTTCGTAGCTTCCTGCGATGCTATTGGTTCTTCCTCACTGGACTGGATGCTGTATATCTCTTTTCATTCTCTTTCTCCTTGGATTTTTTCTCAATATTTTTCCCTGCTTCTACTCGTGCGGATACTCTGAAAACTGGATTAGGAAATTGCCTGGAGAAAGAATGCAGAATTGATAAGCATTGATATATATGGATGATACAGAATCTGATTGAACTATTATTGATCAATTCAATTACAAAAATTATTCTGCATCGAGCAACACTCTCTTAACTTATAAACGTCTTAAAAATGTGTGAATCATCATGATAAAACTTTGTGTAGTATAGCATAAACTTTATGCTATAGTAGGGTTATAATTAAACTGTAATACAAAGCTCTGTAGCCTATTAGTTCTGTTTTACTCCATGTTTTATAAATAATTATTCGTTTTATATGAAGACGTAACGAAAATAAGAGTAATATTTTATAATCATTTGAATAATGTTTTCCCGGAAGTTGGTTCCTAGCTTACATAGGATTTACAACAAATTCCAGGTGCATAATTAGACCTAAGACTGTAATCAGCATTGAAGACTTATTAATAAAAAGTAAATTGGTCTCTTCTTTCACTACTCCCATTTTCAAGTCAAAATCTTGTATCTAGAAGGGTGGAAATATCATTGAGAAATACGCATCTACGAAGTACCGTCCATGGAAGGGATCTTAACCGCATTATAAGGCTATAAAACCGTAACATTGCCTGCCAATAATCAATGCCATTATCATAATGGCATCTTTTTATGACAGCTCTTAAGTCTCCACAATTTCGCTCTCTATTCCCTTTTGAGCTGAATCGTTGAGAGTTCCTCTTTGAAACTGTTTTGAATCATTGAAGACTCCTGAGATTCTTCGAGGGAAAATTCACATTGTAGCTTATCAGCTACACTGTAAAGCAGGAGAATCTAGTTTTTCATGCAAAGAAACATACGAAGACATGGAATAGTTCAAAGACTGATAACAAAATTATCTGAGTTGGAAATTCTGTTAAAATTTTGATTTCCTATCATTTTTCCTGACGGTGATGACCTTATAAGCTCTTTTCCCATTGATAAATTGAAAGAATGGTGATGAAATATTAGTGAAATCTCAGCTTAAGGTAATTTCTTCATCAACATGTAGCTATTATATATGATGCTCATGCTCATCAACTATTATATTTGGCCTAGTAATGATTTATATATTCTAAATGATTATTTATCCATAATCGGTACAGATCATTATACATTATATATCGGTACTGTACTTATACAGTTTTTCAAATGGTGTGATTTTGCTTTGAAGCATTTCTTTGCAGAGTCAAATCAAACATTAATATATTAATTCATTGTTAATAATCCCAAATGTTTTGGTTCTACTCTCTGCAAACCAAATGTATGTATGTCTGGCTCAACAGCCCATGAAGGGCCTTTGAACCAGCTGGTTGCCAGTTTCAAATTCACTCTACTATACAGCCCGTCCAAGCCAAGAAGACACCGCAGCACGACGGGAAAACGGCCCCAGCCCGGCCAATACCGGCCCAAAAGTCATAAATTACAGAACTTACAGTCCCCGAACCAACACTGGCCGAGCCGAAGCCACCCTCTCCACCCCGCCAGAATACCCCCCGGCCGGACAGACCATACAGCAAGCAAATAATCATCAACCAGGATAAAGGTAACGTGTGGTTAGCACGTTGATCCTCTCAACCAAAAGCCAGTCTCCGCAACCAATTGGCGGCGCAGAACACCTCTGAATAACATGCAGTTAATCAGTTAGAGTGGGATACTAACGACAGCCAATCTCCCAGAGGAGGGTAACCTTTGTTCTCTGCAAACCAAATGGAATCAATTTTAGAGAGATGAGAATATTGAAACATCATTTCCCAAATCACATGAATCTACATTATTTCACATAATTAGGTGTATTCTTTAAAATCCTTTCTCCATCGCTTAAAATCTGTTGAGTAGTTTCAAGCTTAGCAAAGCACTGCTGCCCATTTTAAAGGTTTCAAAGAATGATGTCCGATCTTTTGTCCAGCAAAGAATTTCCAGGTGAAGATGAGATGCTGATATAGGTAGTGATAGTAGAGTATAGAGACGAATAAATTAGAGGGTCACCATCATGATGAGAATGGGGTGTGGCTGATGTTTAATACCTTATAGCTCAGTGAGCTGAGATATTGAAATATATACTAATATACATATACTCGTGATGTATACTTATATATTTTGATGTAGTTGTATGGTTGCAGCCTGCGACCTCAATCGAGAGCGAGCTTTTCCGCACAAAAAGAGCACAGGACACCGGTGAAGAGAGAGAAGAGAGCTCCTAGAAAAACGCTGGCCGATGCTCTTTTGTAGTTGGCACGAAACAGCGAGAAGGCACGAAAGCACCGGCAAAGAGCACAGAACGCTTTGTTATCAGATCTCGAGGAGTTCTTTGTTTAATTAGCAATCTATGCCCGGGATATGCCCTGCCAGCATCAGCCTTCGACTTCAACTTTCCTGCTGAAATACAAACGGTAAAGCAGAACAGTGCTGCTGCCTGCATTGCACTCGATTTCATGCACTCCCCTTGCCACGCAACTCACCACGCCTTGTGTCCGCCAAAGAACCGAGAAACGCTTACTTGAAGACATCAACCACTCTTGAACACGATGAAACTCTTTTCACTTTGATGAAACAGCTTTTCCTTTCAAAGATTAAATTTTACTTCCCGTTACACAAATCTCTATTCAGATGAAAAAATCTGTTGTAACTCACTTCTTACTTTAAAACTTATTTCCAGTACAATTTATGAACAATGAAATTTAGCTAAGTGAAATATGTTATAATAATTAATTACAACTTGATAAGCTATGTGAATTTTTATGACGTGACCCATATACATGACTGTGTAGTAATGTATCGTTCACAATAAAAGGATTTGATTTGATTAACAGTTTAAAACAGAACTTGAACTTTTTAAATATGTTTGAATTCAAATTTGGATTCCGATTTCAAATGTTAACTTTCCTTTTTGAAGAAATAACAATAGTAAAACTGACTCATAAGCAGAGTTCTATAATATTATATATTGCAATATCGTAATATGAAGTGGGAACTATTGTGAACTCATCAACTCATTTCGATATTTTTGAACAATTTATTGTACATTGTTCATACTCATCAATAACAAAATGTATTACGGAGGCCCGGTCTTACATTAAGCGTGCATTAGAGACATGAGAGAGAATTATGTGAAAAGAATATGATAAATTGTAGAAATTGTTGAATATAAATGTTGTAACGTTTCAAGGCCCAACTGGGAGTTATTGATTTATTTATAGATCATTACCGTTACTAAATGTTGCTGCTGTTATCTTGTACCGCTAGCCTAAGCGATAAGAATTTATTTGCGCTATTGAAAGGATTGTCATCCTTATTTATTTGAAAGGCAAATTATTCGTAATGCCAGAAGTTATTACGTCTAGGCTCATTATTTTGATAGATTCTAACCTAATTCTTGTTACGTCAACATCAGCTGGTTTGCCGGCAAATATACTTGTCAGCGTTTGTTCAATTGCCAACCTCTTGAGACTTGTATCATTGGAATGAAAAATTATATTATTTGCTCATATAGCTTCTTACCTCATATGGATGGGATTATTTTCACCTGTGATCTTAAAGCTTTAATATTTGTCTCTATGTACCTGATTTTTTGTCATAGCCTAGTCACATACTACCTTATCATGTAAGCAAGAAGCCGGTATGCAGAAGGCCTATTATGTAAATTATTTGTGTTTCTCACTATATAAATGTTTTATTCAGATATCTGTAATATTTGTAGTGCTTAAATCCACTTTATTGATTTTCTAGCATATCAAGCCATATTTAATTATTAATATTTAGTCAACACTTAGTGGCTCCTTATTCAAATATTGATACTTAAATTATAGATTTTGTAACGTTTCAAATCCCAACTGGGAGTTATTGCTGTATTTATAGAGCCTTACCGTTACAGAGTGTTGCGGCTGCTATCTGGTACCGCTATCTTAGGAGATAAGAACTTATTTGCGTTATTGAGGGGATTGTCACCCGTATTTATTTAAAATGCAAATTATTCGTAATACTAGAAATTATTACGTCTAGGCTCGCTAATTTGTTGGATCCTAACCTATTTCTTGTGTTGTCAACATCAGCTGGTTTGCCGGCAAATATACTTGTCAGCGTTTGTTCAGTTACCAACCTATTGCAACTTGCAACAATGGAATAATTAATTATATTATTTGCTCAATATAGCTTCTTACATCATATAGATGGGATTATTTATCACCTGTGATCTTAAAGCTTTAATATTATTGTCTCTATGTACCTGATTTTTTGTCATAGCCTAGTCACATACTACCTTATCATATAAGCTAAAAGCCAGTATGCAGAAAGCCGATTATGTAAATTATTTGCGTTCCTCACTATATAAATGTTTTATTCAATTATCTGTAATATTTGTAGTGTTTAAACATACTTTATAGTTTTATAGCAAGTCAAGCCATATTTAACTTTTGAGATTTAGTCAATGCTTAGTGGCTCCTTATTCAAATATGAATACTTAAATTATAGATTTATAGGAAAATAAATAACTAAATTGTGTATATAATAGATTTATTGGAACGTAGGTTAGTGTTGTTAGTGTTTGATACATAAAATTGCTGTGTTTAGCTTGTTATAATAAGATTTTAGGCTCATTTGAAAATTGTCTTTTTGAAACTGCCGCTCTAGAAAGAGTCAATATTATCACATTGGCACATACTGTAGTCTAGGATGGGGTCATTTTGAAAGGAAACGGTCACTTTGGCTTCGCTCTTCTTCTGCTCAAGACCGGCTGAGGCAGACCAGATGACCCAGTCCTGTTAAAGATTAAATGTGGCGTTAGTGGCCTAGTATTTTTTTGCAAATGATTTTATAGCAACTTTATCCCCTTCTGGAGATGCCATTCCAGGGTCTAATACATATTTGAGCTTCGACGTTTCCCTGAGACGAGATTGACTAATCTAAGGAGGCCAGGATTCGTTTGCACCGACCTATCTGCACACGTGAGTGACGAACAATTAGTTCTTCGTAATTAATTACCCAGAGCTCTGGTTGAAGTGCAACCGTATTAGTCAAAATTTACATAAAAATGAGATCTCATTCAACGAATCGCTTCGAAATTTAATATACCCATGGTGGATACATGTGGGAACTCTGTCATAACTTGCCTAAGCATCACGAACCCACAGGTTCATGAATGTGGAGTTCTTGGCTGAGGCCTGTGAACTACTGGATTGGAGTGAGAAGGGTAGAAACCTTACTCAGATATATATATATATATATATGAGTCTCAATATCTAGTTATTTCTTATTAATTTAAAATTCAGTCTTTAACTGCTGTCGAATACACAGATTTGATAGATTCTTGCAAGTATCTTGACTTGTAGTAAGTAAATTTTCCCTGAGATAAGAGTATTTAAAAATCATGTATTTGTTCCTCCTTGAGGAGAATAAAACGTGACAAGATGGCTCACCAACGTAGGGCGTATAGTCCATAATGGAGGTGAACATCACAAGTTTGCACCCAAACGTGGAGCTTATTTATTTAATTGCCAAAGCACACGTCACAATTTATAGGAAAATAACTAACTAAATTGTGTATATAATATAGTTATTGAAATGTAGGTTAGCGTTGTTAGTAATTGATACATAAAATCGCTGTATTTAGCTGTTATAAAAAGATTTGTGGCTTATTTGGAAATTGTCTGTTTGAAATTGCCGCTCTAAAAGAGTCAATATTATCACATTGGCACATACTGTAGTCTAGATGGGGTCAATTGAAAGGAAACGGTCACTTCACTTTCTCTCATCTTCTGCTCGAGACCGGCTGAGGCAGACCAAGATGTCCAAGTCCGATTAAAAAGTAAATGTGGCATTAGTAGCCTAGTATGCACAAGTTGATTTTTCAATAACCTTATCCCCTTCTGGATATGCCATCCCAGGGTCGACAACAAATTTAATTTCGAGGGTTCCATGAGACGAAATTGACCACACCAAGGAGGCCTGGATTCGCTTGCATCGACCAATCTTCACACGTGAGTGATGAACAATTAGTTCTTCGTTTAACTAATTACCCAGAGCTCTGGTTGAAGTGCAACCGTATCCATCAAAATTTGTATAAAAAAATTGAGATCTCATTCTTCGAAACTCGTCGAAATTTAATATATCCATGGAGGATGGATATTGAACTCTGTTCTAACATGCCTAAGCACCACGAACCCACATGTTCATGAATGTAGAAACTTGTAATATAAAAGTATTATTCTGTAATATTTGAAATTTTATATATTTGCTTATTTAATTAGAATCATCCTATATTCGCTCTGTAGCCTACGTTTGGGCAGGAGAATATATTAATACATTTATTCTGTAAATTGATTACATATTTTGAGTTTCACCTGAATGGCTATTTCATGAAAGGTTAAATTATCCGTTTAAATTTTCAAGAATTAACTGCAATTGTTAACTTAAATTAAGGGTAAAACACCCACAATAGATAATAAGTCATTTTCTAAGCTTTCTTTGGGTTATCGCCTATTTATTAATTCACTTAGTTGTTTCAACTGGATTGGTGAAGACAGACATCTCTTGGATTATCAGTAATTTATTAGATGCCTTGCTTTGCTTCTCCTGTTGGATAAGATTTCTTCTTAAAATAAAAATCATTTTTATTGCTTTCATGCAATTAGTCAATACTGGATATTGGGATTCTGTATTCACAGCATCGTTACCTCGCTGGAGTCAGGTACATCAATTATTATATTGATTGGATACAGCCTTTCCCACCATCTAGTCAGACAAGGAACAGAAAATAGCTCTGATCCAACCTATGTAGGTTCTTCGACCGAGATCTGTCGATATTACCTCAGTGAGAGCACCACTTGTGTTTGCCATTGGGTTCATATATAGGACCAATTAGACAAACATAAGTGAGAAATTTCTAGCATTCCACTGACTTGTCTGGTTGGCATTGGGTGGACGATAAGATTCACCAAATATTCTACGTGGGACCAGTAGCTGAGGCCTCTGCCTTACTTGATTGGAGTGTGAGAGGTAGAAATCTGGCTGGGATATATGAGTTTCAATATCTGGTTACTCCTTATTACTTTTAATTCTGACTTTACATATTACAGAGTACACAGATTTGCAAAGTTTCTTATAAATATCATGAATGGTAGTAGATAATTTTTTCCCTGAGATAAGAGTAATTATAAATCACGTAGTTGTTCCTCCTTAAGTGGAATAATACGTTACAAGATTTGGCTCACCAACGTAGGGCTTATAGTCCATATGGAGGTGACCATTACACAATTTAGCGCACAACGTGCAGGCTTTGATGATAAAAGAACATCACAATGTTAAAGCCGTACTTCAAAAAACTTGTCACTTCAAAGTGAGAACTTTACTCTCATTAAACTCAATTGAAAAATTGATCCAACAACGTTTTGATAGATTATTCGTGAATTGATGTACAATACATCCATGGAACATTGAAGTTTTGGGTGGTTGTTCTAGGACTTTGATATTCTGTAATCTATTTCATAAAGTTATAATGTAGTAAGACGTCATGGGATACTTATAGGAGGATATGGGACAGTTATTCAACTAGTCTAAAATGTATATAATAATAATAATAATTCGTTTATTTCACTGCATTTTTACATACATTAAATCTGTATACATACATTAAGTATAATAATTGATCATAGAATAATAATAGAATCTCACATGAAACAGAAAAAAGAAAACCACAGTGTATCCCTCTTTAGGTTGAACCTGTGATGAGGGATGGCTCGCTCTCTAAAAGATTCACTTAACATAATAATACAATAAAAATTTTGAGGTAGCAAACAAAACAGTACATTTTATACAATAATAAGTGCGCTTTTACAAGATAAGATCTGAATATTTGATATTAACAATAGATTTTCTATGGAAAAAAAAATTTTAATTGAATAGAGACAAAAAATTCCGAAATCAATATCACACTACTATTAAACTTTCTCTTCATAGAAGCGATTTAGTTTATTTTTAAACAAAATTATAACTGGTTGCATCTGATATATCTGATTGCAGTTTATTGAAAAGTCGTGGTCCCTTAGCAAATGCATGTAAGAAGGCCACTCTACTTCTTGTGAAAGGTTCTTTTAATTTATTAGAGAGATTACGACGAGTGGAATATACATGTTCTTCCATAACTGGAAACTCTGAACGTCTTAAATACACAAACTTCAAAAGATTTATTTCGAATCGGGTATTAACACTAAAAACGCCAAATTCTTTGTACAATACTTCAGTTGGATATCTTATAGGTTTTTTTTAACATATTTTTATTATTCTTTTATGAAGAATTATGAGAGGTTGCAAAATTGAACTCCCACAGCTTCCCCAGGAAACAAAGCCATAACAGATAATTGATTGTATAAATGCCAAGAATACCATTCTTAATTGATAAATAGGTAGGACATTTCTCAACTAAACAAATTTATAAATTAATTTTCTAATTTTTGAGCAAATGTATGAAATAAGCGAGTTCCACCGTAAATGAACATCCAATATTACACCTAAATATTTCATTTCATTTTCATTCTTCAATGTAGGACATCCGCAGCTGTAGTATTGACTGGTACAATTTACATTATGTGTAACTACTTTGCAGTCAGTATTATCGGGAGGCAATCCAGAGGACAACAAAGAAAAAGGAAGAATTTTGGTTTTTAGGATATTTGAATGTAAAAGACTATTCTTCAACCAAGACTTGATAACATTAAAACATTTATTGGCTCTCTGGAAAGTGATTGGCCATGTTTTTCCCCAAACTATAGCAATTGTGTAATCTGCAAAAGAGTACAAGGAGCAATCTAGTAGATGTATATTTAATATATCATTTATGTATATTAAAATCAAAATTGGCCCAAGCACTGTGCCTTGTGGAACCCCAATATTTACATTTAATAATCCACTAGTATTTTTATCAAGCCTAACTTCTTGTTTTCTACAATTCAAATATGATTCAAAGAATGACAATGCAATGCCTCTTTTTCCTATTGCTTCCATTTTGTCCATTAGAATTCTATGGTCAACTGTGTCAAATGCTTTTTGTAAATCCATAAATATTCCTAAACATTTATCTCCCTTATCTAATTTGCCTAAAACTTCTCTAGTTACTTCTCTAAATTGCATCAGATGTACTCATTCCCTTACGAAAGCCATATTGATTACTGAATAAAATTTTATATTTTTCTAAATAGGATACCAGCCTCGACTTTACACACTTTTCAATTACTTTGGATATACTTGATAGTAGTGAGATAGGACGATAGTCACCAAGTTCAGTCCTACTACCACCCTTGTAGAGAGGGATAACGGTAGCTCTCTTCATTTCATCGGGAAAAATACCCCTGTTGGAAGCAAAGATTTATAATGTGCTCCAATGAGTCACATATTGCTGAAGAATTTTCAATCAGACATTTTGAATAGATTCCATCTACTCCCGGAGCAGTACCTTTTCTAAGCCCCAATATGTTATTTCTCACCTCACAGGCAGTAACTGGATAAAAGAAAAACGACCTAGAAAATGATCTATCCACCTTATATTGGATATGATTCGAATTTGACCCTATCTCTTCCACCCTATTTGAATTTTTTCCCCAACATTAA
This sequence comes from Sogatella furcifera, assembly GCA_017141385.1. Classification (NCBI taxonomy): domain Eukaryota; kingdom Metazoa; phylum Arthropoda; class Insecta; order Hemiptera; family Delphacidae; genus Sogatella; species Sogatella furcifera. The sequence goes on from CM029549.1 coordinate 23,679,298, forward strand.
TAAAAAAATTATTAAACTCTTCAGCCATTTGTTTACTTTCAGTAGCTTTCACTATTCTACCATCTAGTCTAGTAATTTCTTGAATAACATTTTGTTCCCGAGTCTTGGAATCAGTAGCTTCATTTATACTTTTCCACATTTTTTTAACATCTTTCCAACAATTTATAAAGAAAATTTCTTTTGCAGAATGTATCAGTGCCTTAAAGATAGTATTACATTTCTTATAATAATGCGCATTTATCGTATTGAATGGTTGCTCCCTTATTTTGAGTGACATATTATTTCTTTTCCCTATACACTTCAATAAACCTTTAGTTATCCAGGGTTTTAATTGTTTCTTTCTATTACTAATTTTCTGCTTCAAGGACGAACACGAATTAAAAACATCAACTAGCTTTTCATAGAATTTGATCTCAATCTCACGCTTTTCATGTGATTGAAGAACTCAAAAAAGACTGCCAGGAGAAAGTATTGATTTAGTTGAAGTTCAGAACTCACAATCGTACACAATCAATTAATTATTTGTGAAATTTTTTTTTTTGAGGTGGCCCACGCTAAATTGTTTCATTTTGTTACGGATTCCGCCTTTAGCTGTCTTCGAACATCAATTCTACAGCTTGTAACAGTATGGGTGTCAAGTCCACAATCCATCATTCTCCGTCAAACGATTACTAGTCCACCTTCCCCAATGCCAACAAACGGAGAATGCATAGGATTTTTTCCTGGACAAATTGACATTTCCCTTTCCATTCAAACAGCTTTCTATCGTTATAAGCTTGCCCAAAACAGAGTATTATGTAACACTGGCGGCTCGTACCCACGAAACAGGTGAAGTTCCCGTATCTTTCACTGTACAGCACTTCACCTGTTTCGTGGGCACGAGCCGCCAGTGTCAATGTAAAACAGTCGGAGACAGATCAACAAGCACAAGACACATACTAACAGTTGACAAGCACAGGACACATACTAACAGTTGACAAGCAATTACAACTTGTTGCCTCACGTGTGGATATGATTTGTATTCAAATGAGTGTCGAAAGGGGGAATATTGTTTCGTTTGTCGATGTGAGAATTGACGATTGACGTGAATCAAGGGACCGTGGCCAAGGGTGTTGGCAGAAAGGCGACCGAGCGAAAAGGCGATCTAGGTGGCCGTGGTGACAAGTAAATACGCGCTGGGCGAGATTCATCCAGATCGAATGAATATTCAGAGTGGGCGTCCACGCCAGCGACAATTAATTCGCCAGGTCCGCTTTGTGTTCCATTTGACATGTCCAGTGTAGTTTCGACCCTCTGACCAGTCGGTCTATCGGACCCTCCCCCTCCCCTACTCACACCCTCGTGCCGCCGTTTGATCTTCAATTACGTAGGTCCAATGCCAAAGCAGAGTTGTTATCGTAGTACTCTCAATAGTCGGTGTAACAGCACTCCCATCTCTCAGCAATATAAACCCCCATCTACACTCCGGAACACACTGTAATTTCACTGATAATGTTATAGGATTGGATAAGATAGTAGAGTAGTGACCATGAAATAGTGAACTGCTTTGCTCTCTCTATAGATGTGTAGACAAAGGATTTAAAACACTCATTTGATGTTTGAGTTTCATCCATCCACTTTCGTAAATTTATTTTTGTCAATAACAATACTATGAAGTACTATTCTAGCATGAAGTCCTATAATGTCTTGGTAAGAAAGTCTTAAGAAAATTTATATAAGAAGGTATTCTAGCTCATATTCAATTTTCAAGAAGCTATTTGTCAAATTGACAATTAAATTCAGGTTTACAGTATAGTTATTCTGGAAATTTGAGAGTAATAGTGAAATGATAAAGACATGGCTGGGAGTAAACTACAAAAAATATTGGTCAAAAGAATGTAATAGACTTGCCATATACCTAGTGGATAAAGAGAACTTCTTAGCTATGAAATGCATAGTATCGAATTGAAATATTTAAGACAGTTGTTAGGAGTAAAGCATGAAGCATCAAAAGCATAGAATAGAATAGAATGACTTCTTTATTTTAATGACGTGGCGAGGTTTGGACAGCAATGTCCACTCTACCACTTAACCACGTAAAAAGAGGTTGGCAGGGTTATAGTTTTATTGACTTTTTGGCCAGAAGTGACCTTTTCATATTACTTTTCAACTTAATTTTACTCACACACTACTTAGCACACCATCCAGTACTGTATCTCACTTGATGTCTCTCAGTGCTGTATCTTAGCAAATGCTAGCTCACAACATAGAGGAGATTTTGTCAAGGAGTCAATACGAAGTGATAAGATATTCTGTTTCTATTCGGTTCTCAAATTATTATGATGAGAAAAGTAAGATGTTGGGCAGAACCCTTCTTAAAGATAAGGGCTGTTCAGTGATCCTCGCCAACAGACCAGACCGGTAGAGACTGATGTTGGCTACATGTTGTAACCTATATTGAAAATAAAGTGGAAAGGTGCTCGGGATGGCTGAGAGAAGAATGTGATGTGGAAGTGCTAGGGAGGCAAAAGTGTTAGAAACAGCGATCTTAGATGGGAGGGTAGGGGAGGTTGGAAAGCAGTTCTTGGCCTCTGATGACTGCCATAAGGCCGCGATGAGGGGGACGGGGAACCATCTTTTGGCCGCGGAATAATATTTCGATAGAGGCGAGCCAGTCTCGAGTGAAGGGACTGATGCAAAATGGCACGATCCATCATACCGCGAACTAAGGAATAAGAGTGTAAGGGCGTCCTAAGGGATAAGTAGCGGAGCCCTTCTCCGACGTGGAAAACTTCACCAAGAAAACGATGAGGCGACGCTGAACCCTGGGGCAATTTTTCGCAGCTGACCCCCTTTTTCTTAGCAACCCCCCACCCCCCATCCTTCAGTCAAAAAGGACACCGTCGTTCTTTGCCACTTCTAATATCCATAAAGACCTGCTATTGGCTAGTCCAGTTGATAAATCACGTTTATATTTTCTTATCGCGTATTAATATTATGGCACTGCATGGTAAATGTCAATGTGGCAATGTTCATAGGGAGGAGTGCAAAAATACTTATACGGTAACGATTCCGCTGATATTGATATCATGGTTGATTATCATTTATCGATTTATTGATATTAGTGTACCAGTTTAATAACATTAATTACAATGGTGAAAATTCTTCTTACTGAATTGATTATCATCTATCGATTTATTGATATTAGTGTATTTATTCATTGATATTATTACAGTGGTAAAATTCTTCTTACTGCAATCACAGTAATACGTAGAAAGAAATGAATACTTAAGATAGTATCAATTCGAACAAAAAGCAATAGCCTATCACACCTTTAATACAAGTAGCCGTGGCTGAGTAGGTTGAATGGTGTTTTTTATAACCTCGAAGTGCATGGAACAAAGTACATGGACTAATTGCTTATATAGTTTATGAGAAGCTTGTGGTACAGTGTTTCGATACCAGTTTCATAACCATGCTTTCAAATCAAATCAAAATTATCATTTATTCATAAAGTTGAAATTATTAACAATATAGAAGAATAATATACTCCTCACTTAGAACATGTCTGTGTGTGAGGAGGGATGTTCAAATTCGAATCATAGTTAGATTAAATATGAATTCATATCGCTATAGAATCCATCAGTTAATTGCAGTGTAGAGAGCCTAGATTTAAATCTCTTATTAGACTGAAATGTTTTTAGTTGAATTGCTTTTTTGAAGTTTTTATAAAATAATAGTAGTTAGAAAACTTGAGGTTGTGAGTAAATTGATGTTCTAGGTGTATTAGGATTATTGCATTGAAGTTATTGATTATTCATGGGAATTCTATAAGGAAAATGACAATATAGAGATATGAATTCATCTGTATAAATTATGAGAACCATTGTATAATTTCTAATACACTTTTAATACAAGTATTTCAATAAATACTAGTTGTTCTAGAGAATAAGCGTCAGATGCTTTATACCTACTAATATACTGCTAATATCAATTTGTGGTGGTACTTACATAGAACTCTATTTCCAGTAATGATTGGATTAATCATATTTTTTCCATCGCTAGGATAAAAATTGCTTCCATTGCATCAAATTTCAAACAGCTCCAGTGTTGCAATAAATCTTTCAGCTAGTTGCAAGCATTTCGCATCTATCATTAGTCAAGGATGACTAACACGCTGATGGAATGTGGCGGAGAAATTTCCTGAATGAATTACTGTTATAGTCAAGCTGGAAATCATTTTCGCCAATAAAAAGCGCCGGCCATTGTATATTTTAATGGGAATCCATTGAGAAAATTTGATTTACTGTTTTGCAAGTAGCTGTCAGCGAAGGGTGGGGAAGGGGGAAAGCATATCATTAGCTTTGGGGCGGATTGTTTTGTGAGTGGTGGTGGGGGGAAGGGGGTTGAAGAAGTTGTCTTTTCCGGGAAGATTGATTCTTTAAAGCGCGGACTAATCCTGTCGACAGAGGAGAGATGGATTGGCTGCAGTAGTTTCAAGGGATGGTGGGGGTTGGACACTTGTCTATCTGTCGATTTTGATTGACTAATGCAATGGAGGAAGTAGCTGGCTGGTTGCGGACGGAATTAATAGCAGAGATAGAGTCACTGTCGATAGAGATCTAGTGAGTCAGTTCGGTGGATCGCTTTATTGGCTGGCGATGACTTGGCAACACTCGCAAAACGCACGGCGGCAGCGAATGTGTTTTTTGGATGCTGTGTTTTTGGAGGGAATGCCGTCCGCCGTCAGAGTGTGGGGTGTTGAAAGCAATTAAGGTTGTATCAATCATTGCTAGGAGTGTCTCGTGACGTCATCAATCAACAGCCTGGACAAAAGGCGGCCCTGGAAAGGGGGAGGGGGGCAACTACAGTAGGAGAAAGACTGGCTGCAACGTGACACCAATTCTCTGGTCACCCAAACCCCCATCTTACATGAGTAGCGTTTCATTTTCATCATAAAATATGTGGGTGCGTGGGTGTTATTCATTCTAGGTATGTATTTGAAGTATTCATTTACTATTCAAGAGGGTACAAGTGGTACTGGAGAGTATTCAGGGAAATTTTTATCATGCAGATATTAGTACAAAACCACGAAGGATGGCCCAAAAGTGGCCAAAGGATTTTACAAGGAGTGCACATTGATTTTTAAGTGTATATAAGTACAAACCTTCAAGGTTAAAAATAAAAGAGGGAACTTTGTGGTTTTGGATTAAAAAGGAAGAACATAATTTTGATAATTGGCATCTAACTGAGTATGTAATTGTTGGTATAATTAGTTGTGAATGTAATAATAAGCGATTATTGTTATTTACAGGGAATATTGGCTGTCACATAATTTTGTATCAGGGACTCATTCTGTTTCAATCCATATAGGCTACTACTGTAGTATACAGACATTCTTCTACCCCAATCAACATTATCCAAGTTTAACAGTTTTTAAAAACCATCATTGGCCTGTGGAGGTAACCGAGTGATCAATCCGGCAGTGGTCATCAAATGGCGGAGCGCGGTCCGGATCCGGACCGCCACCTAGTTTTGTGCGGACCGCGCCATTCCGATCTCAACGAAAAAAACTTAGAATAAATCCTAAAACAAAAAGTCCATAAGAAACCCTCTAAAGTCTGAATCAATTTGAATTATGAAAAAAGAACCACAACAATAAAATAAACACTTCTTATCATACATCTCTCAATTAGAAGTTGGCTTTTCATTCAATATTGTTGCATTATTTCATCCAATTATTCTATACCTAGTTAAGCGTTTCAATTTATCTTGGTATTTCAATAGCTAAAGATATATATATAGTCAAGGACTAAATTCGAGAATAGTTTTGACAATTTTATAAGTAAACATTCTTCTTATAAATTAAATGAACAATAAAGTACTTTTTATTGCCAAATCCGATTGAAATAAATGGCCTTTATTCTAATTCTAATATATCAATGGCATAATATCAAATTTCAATATATTTAAAGAAAATTAAAACAAAATACATACAGAGTAATAACTATTCCAAATATTTGAATAATTATTAAAACTAATGTAGTGAGACTATCAATTACCGGGAATTCCCCCGTGGTTTCCCCTGAATGGACCGCGGAAGCTCGCCAAAACTGTGAAACGGACCTTCATGAAACTTAATTGGTGACCACTGGATTAATTCAAATCATGAGCACCTCATTTGTAAATAAAATTTGTATTTCCATCTGAAATTATATTACAGTATTCATATTATTTGTGAGTGATTCATTTAAAATCAAAGCCATTCATTCTTAAATCATCACCAATGCCTTTTGCAAAGCTTCACCAAACCCTTTTGTTCAAGATGAATTGATGTCGCCTCCGCCCAATGTATTTTCACCAACCTCCCCCTCCCCTGTCACATTACCACCCTCTTCAGAATCTCCGCTAGGATCACGTCAACACAAGCATTCATCTCCGATATTGTAAATGTATTCAGCCATATTGTGTCAGACTTCTAAACGTATGACTGCTTGTCAATGTTATATTTGATGGCTACGGTATTGATGCAGATGAAAAAACGAACTTGCGAGTTTTTCATCCACGCTTTCCATCTCGCCTTTGTTCGATGTGAATGATATTCGAGTTTGTGCCCTGCTCTCGAAAAAAGGCAACAGTTAAAATTTCTATAGCAATTTTATCGTTCGTTCCATTCCCTCAAACAAAACGCTGTGTGAAAATTCGTCACCCTGGATACGAAATTTGGTTTGAACGTTTTTTATTTTTGTTTAGATGAGCGATTTAAAATCTTTACACGTGATGTGATACAAGCTACTGATGGAGAAATTATTATTTTTTTACAAAAAATAAGTTTTGAATAATAAAATAGCGTAAAATATGCACAATCAAAAATATCTACAGTATTCTCAATAACCTAACATACAACTGCATGCACTGAAGTGGATATAAAAATTTTGTTCGTTGGATGAAAACAATCAATACAATTCGGTAGGAAATAATTAGTGTAGTTCATAGATCAAGGTTTGGCAGATCTGTCCCCAGGTAATTGAGGGTAATGAGTATTATAGGAGTATTATACGGATACATGAGTTTTACTTTTGAGTGATCGAACAGTAAGGGTAAGTTATCAATTGAGAGAGTATTATTAGGCTTTTAGTAGTAGTGATATACTCAATAAAAACTAGCTAGCCTCCCTCCTCCCTCCCTTTACCGATTGGAATGATGTGATGAGTGAGCTGAGACTTAGAACGCAGAACAGCAGAACGATAAGGGCCGTTCCACTCAAAGCCGAGAATTATTACCATATTGATTGAACGAAATGCAATAACTTGTGAGGATGGTAACGACTATGAACATGCTCTCAGAATTGCATATTCACTCCCCTTGCCTATAGTCAGAGCACAATTCCCTATAATAAGACGAATATTGCTAAAATCATTTTTCCAATAAGTCGTGCAATTCGAATTTCTTATTCATTTCCTGTCCAATGAACTTGTATCATATGATATTTTTCCATTACATACTTTTTTGTTCAATAGTTTTGTTTTTAATTTCTGTTCTGAAATTGGCTTGGTCTCTATGCAAAATCACGGATTTATTTTAAAACGTGAATTCTCATGATTCTAATGATAGGTGGTGAAATAGGACAGAAATAGTTAACATTTCCTAGCAAATTATTATTGACATCGAACAACGTGACACGAAAAATGAAATGTATATAAAACAATCTCTCAAAATCATCATTCCATTCTTATGAAATTTCAATCATAAGTAAAAACAATTTATTGAAACTTTTTAAGATTATTAGTTAGATCAAACCTCGTTATAGAGCTGGAATTGTACACAGCCGTCATTGTATTTCTCTTATTAGTAATAGTCGAAATTTTACAAAGTAGGATGAGAGGTTTGGGAATGCAACGCATCTTGTCGCTTGAAGAAAAAGTGAAAGAATACACCAAAGTCTCGTAGTAGTCATGTATCTCTCGACGGCTAATTATAAATTCAACTCAAGTGATGTAAATTGTTATGCGGGTAGTCTATCCAACTCCGCAATAGGTCAATGGAGTTTCTAGTATTAAATGAAGTTCTGATAAGTGTTTTCAATAAAAACTGGAGGTATCCAATGCTGCTCTGCAGCATGACATTTCACTTATTGTATTTTGCACCATCTAGGATATGCAGTGACTTGATAAAAGTTACTACTTTATCAAGTCACTGTACTAGGAGAGAGACTCTACTGCTTGTAGAAGCTGAGATCAATGCCTGGTACAAAAGCTGTCAATAGATAGTGCAGAGAGTGAATGAATATATTTAAAAAACAAAAAAAAAGACTTATGAATTGGAGAAATGCTATTTTGAACAGGTTCCAAATAATCTAAATGTAACGTTAAAGTCTTACTTGGCAAATGAACTTACTGAAAATCATACAAGTAAACGTTACATGTGAAAGTTTTCAATAAATGTGAATTAGTACCCTTTTTAAAATAATTTTGTTTCAAATTATGTTGAAATCTTGGAATTAAATTTATTCAAAAAAAGGGTACTGAGATCCACATTCATAAAAAATTTTTTAAGTAGCCTTAAGAAAAAGGAAATATTCATGTAAAACTAAAAAGATGAAAATAAATATATTCAAGTTATATGAACACGTCAGCTCACATACATTGAATCATGCTATAATTAAAGCACAACAAAAACGCTAGTAGCGGAGTAGAGCTATAATAAAAAGTTATGAGTAAAAATATTTTTTTCTACAACTGCGCGTAAAACAAGATTTTACATACTGAATTCTCATCGTAAAATAGCCCATTTCCGACGAGAATCTACTTTTTCGCTCGCTAACCATCTGCGCATGCGCAGTTGAATTACTTTACGCTCGCTAAGCAACTGCGCATGAGCAGGAGATATACTTTACGCTTGCTAATCAGCTGTGTTGTGATAAGCTTCAGTCAGTGAAACAAAAAAGATGCAAATTCATGTAGCTAAATTTCCGCCCTCTTCTGTAAAAGATGAATGGCCGAGGTGGTTGAAGCGGCATTCATTACCTTGTGATGCGATGTTGGCAGGTTCAAATCTGATTCCTGACTAATTTTTTTGGAGTTCATAAAATTGTTTTTTTCTTTCGTATAATTAAAACATATAATGATAGTTGAAAATTAATTATAATTTTCAAGTTTAACTTTTCAAGTTTAATTTTCAAGTTTATTATTCCAATTATCACAAGAGAAATTTAACAACAGTTTACAGTAGGCTATTTGACAAATCAAATTAGTTCAACAGGTTATTATAATGTGCAGTTGTAGAAAAAATTTTGTATGTAATTCGCGTGTAAAGCTTCTTTATCGCTCTTGCAAAATTATCACGCTCCGCTATCGCGTCGCACGATAACTGTTTTGCGCGGGCGATAAAGTCACGCTTTATGCTCTTAATATATAAATAGCTATTACGTACTACATGAAAACATTAGCCTATGAGAGAACTTTGGTTTGAAGTTTAAATATAATCTTACAAAATCAATCTTGACAAACCAATCAAAGTCAGAACTGAATCTAGAAGATGCCTTAATCTTGTTTCAAATCCCCAAGATTCCATATACCCTCCATTATTTTATCATCAGACAAAAACAAGACGATATAGGATTAGTTACGTCTTCAATATTCCAAATTCGAATTTCGTTGCGTTGCGTTTGATACGAACAGTGTTGTGTTGAATATGGGGTTGGGAGGGTGACTTGACTTGAGACACTTGTGGTAGGCGCCTCGCTGGTTGTTGAGGTGGGGGGGTGTAACACAGAGAGAGGTATCGACCCCGCGATATCGATTTCAAATTACGTGCGGCAAAACTCGATTACTGTAAGCTTCGACGGGAGAAATAACGAGCGGCCAATTAAACTGACGTTAAAGTATTATGGAGGAAGACCCACGCGTTTCCTCATTCAACTTCTCTCTATCCAATACGAATAGGCCACAGCATCCACCTCACTCTCATTTTCTCTTCATTTCTCATCTACTTATCTTCTACCTCGCTCTATCTGATCAACTTCAATCTGAGATTATTTTAAATCGCTTTAATATCCCTCCATGCTGCAGTTTTTAAATTACAGTTTCAGCATGGAAATTGTATTGAAATTCCCTATTCCTTGTTCTAACCACGTCTATTTAGTTAGTATTTTACTATTACTAAATCTTTAGATTGAATTGAACATCAGTTTTTGTTTCCAAGAATTTCTATTTTGAAACTTCTATTTTGAAGTAACTGTTTGGGAAAAAATTAATGGATTCCATGAGGAATTTGCAACCCAATCCAATACCAATAAGACGTGAGAAGTTCGTTCATTTTTAATTGGTTGCACATTGAGATTCACTCCAAGCTTCATTTCTATAAAGAACGATCAAATAATTAAATTCAAAAAATTATTGAGATTGCATAATATTAAGATGGTATACCCAGTCATGTAATTTTCCAAAACGCTATTGAATCGGTTCTCAGCAATTTAGATAGAAAAGAGAAAACCAGAAAAAAAGAATTATGAAGAAACTGTGTTTTTCTATAATTCAAAGTACAGATGAAGGTTTGTTTTGAAGTACGAGTATTGCTAATTATGATATATATTTACTCTTGATGAAATGTTTCGAAATTCAAAACTTCGATTTGTTTATGTTCAATGAGGTTGGGAATAACAACAATACGATAATACCTACTATCGATTTGGAGAGTTGTCCAAAATTTAATGGTCTGAATGTCTAAAAGAAAAGTTATAAGTGTGCGTGAAAAAATGCATTGCTCTGAAATTTCTTCTCAGAATAGAGCCGTTACTTCAAAAACTGTGTAAATTTTCAGGCAGAGTAGAGCACAGCATCAGGGCATAGCTTGAAGGAAGCACTCGAGAGGAGGACGACGCCTAATGTTTGCTTTGAAACGCGGCCGACCCCACCCGAGGATTATAATTTTAAAGGATTCTGCGGTGGAAAAGTCGAAAAAGGCTCGGGGAAATGGAAGAGGATGGATAGGGGAAAGCAGTGAAAAAAGAGGGGTAGAATAAAGAGACGACTCGAGGGAATCGAAGACGGAGGAAAATCGACGGAATTTTCGACGTTTTCATCAGCGTCGACGTCGTCAAAAGTAGAAACGTGGCTGGACGACGTTGGGGTGGGGAGGGGAAATACAGAACGGGGGACACACAAACGCACGGTGGGGGCTAACAGGGGGCTCTTCTGTGTAACCAACTGGTGGGGAGACCAGCCCAAAGTGTCACAGAAGATCAATACCAGAGGGAGAAAGCTTTGCTCTCGGCTCTCTGCCTCCGTTATATTCGGCTGGGTCCCGATACCCCTAACCTAAACCCCCGTCTCCCGACCCGACACCCAAAAACCCTCTCAGTGCTGACATCTTGCCAAGACTCGACGCCGGCGAGGCTCTCTGAAATTGTAGTAGAACTGTTGTACTGTGCAAACACTGCGGGGACCAATGACTCCAGCTCCTCCCCCCCTTTCCTACACCTGCTCCTCCACCCCTGGTATTTCCTCCTTTTCCCTAAATTCACCCAGCTAGAAACGCGCGAGTAATATCAAACCCTCTATTCATCCCTAGTCGTCCGTATTTTGCTCGTGTGCTCATCAAAATACAACTGTAATAGACTTGCTTCCCAGCATCACAACAACGTTTATCCAAGTTTCTTAAAGTATGATCTGTCGGAAAGCTCACTACTGGCTTTGATTGCTTTTGAAAAAGCGAATTATTAGTTTAGAACACTAAAATAAACTAATTTTGACAATCAAATTGAACTGTTAAACTCGAATTGACTTTTCGCAAGTTTTTGGAAATCATCACTGGCAGCTCGTACCCACGAAACAGGTGCGATGTGACCGCATCCTTTACTGTACAGCACTTCACCTGTTTCGTGGGCACGAGCCGCCAGTGGAAACCATCGGGTCGATTGTCACTAGCGGCCTTTGTTATTGTCAATGTATGTAATTGCTTGCATGTTTATGGATTGGTTTAAAGAATATCTTGTTATACGATTGCATATTTTATTTCCAATCAACTTTTATTGAACATATGCACAGAGCAGGTGTTTCTGTGCTATAAGTAAACAGTAGTAGTTTCAACTATTTGGGAATGATGAAAAAGTTCAAATTGGAGAAATTGTTTGTTGTAAAAAAGAGTCTTCTGATGACATAAAGTGTACAGTGTAACTTACACATGGTAATGGTTCCTTACACTGGATAGCACATACAATAAGGCACACAAATAAAAAGTTAGATCATTTTTCTTGGATACAAATGAATTGGATATAAATGCTGTTTGATTGGGAAAGTTTTTCTTGCTTAGTCTCTCGGTTATATCAAGGAGGATAATTGGGGAAATTAAGACAGGTACTAAGACAGGAATCTCAATCCATTATTGTAGGTACATTGGCCTATAGTTACTCGTATATTGCCTTGTTATGTGCATTGCCATTTTCTTGTGAAGATAACATGAAATCACACATTTTGTAAACAACGAGATTGTTAAATAAATGGCAGTTTGACAAAACCTTGATCAGAGCAGTGATGAAGATCAGTTAAGAGCAGAAATCAAATGCATAAGTTTTAACGAATTTGTGTCTAGCTACGGTGTTTGCTGGTATCAGATTTGATTGAATTTTAAAATTGATAGTGTGAAAGTAATACTTCCCTTTCTACTTTTTGAGTATATGTGACTTCACTGTCCATTTACAAAAAGATCTCCTGAATAGCACGGAAAATATAAATGAGAGAAAAATTCTCAATTTCTGTGTACGAGTTGAAGCGCATGACAAGTGAGAGAAACTAATCCATTTTTCAACTTCAGCTGAGGCTTCAAGGCAACAGAGCTGTAATATCGATTGGATGGAAATACTTTTTTATTTCCCGGAAAAAACCCGTTCGCTTTTCCTTCTAGCAACATGAAAAGGAGAAGGGGGAAAAGGAAAGCGAATAGGAATGAAAAGGAAAATAGAAAAAGTGGGGATACAAAGAGAGCCGAGCTGTGAATGTGCGTTTGAGAGCTAGAAGTAAATACGATTGGTGGAAACAGTCGGCGGGGGGGAAATGTACATTTGTCTACGTTCCCGGAATCGGGGGCCGCTTGTAGGGGGGAAAGGGGAAGAGCGGATTCGGCAAACGAAATGGAACGCAATTCTACTAACAGACCGACGCAGCAATTCCAAATAGGGTGGGGCGCTCGGCTCTTCTCCCGGATATTCGACTGTTCTGCAACTGCCTGCTCATCCACAAGTCCCTTTCCCATTGGTCGACCAGCTCAGGTTTTCTCAACATCCCAGTGACAAAGCCACAATTTGGTTGTTAGCTCTTCAATGAATCAAGATGAAAAAATTATGTTAATCTCTCACGTTCACTCTTATAAGCTCAAGCTCGCTACAATGCTGAATGCTACTGTAATGCAATCTTGGTAGCAAATTCTTATCTATATTGTCAAATTGAATTCATTAATAAAGTCGATTCACAAATGTAAATTTCAAAACGTAGATGCCCTGGTAAAGATCTTTAAATTTGTCATTCATTTGAATCGTATAAAATTGAATGAATATCTGCTAAATGATATGATGGAATTTCGTAATGGATGATGTTCACTGAATAGTTCAACTTTATTGTTTTATCATGATGGTTTTATTACAATTTGTATTCTTATTCTTATTTCTGTATTCTGTATTCTTACTTTTGAAAGGTGGACAGAATTTTTATTTTGACTCTGTGATTTTGAAGTCTGTGAATAAAAACTATCATCATACACAAATATTTTTCATCTCAAAGTGAGATCAATGTGTTGTATGAGTGAATTCGACTAAGTAACTTTCAAATGATCACTTTCTTTGTGAAGTCCATTTGGAAAAGAGATTTGCATTTCAACGTGCACTAGCAGGACAGAACAATACTATTCTAAACACTTCAATTGCATTATTAATTTAAAACATACTAAATACAAAATAATACTAAACCACAATAATCCAAATACCCTCCCACTTAGAAATGATCTCAGAACTAAGGAAACTAGGTTTTTAGTAGGTTGTGATTTTTATGTGCTTGAACTTGGAAGATACTAAATTCGGCAGCACCTGAGTTTATGAGTTATATTATCGCTTTCAAAATTGAAAAGAGGGTTATTGTATTTGATACCGTCGATAATTTAATTTCACTCCATTCAGAATTCTAATAATTTTTATCCCATGCTTCTTACATAGGGAATTAGAGGAGGAGCTCAGATTTATTGATTGCTTTCATTCTCCTAATCTCCTTTCATATAGACTTATGAATTACTAGAACAACATTAAAATAAAAAAGGTTACTGCAATTTAATAAATGGTCAATAATAAATTATTGATCATCAATTCAATTTGAAATTTCATCACGATTTCTAGGCAGAAGGTTAGAAGATAAGCTCAGAAATACAGGAGAGCATTTTTTCATCTGAAACAGCGAGGATTGGTGAGGGTTGCCATTTGCAGGGAGGTTAGATGCCCGGGCAGGAGAGAGAGTTCGTACGGTGGAAATAAATGCGGGGATGTATTCGGGGAGCAGCGAATGTGGGGGAGAGGGGGCAAGGGTGTCCGGCCGGATGGAAAGGGGGGTCGGGGGGGATGTTGGTGCGAATGGTGGGGGATCCGAAACGGAATGGAAACGTCATGCAATGGAATTGTAACGAGTCGACGCAGCTATACGACTGATTCTATTGGCGCACAAATAACGCCGACGAAAGGGTCTTGCGTTACAGGGCTCTGCGACATCTGTTACTGCGAATACAGTCAGGGTAACGCCCAAATCCACATTATTTTCATCTGTGACTCTGTTTCTTATCCATTCCGTTTTCATGTCCCTTTTCGTCTGTAACTGTTCCTACTCCCGTTTCGTTTTCCCTCCACCCATTTTCAGAGTCGATGCTCGCTGCTACACAAATCTTAACTTCACAACTCTCTGCTATGTGAAGCTGTGACTCGTGTGATCTATGTAAATAATGTAGAAGCCCGTATCTTTTACTGTATAGCACTTCACCTGTTTCAAGGGCACGAGCCGTCAGTGTAGATATACTACAATATGGCCTATTCGTATAGACTGCATACAACGAATACCATATTACAGCTTTTCAAAAGCAAGTTTGAAACAATCATCATTCAAGCTATACAAGTATACTATGGATACGTATGGATATGGATATGGATGAATATATATCATTTTTCAACTTAGTTTGAACATACACTCAAAAGTATTTATGAAAGAATTTTTAGCCATCCTTGATTTTGTGGAAATAGTTTAAATACAGTTCCAGCTCAGAATCACTCATTTTGATTTTTTTAAATGTGAAAATCAATTTTTCGGAAGACAGCAAACTGGAAATTTTAAATTTGGAGTGTCTCATGGAAATGATGATGTGGGTGTTCCAAGAGATAGGAGAAAGTGAGATTGCTCTTTCAAAGATGAATAATAAATTAATATGAAAACGCACGTAAGGAGCACTGCATATGTCAGTGAAAATGTTGTTTGGAGGAAATTCGGGGGAAAGATGAAAGAGAAATGGAAGGAGAATACTGAAAAGGGCTGGAGGGGGAGAGTGAGGTAGCGCTAATCAATATTACGAGACAGCTGACTTCTGTATTGTTGAGTAGCGTTGTGTCCACGGGCCTCTAATCATACCTTTTGCGTTGTCGTTGCCATGGTTTCACTCTTATCTCTTTCTTTTCTCTCTTATCTTTCAATTTTTGACAAACTCATTCGATACTTCACGAATGCAGTTGGAAAAGTTTACTGGAAGAGTGAATAGTAAGAGTTCACTGAAAGAGTAAACATTGTCACTACTCAATTATAGTTCTTTGTCTGCTGTGCTAATTAGATAATGAAATATATTTTGAAAACTTACCTTCAATTATAATTAAAGATAACTTTTCAATAAGTGAATAGACTATATAGAACTTACCTCATCATAGAAATGACTCCCCATTCAAAATATAAAGAATTATCAAGAAAAATAACAATTTTCAATAAATCAAATTTAGGTGAGAATATGTCAAAAAGGTTAAGCTTAGGCTTGAGGCAGGACCACCTAAATACTTTAGGAGGTATTTAGGAGGTCCTGCTTGAGGTTTATACTATACTATGTATGAGATAGTAATCAAATGATATGATAAAGTTGTAGAACTATGTATATACTAAGTAGCACCATAGCTTCCTTTAATAGAAGGAAGCTATGTTAGCTTCTATTAAAGGAAGCTATGGTAGCACCCGCAGCCCAACACCGGTTTAGTTTTACATACTACAGTACCATCCAATATAGCTTCACTACCAGTTAAAAAACTCCATTTTAACATTTTGATATGGCACAATAATAGATATACAGAAGAATGCTGGAGGGATACAATGTAATTCAATTGTTCGTCAACAATATGAAAATGCTGTACAGTTCGTATTTACTTTAACAGTAAGTATATAAATTTAAAAATTCATATTTACATAAAAAATTCATATTCACATTACAAAATCTTCAACACGACATCCGTTTACATACTTACCGATGAATTTATGAAGTATTTACTTGTCTACCTTTCGACAATGTTTAAAAATTTTTAATCTACAAATTAAATATTTACCCTATACCTTCTAAATATCTCGCCTTATAAGTAACTGGGCCTAATATTTATAAGTAATAACTATAAGTAAATTACTATACCTTCCCTATAAAATATCTTCTAAAAGTGTTTATCAGATGACTCATGACTAGCCTCTTTTAGGTTGTGATGTTCATTATTTTTGTTCTTACAAACATTATATAATAATTATTGAATCAATACTTTTCATCTATTTGTCAATATCAATACTCTTCCAATCATCACTTTTCATTTATTTGTCAATGTCAATATTCTTAACGATGGAACTTCAGTTCACAATTAATGTTTTTAATTTTCTATCACACAATGCAGCATCAGTACGGCATTTAAAATAAAATTATTACCAGAACTAGAAGTATTAACCTATTAATTTTCATTACTTTGTTTCAGATTAACAGATCCTTGGATCGGATTTAAATCAGAAAATAGTAAGCTTGTAATAATAGAAGGGAATGTACAACGATAGTGTGGAGGGCCGCTTCGTTCAGAGAGAGAGAATGCATTCATCCAAACTGGATGGCTTCTGAAAACGACTCCTATTTTTTATCGCATTATGTTTATAGCTTTGATGTTAACGATCTTCAATGCGGCATTGCATTTTTTCAAACGTTTTTGGCCGCGGTTGAAAGTGCTACATTTATGCGGCCTCCCACTTCACAAAGTAAACCCTATATTGATGGCATTGAGAACTGCAGAAAAATGAGTTTTTTGCAGTAGCTGTTTGCTCAAGCGCATTGTTTTCCCTTTTGGTCTTGTTGTTCGATTTCGGATGAAACGTTTTTTGACAATGAAATGCGCATTGGCTTCATCACAGCTCACCGTATCAAAGTTCTAATTATTCAACTATTATTTTTTATTTATTGATTAATATACCTATTATTATTGATGGCTCTTATTTATTCATGTGTAGGTACCCGACTCTGATCTTCCAAGCCCGGTAATTACAATCGTTACAGAAATTATTGTGTACTAACGTTATCAAACATTTGATTGATTCCGAGCAAAGAAACAAGAGTCAGCAAGTAGTTTTGTTGGACAAATTATGCTCCATTCACATCTTTCTTGACTATTAATAAAGATCAGAAAATATTACCTATCTTATACATCTTAATTATCAAGTACGGTACTATGTTATAGGCTACTTAATGAATTATTAGAATACTCATTTACTTAATCAATGACTTATTAGAATACTCATTTACTTAATCAATGAATTATTAGAATACTCATTTAGTTAATCAATTATTTAATTATCTTAGCCATCAATGAACATGAGGTCTAACAGTCAGTAAAATTCGAAACCTCTTTGAGTTTTTCAAACTATGTATGAACCAGCTTCTGAATAAGATCAGATTTGCTGAATTTTCTGAATTGTTATCCTAGCCGCCATCAATTATAGAATTAGAACAATGAAAACATTACAAATTTTGTTCATCTTCAACGTTTTACAAAAAACAATTTTTTTCAATATTCTAAGGAAATGGAAAGGTACAGGGACCTTGAAGGGACGCCTTGTCAGTCCTGAATAAGAAAACAATATTCTAACTTGTGATCATTGTTGTGTAATTCAATGTATTTTGGTGTATTCAGTAGCAGTTCCAGGACGTAAAACTAAGGATAACGAGATCTCAAATCCAAGGGTGATTTTTCAAGGGGAGGGGGGATGAAGTATATGAAAGGTTATGTGGGTACCCCTACCACAACTATCATCAGAAGTAGAGGGGTTTCCGGGCTTCCTTCTCTGGAAAAAATTTAAAATATTATTATCAAGTGTACTATCAGTCTATTTGATGGTCTTCTGAAGATCGTGTCTTGAAAACCCGATCTTTTTTACCTGGAGAATAGTCTTGGAATAATAACTGTATTATATTTATTTACTAGCCGGCAGGCTCGCTTCGCTCGCCTTCTCCGCCTAGCCAGGACCCCCGACAGTATCGGCAGTGTAAGTCAGTCAAATTGCTTCGCTCGCCTACAAAACCTCTGTCAGTGTAGGCTGAGACAAACAGGCTCGCTTCGCTCGCCTGCAAATTCCGTTCATAAGGGATTCGAAATTAATTCAACACAGTATTTCTAGACCTAATCTGTACCTGTTTACCAAATTTCAATATTTTCTGCCAATCTGTTCTTGAAAAATCTAAGAAAAACTCCGAAAAATAGTAAAACGCTTATATCGAGCGTAACCTTGGGAAGTATATCGGACATGGTTTAAAACTTGATTCGATATCTTCTAAATTAGTTCATCTATAATCTCGCTGAACCATTGATTTCACAGTAAGGATTGGTCGTATCAAGGCGGAAGATATGCAACCCGCAATACATTTACAATTTTGAAAAAAGTTATTACTGGCGTACTCTTGAACGGATTTCAACATTTCTAGATCTTATCTGAACCTGCCCACCAAACATTTTCTACCGATTGGTTCTCGAAAAAAATAAGAAAACGCTGAAAAACTATAGAAAAACTCAAATATTTGGCGTATCCTTATGAAGTTTCGAAAATCCTTTCTTAGCGCGCGTCCAAACGTCCAACTTAACATGCCTACAAAATTTGAACGCATTCGGTTCAGTGGATTTTTAGTTCTGGTGATGAATGAATGATTGAATGAATCAGCGCCATTTCGCTTTTCTATAATATAGAGATTGAGAGTTATATTGCGATAATAATTTATTAATAACATCATAATAAATTTTACTGTAGATTGATGATTTCAATTTTTTACCTGTTATAAAAATATTTTTTCCGCTGGTAATTTAAAAAAGAGTTGAAAGATTCTTGGAAGTTTCAACCTTTTTGAAAGGATTCTGACAAATTTTTCAGCTGAAGTACCACATGTACATACTTTCATTGATAGATCAATTCTATGAACTGTAAAATTGCAATAGCTCACGGTATTATATTATTTATCTAGAAGTTTCCCGAAAAAATCATTTTGTTTGAAATCTTGTAGATAATTGGCTAATATTTTGTAATGGATTATATCATTTGTTCCTCGTACAACGAATTTTACAAAAAGTCGATAACTAAATAATAACAGTCATAATTTGCAGTCATTTTCACTACTTTACCCAACTCTCTTGACACAAACATTCGGAATAGTTCTAAATTCAGCCAGCAGATGGCAGAAGAAATAGGGTGATTTGCTCCCACTCCCATTGGACACGCCTCCAACCTTCACCTACTCTCTGATTGGTCGATGACATCGGTTCGAAAAGTTCCCAAATTCGACTGGTCGGCATAGCAGCTGTTGTCGGCTGATGTATCAGATTTGTTTTGGACATGCCTTCATGCTCCAACCGCTAGTTTCTGATTGGTTGACAGAGTTATGGCTGATAGCAAGAAAATGGTGGATGCTCTAGTCTTCAGTGTGGAAATGAGTAAACTCTGAGTTTTGCCACTAGAGGGCAGTAGCAGTTCAAGCTAAACACAGTTGCAAGCACCACCTTCTCTACGCTGATTGGTAGACGGTTTAGCAGTCGCTAACTCAGGAATCGGCCTACAGATAGCGGTATATCTTGGGTATATAACATTGTATGTGAGCGATACACCAGCGGGCTCTAAATGTTTTTCTTTTTTTATAGGTTAATAGTTTGAAACATAGTGATGGAATGAAAAAAATTGAAATAGGCCTATTGAATGAAATTGTGAGATTGGTGGCTCAATCATCTGAGGTCAACTTGACTTGAAAACGACCTTTTGTGGTTGAGTCTAGATTTTTAAGAGGTGATAATTGTTACTACAAATATAGCTAACGCCAAAATTTAAGGTGGTTGGCAAATGACTGTTATTAGTGCTAAACTCTGTCAGGAGATGTCTGAAGCTGTCTTCGAAAGCAAATGCTATAGCAGGGGTCACTCTCATTACGATTTCCTCTCTTAGCCAGCTCACCGACTGTCCTGACAGAGCCGAGAATTAGTAACAGTCATTCGCCAATCGTCTTGATTGTAGGAACTAGCTATAGTCTACTTTGATGATCATCACTGTAAAAGCCCGATTTTTCTTATGTTCAATGTCAATCAAAGTCAATGTGTACAGAGAATAGATGGTCTCTAATTCCAACTTATCAAAATTAAATACTTGAAAAATTACTTAGGCTGTCAACATTTGAAACAAGCAATGTTTACAAAAAAAAAAATGAAACAAATTTACAACTTCTGAAACAACAACCATCCTCAATGACTTAGTATGAATGTACAACATTCAAATCATAGCATGGAAAACATAAATGTTATTGAATTAATTAAAAGTTATATATAGTCTATCAATAAAAACGACCACATTTAGTACCTAATCTAGTGTAATTTTATTTGATTCTAATATACCATTTTTAGCCCATGCAAATTAGACTTTTTCCTCCAAAAAATAAGGCTGGAAATCGTCTTAATCGACTTTTGGCACTACAGTATAAATAAGTCTAACATGAGTTTGAGACGGATTCCGTGGTGTGCTTGATGCAGGTGACAAGCAAATAACTACTAAATTTCAATTACGCCTAAACGAAGCGTTTAACAGAAAAAAAATTCCTGTACCTTTCTTATCCAATAAAATTGGGTAATGCTCTTTGCATTAGCCGATAAATAAGGCTAATGTTCAACAGTAATCGTAATTGACAACTTTACTTTCAGACGAAATCGTCAAAGTTTTAGTCAGTAGCCCAATATCTTTCCGATAAAATCATCGAAGTTTTAGATTTATCCAATAAAATACGAGTATTGGTAACTCACGATTGTTCGTAACTATTATTGAATCACCAAGAATAATATTGCAATCAGGGTATTACAAACTTCCCTATAGTTCGTTTTCTTAGAGGGAAAAGTTTATGATGAAATAATATGAGTTTAAGGAAGTTTTAAGCTTGTTCGTTAACAAGTTAATCTCAATTCTAAGTTAATGGATTTATTCCACCGACATTAAAGTATCACTCATCACAGCCAACTTTCAATGAGCTATAAAAGCGCTATGCCATCAAAATACTATTATTGTAGGTGAGCACAACAAAAGTAGTAGCATCAATGAAAGTAAATTAATTCTATTTTAGAAATTTCAGTAACGCTTATAATCCATTTTACGCCAATTTTGTATCTTCAATAAACTTGATATTCAATTATTGTACCCAAACGTTTTTAGGTATCAAAAATGAGCGTTGAAGAGTTATTTTTCGAACAGAACACTTTGATCTATAAAATTATTAGAGTTTATTTAGAAAATCTAATTGAGAGTAGGATAACATAATACACAATATTTTAAATTGAGTTTCAATCAAAAAGAGATTTGTGTAATCATTACGTTCAGGATTGCGATCAATAGAGGCTTCCATGAACTCATTTCATTATAATTGAATATAAAGTGAATAATTATAAATGTACAATAATTCAACCATTAGCAAAAGAGTTATTGTTTTTAATGTTTGAAATTTTATGAGTGTACACTCACTTGCCAATTTTGAAATTCAATTTCACATCAATATCCGGATTAATCAATCTGTAACAATGATTTCCCCATTTTTTCAATTTGTATGTTGAATAAGTAAGTTTGTTGAATAAGTATGCTTTATTAATAGCCTACTACATTTGCAACATTTGTGTTGTAGTGGAGTGGTATAAAGTACCCTTCTTCCAAATAGAAGCGATAATTCCTTTGAAAAATGATGGTAGAATGACAAATTTCCAAACAATAAAATTATTTTTTCTTGTGGTAGTGAAGATGATAGTTTGATAGTTATCTAAATAAACAAAAATACTCGAATTTGTAATTACAGTATCACAAATCTGTTGAAATATCAAGACACCGGTTTCAATTGTTACAACATTTATCATTATTTAACGCTCTCAATAATCCAACAAAATTAAGTTCAGCCTATTTTATTAATAACGAAATACTTGTTTTGATGAGAAATTGATGAGAATCAGTAAAAATAAATAATTTCATTTGTGCAACCCAGAGTTTATTATTTTTCAACCCAACTCATAAACTTTGTAGAATTTCGAAAATAGTAAGCAATTAATCTAGTTATGTTTTGCCAGAGAAATCAGAGCTTATTACTTTTCAGTTCAACTCATAAAGGTGTTTTTCCGGAACTACGCCGCGCACAGGCGACAGGTGACAGTGTGGTAGTTCTGCTATCCAGTGGCACGCATACAAAAGAAGCCAGTTCCTACTTAAAAGTATAGTAGCACGATTGTACTCCTGTGCCCGGCGTAGTTTCGGAAAGCATCCCTTGAACTACATGGAATTAGAAAAATGCCAAGAAATTCATTCAGTCTTTGCTACTTTGCAGTTCAAGGTACTACACAATAATTATTATTAGTTCCTGGATGACGTACACATAGTACTTACAACATGGTAGCAGCGTTGGAATTTCCACTATCAACTTTTGTTTAGTTTGAAAAGGGATGGGAGAGAATACGCAGCGAAGAAAAAAGTTATAAGATCTACTTTACTCCACTTCCCTTTTATTCTTGCTCGGTTGATAAAAGTGGCGCGGTGAAACGATTTTCTGAGTTTCTGTTTGTGTGTGAGATGGGGTGGATTGTGGGGTGGATAGGGGAGGGGAGGATTGGAGAACGCGTGTGTAATAGAATCTTGCAGAAGGCGGTTGAAGAGAAGTCTTGGAACGGCAGAAGGCAGAGCGCCCCCCACATTTAGGGTACCGGGGGGCAGTTCCCGGGGCTTGCCAGTTCCCTGCATCGATCGTCCTGGCCAAAGCCGGGGGCGGAGTAGGTGTGGGGGTGCTGGAGGGGTGTGGGGGGAGGACACCGCTGTCCTCACCATTGATTTCACCAGCTCTAACTCAGCTGCCTCCAACTCGCTATTCTGCTTCTGCTTCTACTTCTGTCGCCTCTTTCTTACCTCGTTCCCTCGTACCCCAGTCCCCGTGCCCCCCTCCCTCCCTGCTCTGCTTCCTCTATCTGCTACGCCATCTTGCATTACACAACTGAGCCTACCACCCCTCCCATCCAACCAGACCCACAACGGTAATTCTCTCCCATTTTTTCTTACTGTAATTCCTCTCTTACTTCACAATATACACTCACACACAAGCAGTGAAACACCCAAACTCCAACTCTCACTGCCATACCATCAACCCCCTCCCCGCCACCTAACATTCCTGCGCACATCCAAATCTCGACATGTCTTTCTTCCTGTCCTCTTTCCACCCATTCCTTGCATCCCTTGCTTCCGTGGATCTCACCTCAATTCTCTCCATTCCATTCTCTCCCTGTTCGCATCCCAAAAGTTTACGCCGAAATATCGACTTCCAGCATCGAATAATACTTGCCCAACTTCTACTCAAGATCTTTCATCTCACTAGCGGTTATTATTCATCTCGTCAAGTTCGATCTCAGAAACCAGTTATGAAACTACTAAATAACTTATTCCCTTTCTCAAACATTTCACCAAGTTGTACATAATATTCTACTGGATTAAAAGTAAGTTGTGGATGATTCACGAGACTCCAATTCCGTTAGTTTATTACTTCTAAATAACTTGAATAATATGAATTGAAAGATCCATAAGGTGTTTTACAGACAAGTTTACCCGAATATTACCCTTCCCTAATCGTTATACTTACTTTTCCCTAATAGTTATAGTTGGAACAAAATACTTGGAAAACTTCTATTGATCTTGGAGAAAGTTTTTACAATGAAGATATAATGTGATCAAATCGCTAATAAAAAGAACAAAAGTTTCGATATCTATTGATAACCCACACACAAAAGAAAAAATTGATTTTGATAATAATGGGTTCGGTATAACCAGCCTAATCAGTATGTTATAGATGGCAATGCAGTAGTCAACAGAATCTTATTGGAGTAAAATAACCAGCATTATTATTCATTCATCGTTTGAAGAAATGAAGCTTAGTGCTCTGATTAATAGAAATTTGGAATTTTAATACGCTCACTGCGTATCGATTTCAGTTGGAGAGAGAATCGGCTGAGTACAGAGTATTTTTTTAATTCAAGTCCAATGGCTCCTCAACTATAACGATAACTCTTCTAAATCACTTTTCTCTCTATTCTCATAATTTCTCCTATCTTAACTTTTCTATTAGCTTTATAAAATTCGGTTATTTCTCAACAGGGGTGCTCAATGGAATACGTACAGTTTCACCGAAAGAGAGCAACATCGTTACTAAGACCAAATTCAGTTACACCTACTCTAGCACATGGGTTTCCCATAGTTGAGTAGGTTGATTTCCGGAAAAAATTGAAATTTATTATTTGTACATAACTGAATTTAAATGTAAAATGTATTTATTGTATTGTATTTTTTGAAGGGAATAAATTTATTTATTTAGTTAGTTAGGTTGAGTGGTAGAAACGACTTCCTAGTCCTTACTTACTTACTTTCCGAGTCCGGTCAACACTTCCAAAAGCCAATAGCTGCCGCAACGGCATTGTCAGAGGCTAAAATTAGATCTTCTTCCTAGTCCTAACTCCGTATGATAAAGAATATTTTCATTTCATTTAACTCAGTACTTTTCTGATATATGAGTCTTCTGAGAGATATCTCCATAATTTTAGAATGTTCTGAGATATCTCCATACTAAGTTGTTGATGGAAGGAAAGTAATTAATTTTGTGTTGTGAGTGGAAAGAATAAGACTGTTTTGTATAAATTCTTGGAACAATAAAGTGGTGAAGAAGAGTTATGAAACGAAAAGTGTTTGAATATCCTTCCAAGACACCGCCACCCACTCATCTCACGTTGTTTAGTATTCTAGTATTCGTCATTTTCCAGCTTAAGTTCGACATTGTTTCTAGTATCAACTGATCAACTAATAGTCAAAATATTTTAATCTTATTCATAGTTCTAGTTGCTAATCACTGGCAACAGCCAATTTAATCGATTTCATCATCTGTCATTTCAAGTGTAATGCTCTCTCTCCAAGACAATTTTTTACGAAGAGTTTTGTGGTTATCTGGTCCTTGCATCGCTTTCATCTATACAAACGATTATATTAATTTATAAGTTGTGAAGGGGAAGAATGGTTGTTGTGAATGATTATAGATAGATAAATTAAATTCAAATCTTCTGGAGGATGTGGAAGATGCTGCATTCAAATGTAACGTTGAAGGGAAGAAAATGGCCGCCGTTAGAAGCAGTACGATTTACACAGGGACCAAGGAAACAGCCCCGAAATGGAGAAGGGACATTTCGAGGGGGAACCAGGGGGGATTTCTTGGTTCCTTTCCCGAGCCAACTCCAAGGAGGTATTCTCTTTTGTCTGTTTTGTGAGGGAGGTGGAGGTCACGGGGGGCGAGCTTGGGGGGGAAGGTGGTAGCAGACCAATGAGAAACGCAGACGTAGAAACGCTCTGTGTATTGCCTGCGACTGCGGGGGAGTCGCAGTTGTCACCCCTCTCCTCCCCCCTAGCATTACGACTCTCAGGGGTGATACGAATTTCCCACTTCCAACCCCCTCCCCCCCGTTAACCCCCTTGCAGCATCCCTTATTCGGGGAGGGGGGAAGGAAGGATTTCTATCTATCGCAGTCTTCTCGTTGTGTATTCCACTGTATTCTAAGCCGTCCGCCATTTTGGGGAGAAAGATTTATGGTGGCAGAGGCTGAGCAGAATACGCTTTAGGCTTCCGCTGTGCTGTTGTCCCTTGGCATGTGATACATGCTTAGCTTTCCAGAGCCATGCTAAAGCGGCAGTCAACTAAACCAACACTTTGCCACTGCACCAATGTCTTCAGTGAATCTGTCTCACCAAGTCCTAGTCAAGCGATGATAATACACATCTGATAACATTGCAACACTGGAATTAATTTACAATGACACAAAAGAAAGTGTTTTTTCAAGTTTTTTAAATAAGAAAAAGGAACTATAACTATACCACTAACTACTGCATAGGTTATAAGTATATATATACCTATAACTGTGTGTTGTGTATGATTTGATATGTGAGGGTGATTGCTATGTGCTTGTGATGCAGTCACAAACACTACGGACTGCTTTCGGATGGGGTGACCAAGGCGAGTGGATCCTACCCTTATGGGCAGCTCCCCACCGAGAAAGCCAAATGCATATTTTTTATACCTTTAACTATAGAAAATATAACTTCGATGTAAATAGGAACTATAATTTGTCATAGACTTTTCAAAAAAGGATTATTTCATGAAGTTACAGTTTGCTATTACTGTAGTAATTTTCTATTAGAGCTACTCAGCATAATTATTAGGAGACAGAATAACATTTTATTGGTCAAACTTTGGAAGGGTAGGAAACCTTTCCCTTTATTCTAAGGCTCAACTCTCCTTTTCAAAAAAGGAATATGAAAGAAGATTATGTCCACATAAGCTCTAGGCTTGAGCATGGGTAATGGAAACGGTGATGACTACTTTTTAGGCAGCTGGAATTGACGAGTGATAACGTCTCCTCCGAAAAAAATGGTCAGGATTCTAAAATATGTGATAGGTGATACAATTTTCGTTGATAATTTTCTCCATGTTATAGTTTGTCCAAGCAAAGAAGATACTCTGGCAAGATGGGAAAATGACACAAGCCTTGTCAACTTTGGTTCAAAAATTATCAATTTGTTATCAAATTGTAGGAAACAATTTGATCTACTATGAAGACTAAATTTATAATTTTTGAACGAATATTGACCAAGCTGGAGTCATTTTCTTCTTGCCAGAGGGTCTTCTTTGCTTGGACAGACTATAAATGATCTTGCCGTACATAGAAAAACACCTGATGCCTAATAGTGTTATATGCTTATCTCTCAGCAGTGTTGATACGAAGTCTTGAAAACAATCAAGATTTCTATGGAAGTGAGCGAAGAGTTCTATCAATACAACTTGTTCTGGTCATGAGGCTACTGATGAAACAATCACATATTATTTCGGAGGAGACGATAAACCGCCTAACTGACGATAACTGCCTAAAAAATAGTCATCTACCATCATCATCATTTCATTTCCCATGCAGGCATCACAAACAGTAAAATAGGTACATAAAACCAACAACAATAATATGAATTACTTACAAACTGAACTAGAATCTTTTATTACATATCCATGCATTATTTCCATTTCTAGACTATTGATAATGATTGCCCAGAAGACAAGTTCAAATTTCTTCTTTATTCATAGCAAATATTAGCTGTTGCAGCCAACTCGGAAATTGCAAACGCCATTTATTTTGGGGACGAGAATTCGGGAGCTTGCTATGAGAAATAGATTTTATAAGGATTAATTATTAATGAGAAATAATTGGTAATAAGAATATTCACAGTAAAAGAGTAATGAAAGAGAATGGAAGTAAGTAACCCAAGTTATTATTATTAAACCATTTATTGGATGGTTATTATTGAAAGGTATTCACGGTAAAGCATAAAAGCAATTACTGTATTATATCTTTATATTAATCAATTATAATTAAACCTTATATCTGCAATTATAATTTTCAAGAAGTTCTTGATCCGGAATTGCGATCATAAGAAGATAAGATAGATAAAACATAACCCAAGTGAAAAAGCAGTGTTTGATCGCGATTTCTGATATTTGGGTAAGATTTAAACGAACACCATCATTAAAATTTTTCTTCAGAATAAATTCTCTTCAACTAACATCCATCAAAAATACAGATTTATGATTTCTTATCCAGTAATAACCCTTAATTATTGATGAAAAAATGTGTTTTTTTAGTATATTTACCAAATTATTTCAATGCCATTAAAGTTAGAAGCATCTAACTGGTTTTATTGTATTCCTTAGCTACTTTCACATAGGAATTGATAATTTTAAACCAGAATGAAGCTTCTAAAAAATTGGAAAAATTAATATGTATTGAGAAATGTAAATTTTCCGCCATTGTCGTCTCGGTAACAGAGCGTTTTTGGGGATATGTCTCGTGTAACTTATTTCTCTGCTTGGTGTAAGAAATCAGCCTGAGAAGCATTGCAAATTCCTCCTGAAGCACCCTGTATTTATCAATGTGTTTTGGTGGATAATAGTATTAGTTGAACAAATAATACAAGAAATTATTAAAATTATAGTCTATTCAAAATCACAATAATATCTTCATAATATCATAAGGTCGCTAGTACACTCAAAATGATTAATTAATAATAATAATTAATTTGCTAGAAATAATTCATAAGAATACAGCTATAGGATGGAAATAGAAAATTATGAATTTTGTATAATTGGCCTACTAACTGAATAGAGAGAATCATAAGATTTTGAGTTTAACGAAATAGCTTGATATGATATTTGGTGGAATTTTATAAGAAACACAGATAAGTTAAGAAAGATAATTGAAACGGAAAGAAATCGATTCCTTGAAAATATAGCGAAGCTAACAATGCTCATAATATATTTTGTAGTCTGAGCTACAGCTAAATTGAAATAAATATCTAAATTAAAATCTGAAACACAATTTTCTTTGATATGAGACTTACAGTTACCTTCTATTTGATTTTGAACATATACTTTAAAAACATTTGAATCAATAAAAATACTAATAAGGAAACTCTATGACTAGTGGTGTCTATATAAATATAATTTATAACATAAATGCATTAACCAATAATATCTATAAATTGAAAATTCTAAATTTTAATGTTTAAAATAATAAATCAAGTTGCATACTTTGGTAAACATTACACGATCAATCTTTTAATGATCAATAGATTATGTGCGTATCACTATAAAATAAATTATTTTTCAATACAGAACTAATGTTCTAAGAAAAACTAATAAAATCCTTAGAATGAAGAATAAAATAGGGGTTGGATTGTAAATATCATTATAAAATCAACATTGATATGGTTTTTCTAAAAAACCCAAAATAAGAAATTAATGCCAATAGAACATAATTTCTAAGGTTTCTGGAAAAACTAGTATCATGTGCATTAAAAACAAAACTTTAGGCAAATTATTCCTAATAGATGAGACTAGGCCTATAAATAATTTATAAATTAAAAACTAATAATATAGATTATATATATAGAGTATTAAAATTAGATTATTCCACGATGAAACATTTAAAATGAATGATAAGTAATTTATTATTTAATCTCAAAAACTAGAACTTGGAAACACGTATTTCTAGTACAATAATTGGGCATCAAAAATGATCTTTCAAACGTCTACTGATGTGATATGACTGGACAGCTTTAATTCAATTTTTATATCAATTATAAATAAAATTAAGAATTTTGGGAAGAAAGCTAGAAGGGAAATACCATTACAACTGAAATGAAAGCCTAAATAGTTTAAAAATGAGATTCTCTAAGGAAGAGTTGAAAATACTGATATTTAATACCACAATTAATTGATCAAATTTGATACGTTGAAGTCCGGAACAGTGAGACTGAAATAAGTGTAACAGTTGACTCAGCAGTTTTATCAGTTCTCTTTTTCTAATCTCAATACAAACTATAGCTACACATAAAAACTTAGCTACCATAGAAATTCATAGAAACGTACTTTTAAATAATTTTCGAAAAACTAATATCATAGGTTACAGGAGAATATTTTATGTTTTTTATTTTCATCATCAATCTCATTAGATCAAATTTCATTGGTTGAAACAATCATTAAAGATGTAAATTCTTTCAAGAATTTCAAGATCAATTTGGAAAGTTTTCCTGGAATGTTAATTCTTCAAAACCTTACAGAGTATTGAAATCTACTTAAAATTACTCCATTTGCAAGAGATACTTTCGATAAATTTTTTCAGATACTTTCCCATGCATTGGAGTACAACGAAGATGAATTTCATGTAGCAGAGGAATGACAGCAAATCATAATGAAAGTTAAAATTGAGATCTTTGATCTTTACACCCCATATTACTGTGAAATCTTGGTATGAGCAATACAATGGTTATAAAATAGCTTAAAATAAAGATATAATAGAATCGAGTGATTACTTGAAATCATAGCAGAAGTCATAATTGGGAGGATCGTCTGGTATTGGAGGAGGATCTTGAGGAATGTCGATGCCCTCAGCATCCAGCAGCCTCAGTTTGATGTCCATTGACAGAAGAGTTTCCAGGTCATGCTCCGTTTCTTTGCTCACCATCTTATTACCTGTTGAATAACAAAATTAATTATTTGCATTGTAAAATGTTAGTTTAGATTTTATTGGTGGGGAGATCACGGTTAAACGCATGAAGTTCAATGAGGCTTGATGCAGCGTTGTAAATTCAGCTGGTTATAAATGATAATTAATATATATTTTCATAATACACCTAACGGAGTGGCAATGGCAATGAGTGCGGCGGGGGAGGTAGGAAGGACTCTGCTGTCCTATAGTTTCCACTGGACCACTTTGATGCGTTTATAGCTCTAGTTGTACAAAATCAATGAAAGGATCACAGAACATCATATGATAAGTTTAAATTAACTTTCAACAGGGAAAAGAGTTTCATTACACCAAATTACAACTCAGGTGCTCCTGTTATAATATTTGAAATCACAACTCACATACCCGCCAGCAGCGATTTCGTGTTCTATTTAAAGAAATTAAAACTAGCAGTTCATCTACCACAACGGGATTCTACCTACATCTAACTTCATCTACATCTACCTTCTTCTTCATCTGCGATGCGCAAATTCCTGCTAGTTTATAATAAAAATAACTATAAATCTATCTACACAGCCATTTAAAAGATGATGTTAGTGAACAGGAGAGTAATTTGTTTAATTATATACTGAAACACACATACTTTTTTCAATAATAATTTAGTATAATTCTACTTATAACATAGCACATGAAAATTAATATAGGTCATACAAAAATATAAATTTCATTAGAGAAATCTATTAATTTTGAAATAATTCTTACGTCAAATCAATTATTTCAAGAACTCTCATCACAAGTTCTGAAATTTAAGGTCAGTGAAACTGTCGAATTTCCAAACAAAGTAGCGGCAATATCCTAAACATCAAGTTCCGTATTTGAAAATATCATCAACATAATTTTTTCATGAAAATATTTTGATCGACATAATATGTCGATATATATTTTATGTAAATATGTTTTATAGAGCAATATGTCGATATTATTTTTTTCAAATACTACCAATTCAAAATGCAATTGAGCTCTGAGTTTACACGAAAATGATTCCTAAAAAATAATTTCTAAAAATTTCAACAGAATTCGTTGCTATTTTACTTCACTCTATAAACTTATTCGATTTCAACTGAAAATACTGAGTTCATACGCACCAAGTAATGCATTGATTCCGTCCGTCCAATAGTCAAACGCCTTCTCATCTGGCGCCACAAAGTCGAGAGATGTCACTTCTACTGAGTCCAATGTTAGAGAGAAGGCCAACTGATGAGTCGTTTTACGGCCTCTGCATCAGAAAATAATGACATTGTAGATTGCTTTCCAAAGGACATCACTATTGTTCAAAATTCCAAAACTTCTAATTGAATTACGTAAAAAATTGGCAAAGTTAACAAAAAGCAGCTACACAGTATCATGGTGATACATTGATATCATACATTAAAATTCAATGTCATAAACAATCAAACTTCTTTTTCTTCTTTATCCTACCTAATGAGGCCTGTTAAGGCATTGGGTGCATAAAAAACACATGGCATGAAGAAAAAGGTAGTGTAGAATCAATTTTAAAGTTGTTTATTTCTCCAGTCAGACTTGAAAATGCTTATTAGAGAGCGAATCGTGTAGTGTTCGAATAAAAACTACTGAAAAGGGTACTGTAATTTCAATTTTTACTTATTAACACACATTGATAGTAGCCCTAGACAAAAAGGACACATTAAAATACAAATTCGTTGGTCATAAGTTGAATGAACAGTAATTTCTCACTGTTTGGAATTCCAGTTCAAATTGATATTGTATTTCTGGTATTATTTCCCATTATCACCGTAGAAATTTTTATCTGACAATATCCACTGTACATTGAAAAAAATATTCTATAGAAGGCCCATCTAAAAAGAATAAAATTATCTTCTTTGAACAGGTTGAAGATTTCAAGAATCTCTGAGCATGGAATGTACTTGTTCGTGATTCAAAAAATCAATGATTAAATAATCAATCAATAGTTTAAAAGTAGTGATGATATTAAACTTGGAAGGGCCTAATTTGAAAGTGAAATGATGGTGTTAAATGTGTTTACCTTGCATCTTTCATGTGAGGACACTCTTTGCCCGTCACCAGAGCTTTGACGTCGACTACAGCCAACTTATTTGGCAATTCTTCTAAAGACGGCACACTCTTCTCATCACAGTCGCCGTAATGGAACACTTTATGGTTAGGAGACAGTCGCACATACCAGAATTTATCCTTGATTCGCTAAAACAAGAAAAATTATGATTAGCATTTTTAAAAATCATTATATCTTTACTGCTTCACAATTATGAATAATTGAAAAATTACAATTATACATGTTGTTATTTACCATGCATCTATTTTTATAAATTTTATGACACTTCTGGAATTCTGAAATATGAGAAGCAAGCTAATTTGTTTTAGAATCGAACAGTTTGTTTCTACTGAAGAGACTGAATACCCATAATTGGATTAATATTCAGTATTATCAAACTTATTCAAAATTCTGTATTGACGATAAATTAAAATTTCTTCTTATATTAGTAGGTACTTCAAGCTGGATGAAATTTCTTTCAACGTTTAATGATTCGCGGATGGATAAATGAAAAGAAATTTTGACCGGGAAAATCAGATTTTAACTTACTTGAGTGAGCTGACGTATCGTTGCCATTTAGATTAGAACTGAGTATGAAACCCTATACTTCTGCACCGAAGATGTCGTCTGTGATGGCGATGAAAGTCAGTGCACTCAAGTGAATAAAAATCGGATGTTTGTTTGTCAATGGCTCAACAGCCCATGAAGTGCCCACTGCCCAGGCCTACCAGCTGGTTGCCAGTTTCATATTCACTCCACTATACAGAAAAATGAATAACTAACCAGGAAAGAGGTAATGTGTGGTTAGCACGTTAATCCTCTCAACCATAAGCTATGGCTTCCGTAACCAAAATTGGATGTACCCAGTCAATAATTCTGGATGAAGTTCATTAATACTCTTCAATTCTACTTGGGGAGAAAATAAAATTCAAGAATGGTATCTAGTACATTCAATAAACCTGTATTTTAATTGAAACTTTGGTTTCAAAAATTTTGACAATCATCAAAATAATCCTTCAGTTGATACTAACCTGCCCTCTTTGTGAGTATTTTGTAAAACAGGTGCCATCAACTAAGAATCCAAGCCTCTGTTTTTGAATGAGATCCATTATCTCCGGTGTTATCTGCTCTTTCAACTCAACAATCGGACGAGCATGAGATTCCCATTCCTCCCGAGAAGTCCGTTCCCTTTGCCAGAGCTGGGTGATTTCAGCATAGGTCAAAGCTTGAAGCAGCTGCTTGAATTTCTCCAGGTTGAGTGGTTGAGCTGCCAAAGCTCTGGTAATTTGCTCTTTTACAACGCTGAACACCTACACAAAAACAAACATGTTTTCATCAGAAAATTTAACTGATTCACTGTAGAACCGTTCCATAATGGAATAAAAACGCACCAATATAGTCAATTTTTCACTTTAAAACTATAGAAACTCAGTGAACTTAAAGTGTAACTTTAAAATAGAACTTTGAAGTGTAACATTGGCAAAATCTGCGTGATTTTTTAGAAATTATTCATCAGTTACAATGTTATTGATCAGAAACGTTTCCGTATTCTATTAATAATCTAATAATATAGCACTGCAATGACTTGATGAAGACAGTGTGATCATTGCCACCACGATGTTTCCATCTGTATGAATAAAATTGAATATGCTTGAATCTGTTTACAATGGAACTATATTTTCCCGCCGCCGCCATGATGTTTCCATCTGTTTAAATTTTATAATGGATCTTAATGGAGATTTGTACCACGTGATCAAGCTAGCCAATCAAAAGCGTGACAATCAATGGCAACACTGTCTTTTATCAACTCACTATAGTTAGCAAATTGTAGCTGGAAATTGAAACTCCATTCATTCAATACAACAGCTGTCACCTTTCTAAAATTTTGCCTACTGAAAACTTGTTCAGCTTGTTCATAAGATGATGAAAATAAATAATACAACTCGAGCTCTCGAGTGATGCTCGAGAGCTCGAAGAGAACGGTTGAAACGGAGTGGCTGGTTTATCTAGGAGAAAGTTAGATTGCGCATAGCAAGAAGTTTCGTGCTAATATACAGTGCTGTAGTGATACAACGTTACAAACTTGTAAATATGTCGTGTTCGATTTGTTCCAAATCTGTACGTAAAAACTCGTCGGACCTAATTTCTTGTGTCGACTGTGAATTAAATTTCCATATAGGATGTGTAAATATGTCGAAAGATGATGCCGACTTCATAAAGAAAAACAACCAGACCTGGAGATGTGGTAGCTGCTCGTCTTCACGTCGTAAAAGCATGGCTATCCAATCAGCAGTTGTAGAGGGGGAGGTTAGTCTTCAGGACATTGTTGCAATATTAAATACAATAAGTGAAAAACAGGACTCGATGCAAAATAAAATCACTAAGATGGAGAAAGAACTGGGTAAGTCAATAGAATCGTGTCATGAGGCGATACAAGATCTTACAAGAAAGTTCGACGAACAAGATAAGAAAATCACCAATTGTATTAATGATATTGGAAAGCTCAACACCGAGATACATGGTCTGAGGAAGGAAAACGCTGAGCTGAAGGAACGCATTGAAGATATGGAGCAGTACTCAAGATCGAACATTCTGGAAGTCAATTGTATTCCAAAAAACCCGAACGAGGATGTATCAGAAGTGATATGTAGAATGAGCAAAGCATTAGGACATGAAATAGAAGCAGAAGCGATCGATGTTTGTCACAGATTGAAACAGCGTAATGAAGACTACCTGTTGATGAATTATCTGTTGATAATGGATGGAAAAATTTTATTGATGTTTTGAGAGGTGCTATCGAAGAATCAAGAGTCATTTCCTACAAGAGATGATACAAAACAAAAGCTGAGATCGCCTTGGATAAATAGCTATCTCGTAAATAAGATTAACATGAGAAATAATCTATATAAAGAAGTCATAAAAAATCCCAATAATATCGAGTTGAAGCAGAGATATAATATTTTCAAAAATAAGCTACGGAATAAATTGAGGAAGGAAAAACAATATTATTATTCTAAACTGTTCAGTGAAATTCAGGGAAACACTAGAAAGACATGGAAAACTATTGATAATTTAATAGGACTAAAGAAAAATAAAGAACCACTCAAAGTAATAATTGATGAACAAGGGAATAGTATTAATGATAACAGTGAAATTTCTAATTTGTTTAATTCATATTTTCTTAATGTTGTTGAGAAAATGAATATTAAATCTAATCAGAACGCGGTGCATATTAGGAAAGATATTGAAAGAGCGTCTAAGATAAAGTTTCCTTACAGATCACCAACTAATTCAATTTTTCTTACGCCAACGAAACCAGAAGAAATAATAAGTATAATTAAAAATCTGAAAAACAAATCATCAGCTGGTTTCGATGGAATTACCACTAATTTAATTAAGAGAACCTATACGCATTATATAAATGTACTATCTGATTTAATTAATTCAAGTATTGAAAGAGGAGAATTTCCATCTATATTCAAACATAGTGTAGTTATCCCTATTCCGAAAAAATCAAATTGTAAAAACATAGAACAGTTCCGCCCAATTTCACTATTACCGGTCTTTTCCAAAATTTTAGAGAAAGTATTTAAAATTAGACTAGAAAACTTTTATAAAATTAATAATTTTTTCAGTGATAATCAATACGGTTTTAGAGAGGGGAGGAGTACGGAAACAGCAATTAAGAAACTTGTATCCAAGATTAATGACAGTTTTAGTGATAATAAAAAATGTGCAGCTCTATTCCTCGATATTTCTAAAGCCTATGATGCAATTGATAAAAATATTCTGTTGAAATAGCTTGAAATTTCAGGGGTTAGAGGAATTGCCAACAAATGGTTAAGGAGTTATCTGTCAAATAGGAGTCAGAAAGTCAGGATAAACGACACATTGAGTGAGCCTGGTGACATTACAATAGGAATACCACAGGGGTCGGTGCTTTCAAGTACCTTATTCCTGGCTTTTATAAATGATTTGACGGATGCTGACCTACAAGGAGAAATTATATCTTTTGCTGACGACACAGCCATATTTTACTCTGCAAAAAGCAATCAAGAGCTGGAAAATAAGCTAAAAGAGGATCTAAGGCACCTCAGATGGTGGTTCTGTGAGAATAAATTAACTATTAATGAGAACAAATCTAACATACTAAAATTTAAATTAAAAAACACAGATCAAAATTTAAATAACATTCACTTTCACACAATGGAGTGCATGCATGAAGGGGAAAATATAATGTTATGTAACTGTGAGGTGATAGAACAAACACAGACGGTTAATTATTTAGGTCTTATATTAGACGACAGGCTCACGTGGTCAGATCATGCGCAGAAGATAAAAAATGAATTATTTGGGTACATTAGGAAGTTTTATTACTTGAAACAGTTATGTCCTAAAGTAGTGTTGCTGCAACTTTATCATGCACTTATTGGTTCAAGAATAGATTACGGATTAATATGTTATGGTAGTGCGTACAATGTTAATATCAAACCTGTGATTACAGGCCAGAAACATATAATCAAAATTATTTGTAACAAACCCCTACGATTCAGCTCCATGCAGCTCTTCAGAGAATTATCGATATTATCTGTAAGGCACTCATTCTTGTATAAGTCGATTCTTGATTTTTTCGAAAATCATTTATGTAATAATCGAACGAAAATAAGAATAAACCTCAGAAACTCTCAAAACATTAATCTTCCAAAACCTCGACTAGAGCATTCCAGACGACATTTCAAGTACATAGCTATAAAAATATACAATTCACTTCCCACATTCATAAGAGAAATAAAGTCACATCACTCGCTTAAGAAAATTATTAAAAAATTCATATTACAAATAGACAACGCAAACTATGTTTTTGACAAACTAAGCTAATTTTATAATTAAAATAACAGCACTTGAGAATGATATAAGTTTTTTTTCTTTTTTAAAAAAGAGTTCAATGACTAAAAAATATAATACAAGAAAAGTAGCCACCACTCCGTAGAGATACCATTTAATGTTAGTATGGGTATGCGTGTGTGTATGCATGTGTGTGTGAAAGTGTGCATGAATGAAAGTTTCAATAAACTTGTATTAGAAATAATTTATTGAAGTGTTCCCACTCAGGATATCCTATAGGGAAACACATATTTGATAAGAATAGAATGATTTGTATTTGTAATTGATTTCTTTTGTTGTTTAATGAATTTGAATTTGAATTAAAATGTAACGATAGCTTGAAATGAAATCGTGGAAAGTACTCACTTTAAGAAAGTCTTCGGTGGTTGCACGCATTTCCTTCCATGTTTTATTCAAGAGAACAATGCAAATACAGAAGAATTCTTCAAACGGATGATCATGAGTGAAGAACATCGGATAGTAAGTCTGTCCTTGTTCGCTGGGTGCTTCTCCTATTCGTAAAACCTCGCACAACAGCTTCACCAACTCCACGCTGGTTCGACCAAACGGACATTCGTGCTCATCTGCTCTACAAGAATTCTCCAGAACAACCTGTCAATGGAATCCATTACAGTATTATAATACATAAGAACTAATACGCCATAGCATTTCTTTAGTGTTTTATCCATGTTTCACACATCAACTCACACTCCATCTCTGCACACATCAGTATAGTTT
This sequence comes from Sogatella furcifera, assembly GCA_017141385.1. Classification (NCBI taxonomy): domain Eukaryota; kingdom Metazoa; phylum Arthropoda; class Insecta; order Hemiptera; family Delphacidae; genus Sogatella; species Sogatella furcifera. Next base: position 23,717,646 of record CM029549.1, read on the forward strand.
TAAATAATCAAATTTTAGATAAGTGAAAGCAAAGGTTATCAGATCCACAGAGTTTATCAAGTGAGCATTTATCATAATTCAAAGTTGTTAATGGTGAAAATTTTTTACAAAATAAAATATTTCAATATCAAGTTTCATGATTTATTATAACCTTGTTTTGGACTGTTGTATAAATTGGTAGAGGAGAATAATAATTATTGTATAAATTATGTTAATATTAATAATGATTGAATTAATAAATCAAGAGATGTTGAAACCTTGCCTTAGTATAGCTTTCAGTGTGATTTCTAGCAAAATAGACCATGCAGTCGAGAGCGAGCATGCCAGGAGGTGTCTCCGTGAAGTCCAGGGCTGGGTTGATGTCGTACTTGAAGCCTAATTTCTTATAATCCTTGGCAAAAACACCCATTTGTCTGCGAACAGTCGAGTCAGCAGCATTTGTTACGTCCAGATCGAAGGCTATCTTCCGCAGCTCCTTAATCTTGTCGTGAGCATCTTGGTCCTGCAAACAATTATATTCACTTTATCCAATAATAACATTTTTACAAAAGTATTTTCTTACGTTACAAAATTGAGTAGGTAGAGTTTGTCCAAGCAAAGAATACATTCTAGCAAAATGGGAAAATGACTCCAGCTCGGTCAATAGTGGGCCAAAATTATTAATTTGGTATCTAATTGTACAAAACATTCTACTCTACCATTCTTTGCTGTCCAAGCAAAGAAGATCCTCAAGGCAAGATGGGAGAATGACTCAAGCTCGGTCAATATTAGTTCAAAAATTATCAATTTGGTCTCAATTTGTAGGAATCAATTTGATCTACTATGAAGACCACATTTGTAATTCTTGAACAAAATTTGACCAAGCTCAAGTCATTTTTCCGTTTTGCCAGAGCCCCAGAGGGTCTTCTTTGCTTGAACAGACTGTAACCAGACTAGCCAAACTAACCTTTCATTTAAATAGACATTTTTTCATATTCTGTGGATTTTTTTAATTGAGTAAATTTTTTAATTCTACAAAAAAGTAACTTATACCATCCTAGTAAATGGATGGTCTCTTTAAACGCTGCTTGAAAGAATTGATAGTGTTTACAGTAGAAAATTAAACTTTAAACTTAGGTCTATTTAAAATAAATGGTAAATAATATGAAAAATCAAATACTCTTTTAAAAAACTTTAAAATTCAACAGACATGTTTCGGGACTCAGCCCATTATCAATGATACGATAATAGGCTGGACATTGATAATGGACTGATTCCCGAAACATGTCTGTTTAATGGTAGTTCTAAAGTTTTTAAAAAAGGGTATTTGATTTTTCATTTAATTTACCATTTCTTTACAGTAGCTACAAAAATTATAACTTGATTTTAGTGATAAAAAGCTTACAGCTTTGATTGATGTTTTCACGATTTTCAACTGAAATACTCAATAATAATTGACACTTTCTTGTAATTACACTCTGTAAATACTACAGGGACTGAATAATTTGATTAACTAATACAGTTCCTGTAGTAGGCACTATTCTGTAATGATATAATATCCAATATTTTTCAAGTTTCAAGCTAACTAAAGTAAATTTATTTCATTAATTTCTCGTGATAACATTTAAAATTGGAGATTAATAATTCGTCCAAAGTAGCCTAACTGTGTTGAAGTGTTCAAGAGAAAAATTTAACGCATTATTTCGGACCATATTTTAATTCAATACTAGGAAAGAAATAGGAAGGGTTTAGGCCTGTTTTTCTCCTGTATCGTTATAAAATAATTATGTGAACATATCAATAGTAATAAAGTAATTCAATGAGATAGATTGTTAAAGTCGGCTATAGTTTTCGAATTTGATGCAGGACATACAGCTTAGAACACACAGAAAGTACTCAGATAAAATTATCATGGATTACTTCATTAAATGAAAACAAATTTAACAAATGTTGTTACTGAACAGCTAACAAATTTTGTTAATGATCGTCAAGCACAATTAGAAAAACATATTTATTTTATGCTTATAAAATCCCATGGTTCTAAAAGGCTCCGCATTGAACAAAGATATAATTGCCAGCATTCAACCATGTTCTGTTCTAATTCTAAAGGTCACAAATACAAGAGGGAGATGAATTGGTTCAACTAAAGAGCGACATTTTAATAAAGGGAGTGTAATACTTCAGATATTGTGTGGAGTGTATACTTCCATTGGAGTTACAATATTGAGTTACATGGAAGAGGAAGCTCATGCTTTTAGACCAGATAGGATATTTTAATTGACTGATGTTGTGCAAAATTTTCAAGTTGGAAATTATTCAGATTTTTTAATAATTACAGCTTCATGCTAGTTTCCATTAGAATAGGAGTTTGTTCGTTGAACGTGAAAACTTCACAAAGTACAATTGGTCCAATGTCCAATTACAGTTTACTGGATTCATCAAAGACTATGAAATAGAGGGGGATATATTGAAAATATATAAAATGAAGAAATAAATACCTATCATATTGCTAATTGGAAAAGTTCAAATATAAATTGTTTTTTTGAGCTACAGGGAGTTCTAGTAATGAGTTCAATTGTTTCCAGTTGGAATATTCTAAGTTATAGGATTTATCATTTTCTAATGAATACATGTAAGTTGATACTTCAAATATTCAATTTACCTGTGAATCCATTTTAGTATTCATCCGTTGTTCCAAAAGCCCAAAGATCAATGTTTGTAAAACATATAACTGATGAGCCATTTCAGTTCCAACCTGGAAGTTAAAAAACAAAAAACAATGTTCAATATTGAAATCACCAAACAAATATCAACTAACTTATCTTACGCCTCCTAGCACGGTAAGTTAAGCTTTGTACATTAATATGTATTGTCAAAAATAAATAAAACGTTTTAACCTCACTACTTATTTCGTCTTCAAGTTACTAAACTTGCCTCATTATTATATATAGTCTGGCCGAGCAAAGAAGACATTCTGGCAAGATGGAAAAAGAACTCCAGCTCGGTCAATATTGGTTGAAATAAGTTACTCATATTATTAACTTGGTCTCAAAATGTAGAAAACATTCTATTCTACAATTTAAGATCCAACTTTATAATTTTTGAATCAATATAGACCCAGCTATTGCCATTTTCCCATCTTGCCAGAAATATATGTTTTTTGCTCGGTCAAACTATAGTCTATACAAGTAGGAGTGAGTCGCAGAGAGGGGACGTTTTGCTGCTCTATTAAATAAATAGTAGTACAACTTAGTAGTTAAGTAGTTAAGTATAAGTAGTTAACTTATATTGATATTTCAAACACTTTAACTTAGTTCGGATTTGGAATATTGTTAAAGTGTTGTTCACTCTAAATTTCAATTCTCCAGGCCCAGTGTTGACAGTGTGTCAGTCAGGTATTAGCCGCAATCGGCTGTCAAAGGTAATCCACCTGATGTACCTAATTCGGAAGCTAAAGAATAGTGTACCTACCAGGTACCTCATAACAGCATATCATGGGCTCTTCCACAGCCACATTATCTATGGCATTGTGCTATGGGGACATGTTGGGGGCTGTGAGAGGATTCTTATATTAAAAAATGGTACTCCGCATCATTACAGGAGCGCCTCGCCTGGAACACTGCAGACCAATCTTCAAGCAACTGAAGGTTATGACTGTGAACAATCAATAAATATATAGCTCGTTTATTCGCATGAGGGGAGATCTTCACAGGTTCCGGGAGAGAGGTCAATTGCACCAGCACAATACCAGGTTGCGAAATGACATCGATCTGCACTACTCCAGACTTGCAAGAGCGCACAACAGTTACCCATTGCATGCTCTGAGAGTATACAACAGACTTCCTCAATATTTGCGCGATCTACAACCAAACGGATTCAAGAAGCTCCTGCAGGATAAACTGGTTGCTGTGCCATTATTATTCGCTTGGTGATGAAGAATTGAGCTTCTTTTTTTGAGTTATTTTTTAGTTATACACCACCTGGCGATGTCTCAATAAGTGTTGAATTTTAAGAACTGAGGAAATCCGTCCAGTAGAATTACTGGTCAAAGATTGAAATTGAATTGAATATAGGCAGGCCGACGTGTAGATATATAGATTTTTCTAGATACATCGGCATAGTAATGCATAAGATCACGACAAAAATCAAAATGTTTCATTTGTTATTTAGAATTTATTTCTATTTTGAGTTCCAGCAGCTGCAGAAACTCATTGACCTTATAAAAAGGATTACCAAGTAATTTGAAAGGTGCCCAGAGGAGGACTTTGCTTGGAGCACGTCGACTGTTCCAATTGAAACATAGGTATGCCTACTAATAACAAAGTATTGCTATTCATTCAATCATACTAAATAATCATACATAAAGACTATCAACCCATCAGAATATAATTGAAATAAGCTGGAGAAAGTTTGATGAAGAATGGATATTCAATCTTACCTGGCCCGAACGTGATTGGATGAGGTTGCTGGTGATGATGTTTCGGACCTGCTTTGAACAGAGAGCTGCAGCAATTGATTTTCGTTTGACATGATCAGCTTTTTGGAACAAAGCATTAATCAATGCTATGCCATTTTGCTGAATGACTGGGTTTTGAGTTTGAAGGTGCATAATCAAATTTTGAAACCCGATTTCCTTTTCCACTTGAGCGTACTTTCCAGTGCTATTCAATACAATGCTTTCCAGAATAGACAAAGAAGCTTGAACTACCTTGCTATCTTGGGGAGACGACTGATTGTTCACAAAACTGGCAACAGTATTGATGAATGGAAGTTCAAGAATATCCCATGAAACAATGCCATGATCCATTAATTCTACAAACGATAAAAGAGTGTGCGCCAATAACTCACCTTTGCATTTTCCTTTTTCTATCAAATTTATAATCAAGGCTAAACCCTGCTTATTAATGAATTCTAGAGCAAAAGTCATGTCCATACTCAAACTTGATAACTTCTGTACAGCAGCAGTTTTTTCATCATTGCTGGTTGAGTTTAGTTTTTGTAAAATATCATGAGCAGTTTTTGAAGGACTAAATGTGAGCCTCAAAACAAAACCGTTTTTAATTTCATTTCTGTTCTTCTCTGTGATATAGTTTCTATTATTAATTTCAGAGAACTGCAGAGCATACTGATCAGGGTCGGATAGCCCCCAACCATTGCAGAGCTCTTGAATAGTTGCAGCTAAAGGCTGTTCTTGCTTAAATTCTACCAATTGAGCTACCTGATCTTCCATTTCTACGGCTATTTTAACAACATTTGTGTCCTTGAGAGCAGGCATCTTTGTCACTTTTGTGGTCATCTGATTTTAAAATAATTTATGTATTATTTAACTAAAAAATAAAATTCCTAACCACACTTATCAAACGGGCTTGGTCATTTCACGAATAAACTAAAAATCTGTCACCGACAAGCTGACAGCAGAGTAGCAGACACACACACAAACAACTTGAAATGAAGTCGATAAATCGAGGAGAGTTTCGAGATATCACGAATTTCCTCCTTCAGGTACGATTTGGTTGGTGCGGAACGTAACGACCGTCAGCCGCAGTGTACGCATACGGCTGCGGCTGAACCATTTTCGTTGGCACGACTCAGTCGCAATGATCTGCCTTCATGATATCCAGATCTACTAGTGAAAAATAAAAATGACTCCATTTTGAAAATATTTGAATCTTTGATTTCATTAACCTTGATATCAATATCCCTCATAATTATCAATATTTCACTCCTTGTCATCTCAATTATAACTTACTACATCTTCTCCAAGTCTCCAAAATATTTGAGGTTAGAATCCACTGCGACTGGTCGCCGCAACCATTGAGCTGTATACCAAGGGTGGCTACCGTAACGGCGACAAACCAAAAGGTCGACACGACACAGCGTCGACAAACCAAGAGGTCGACACGACACAGCGTCGACAAACCACGTGACTTTAGCTTAAGCGAAGCTTTGTGGAGGGGATAACCGAAAAAGCTTGAAACCAAAACGGCGACAAACCAAAAGGGCGACACGACACAGCGTTGACAAACCACGTGACCTTTTACCACGTGGTAAATCACGTAACATTCTTTTACCAATATACCAAATTTAAGCAAGAAGAATAATATATTATTCATTATTCATTTGCAATTTATTGATTGAGATGAATCAATTTCATTCCATTACATATTTTTTCAGATTATTAATGAGATAGATTCTGGAGGGTTGCCTCAATTATTATTCAAGAACTTGGTGTGTTGAGTCAATTAATTAACTGTTGGTAGGCTAACAGATTCAAAAAATAACCGCCAATTTTGAACTCCAATTCCAAAATGCTTTCCAAGATATTCTAACAATAATTATTGATTAGTTTACGTGGATCTGGATAATATAGAATTGTTTTTCAGTTATATTAACAAATGGAGTTCTAAATTGATCAAATCATAAGGCAAATATCATTATTTGATTATTCAGGCTAGTCAGTACTTTAACAAATCAATAGTCCTATTGTTTGATGTTGAATTTATTCTCAAAATGTTAGAAAGGTAGTGGAACATAAATATGGTATATTAACAGCAACATTATATTCTTTTTGAGTGATATAATAATGTAGTTTATGTGTTTCAATCCACTCCCTACATGATAGGCAGCATTCAATTAAGAAGGGTAGGCTAAATAAGAAATGAAAGACTACAAGAACAATAGAATTTTGGCACAGAAGATCTGGAACTATTGAGTACCATAGGTCTATTATAAATTATTATCAATGAAATACCTTCTTCTTGTATCATAATTATTCAAGCACTTTCTAAATTTATTGTCCAATTTGGTACAGATCATATTTTATAGCCTATTATATTATACCAGTAGGCCTATAAAGGCCGGTTTCTCCAAATATGTTCAACTGAAATTTTAGTTTAAAGTATCAGCTGTCAGTGTATGGTCACTTTTATTAACTGAGCCAGCTGATGGTTTAATCCAAAATTCAGATTAACTTTTTTGGAGAAACCAGCCCTAAGTTACCTATTATGGTAGGTACCTATGTGTTAATTATTATGTAAATTAAGTTATCTTGTTTGATGCATAATTTTGAAAATAAATATCAAGACCTTAATATATAAGTTATATAAGTTAAAACTTAATATAAATTTTTGGAATAATTATTTAGTGCATTAAATATGAATTGCTACCATAATCCATACACCAATATTAAGTTTTTTTTGAATAAATTGTTTGAGGATTAATAGAAAGTTATCAAATGAATCTTACTTTGTATGGGTTTCCAAACTTTTAAAAGATTATCCTCCCTTGCCACTACCACTATGCCAAAAACTTGAAGCAATTTTAATTATTATTCAATGTTAAATAGGCCTACACGTTTCTTCTTTTATTATAAAGGAAGTAAAATGTTTACTTCCTTAATTAATGTTTATTAAAAATATATATTGGAGCAAGTATGAATAATTCACAGTGTATGGCATCCATAATTGTCTCAAAGGAAAATAAATAAATAAAACTATCAATAGTATCAATAATAAGGAGTTCATATCATTTTCAATATGAATTAAAAAACTCACCTTATTATTGGTATGATACGTTACCAGCTTTTCTTCACCAATGTTCTCCATAGGCCTACCAATATAATATCAATTCAATTGGATAAGTTACTTTTTCATTTTATACCAGTTTTGCTGTTTCCTATTATTGGATATATCAAACTTGGCCAATTCTAATATCTTTAAATTTTCGAGTTGATAAGAAATAATCTCTTGAGAATGGAAATGTTTTGAAAAACATACAGGCTTATTGAATTATAGCTAAAAAAACTATTCTTTTCCCATACAATCTACAATTAATTAATTTTCTGTTAAATAAGCTACCATTTAAAGTAGAAAGTAGCAGGTAATCTACTTTACTTGCCACATCACTCTTTTTCATATATTGCCAGTATAACAGCCTATAGATAAACCATTTACTAATTACGTAAAAAATAATTTTTTGAGAAAATATTTGTAAATATCATCTTTATTTGAAAAAAAATTGAATTTGTTGAATGATCAACTCCATATTGAACTACAATGATGAAATAAAATTTAAAATAATTAATTAGGTAGTTGAGTAGGTACCTACTATAACTTGAATGAACACACACATCCAAATTCATGAAAATCTTATTGATTTCACTATTGTAAAATGACGTCATTCTCATTCATCGTTTATGTTAAATGACATCATATTTTACAGCAGTTAGACCTAGTTTTGATTTTCACGCAACTTGCCACCAAAGTTTAAAAAATTCCAGCTCAATCAGTTTACTGGCTGCAAAAGGTGATAGTACCTAAGAACCACAAGATCAGATTTAAGCACTGGCGGCTAGTGCTCACGAAATCTTTTACTGTACAGCACTTCACCTGTTTCGTGGGCACAAACCACCAGTGGATTTAAGCCTACACAGCTTAAAGCATGTTGATACCTGGCCATTAAATTGGAAGAATCAGGCGAGGTTTTTAAAAGAGTTGAATTAATAATTTCTGAGATTCTTTGCACCTATATTGTCAGAGTGCTCTAGAGAAAAAGACCGTAAAATATTGTCGTCACAGAGAGTTGTGGAAAGATAATAATCTGAATTGGCACTCAGATATCATTAACCAGCTGTCGAACACAGATGAGAAGAGCGCTGAAGGAACATCCTCTTTTGTATTGAGGACTCCTTCCCTATCTGACATCCTCATCCCCTCCTCCTTCCTTCAGTCAGGAAAGGAGATGAGCATGTAAGTAACACAGATCGTTCTCTCGTTAAAATGAGATCAACCGGGATACTCTTCCATCTCTGAACACAGGTTCTTATTTAACTTAATATCCCACCAATCTCCTCCTCCCCCGGTAAACCTTGTGGTTTTTCTTGTGGTAGGCTACGGTACCGCTATACATGTTCCATTTGTCCCAGTACCCCTCTCATATGGTATAGCACTATCGCCAAAAGGTTGGGCGGTTTCCTAGCTGATGTAGCCTACTAACAGTTGATGTAAAGCATCTACTATCACTTTTGTAACGGCTGGGCCGATTTATACGATTTTTTAAATATTGACTTAATTTTTCTGTATCTTACTGCAACAAAATCCTGATCGGTTGGGAGCTTGGTTGTGGATACGTTCATTCAAATGCCCAATTATTATGATTTATTATTTTGAAAAGTATTTTAGCAACTAACAGCTACGAGCCAGGAACCTCAATGAAAAATCTTTAGAATGATTAATTGAATTGTTTATTGAACTCTTGATAAATTCTTTTAATATTTAGAAAAAAACAGTCAATCGAAATCATGTTACTTATCATACTTTTGCAAAGAAAAACAACTTTCAGAGAAAAATCGACTCAGACAAATCAGATATTTCTCAAAAATTAAAACTTCAAATTATTATCCTAACTCTTGGAAAACATTGCTAACCTGCTACTTAGTGTTAAGGCCTCGGTCAAAGTTCTACTAATTATATTTAAAATTGAGCTAGAGAAAAAAACAACAAATGTTTAGCACTCATCAAAATTATGATTAAAACACACGATACACAACGAATATTCACAGACACTTTCATACTTTACTTTGACTCTCAAACTGAAAAGAACTAAACCCCCAATTTCACTTCCAACAACTTTAAAACATTGATTTGAATGAGAACAAAAGATAAAATTACTTTGAAGCAAATCACAATGTATACCGAACATAGAAATCTTGACAACTTTGCGCCTCTGAAGGGAACCCCCCCCTTCAGAGAGCCAAGGCCTGCTCACTCTACATATTGATGTTTACCGCTCCGTGTTTCAAATCGAACTCTTCAATTAGCACTGGAAATCATTCCCCCTCCAACCACTCTACACGTGGAGTCAGGACTAATTCCCAGCGAAAATTCCAAGGGTCATTCTCCTATTGGTACACTTCCAAATAAGGTAGCATTTTTTGTTACAAAATTGAAACCAGTACTTGGGAATGCACCAACAACAATAATTTCGACAACTAAGCTTCAGCAAGTGAGCAATTTTCTATTCAACGTTACCAATTCTAATCCAAACCAAAGTTCATGTAAAAATTTTGCTTAAATCTAAAAGTTCATCAAACTGAAAAATAATTTATTACATGCACACAAAAATAAAACTTCAATAATACAACAACTCAATTTTCACCATATTACACTTTTAATTAGAAAAAAACATCATGTATGCACACCTCTAATTGACAACATCATCTGTTAAAGCGCAGAAGGAGCAGACAAAACAGCCCAACGTTTTGGCATGAACTATAATTCCCTTGGATTGGTTACTCTCTTAGTAAGGAACAAAAAAACAGCAATTCAACCGCAACCACCTCTCCCTTTGCTTTATTGTCCTGACCCCATTATAAATGAGATTTAGGAGGTGTGTTGCTGATATTGTATTACACTAAAATTGAGACAAAAAGTGAGATTTCAATAATGAAAAATTATATTTTAAAAATAAATCACATGTCTGCCTGTAGAACATTCGAAATGTTGAATTGTTTTGCAGGATGAACAGGTTTTACTGGTGTTCACAATAGGCAGCGTATTTGTTAAATGTTGTCTGTAATAGAAAAAATGAACAATGTTATTTATAATTGTAATTAATTTATGATAGAAGAAGAGATTGTTTTTTTATTTTAAATAACTATCAAAGTTTTTTTTGAATTAACAATGATTGAAAATGAGAATAATTAGTTGAAACATGTAATGAATTTAAAAAATAATTCAAAAAGGGTACTTTGATGATTATTTAAAATAAAAAAAAACAGTGATAAAAGTAGCCCTGAAATTAAGGAAACAACAAGAAGAGATTGTTATAAATTTCAACCAGGTAGTCATGAGCAAAATATAGTAGCTACCCATGCCAAATTTAAAAAAGAGATTAAATAGGTACTGTAAATAGTTCTTTAACACAGAATGCACAGAATGATTGCTCAATTGCAATGAATTTTCTTATGTGAGTAGAAGTGCACTGTTGCCGTTTGTCTATTGCTCAATAATTACATCAAAACAACTTCCACTCTCTCACAACACACATCTGGCTATAAAAGCTAAGCTTAATAAAATAAGGCTATAAAATATACAGTAAGTTATTTGAAGTTTATAATGTACCATAATATTAATAGTACCTTAATAGTGTAGCCTCATTCAAATGAATCAATAAATAATAATTATTTTCATTAATAGCCTGAACGCTGAATGTGAAAAAATAAATTATTTTAAAAAGTTTTGAAAATGTAGGTATATTTGAAAGTTTATCACATTTCTAGAACCAACAAGTGTTGGAGTTTTAGGAAATCTACAGTCAAAGTCTACACAATTGAGAAGACTAGTTTGAATAATATACAGAGTGGCGCAAAAAGTATGGTTACATTAGAATTTATTATAACACTGATTATGGTGTTGTGTATCCATTCTTTTTTCCACTTTGAAATTTAAAATTCAATAAAAAACACTTATAAATGTAAATAAACTTAGGCTACTTAGTAGTAGTTACTATAGTTTCGACCTGTTGAGTGGCCATCTTCATCTTCAGACAGAGTCAAGGTCGAAACTATAGTAACTACTACTAAGTAAGTTTATTTCCATTTATAAGTGTTTTTTATTGAATTTTATATAACACTGACTTTCATGAATAATGTTAATTTAATTACGTTTTTGGATACTACTCTCAGCAGCAACCTATTACAGAAAATCATGTACTATATATTTTTTCATGTATGTTGCCCACATAAGCATTTTAGCTTGTGCGTGGGTAATGGGTAATGAGTGCAAAGGTGAATGATGAGGTGAAAAACAGCCATATTGGGTCTTGAACCCTGACCAGCGGTAGTGCTAGCAGACTGAAGGTTGTGACGCCCCAGCCCACTGCGCCAACCGGGCCGGCTCATTATTTCAGGAAGATGGCGTCCTTCCACATTGATGCACTCCAGAATTCATTCCTCAAAATTGTCCATTACATTTAGTAAATTTTCATCTACAATAGCCGTTATTTACGCTCGGATTGTCTCTTTCAGGGAAAACCACAAGCTGAGAGGTCATATTGTGATCTAGCAGGACAGTAAGTTAAGTTACACCAAAATGCTGTTGAAGCATTGCATCGTGATAAATTATTTATTGCTTGTCTATGAAAAATTGTTCCAAGACAAAAAAGCGGTGCTTGGCCGTCCATCTTGCAACAAATTGGCCACTATGGCCAACTTGCAGATGACTAACGGGGTTACTGCCCTTCCTCCTCCTCCTCAAGTACTTTTTGTTTGTTAATGGCTCAACAGCCCAAGAAGGGCCTAGGCCTACCAGCTGGTTGCCAGTTTCATATTCACTCCACTTTACAGTCCGTCCAAGCAAAGAAAACACCCCGACAAGATGGGAAAATAACTCCAGCCCGGCCAATACCGGCCCAAAAGCCATAAATTTTCAAACAGAACTCACAGTCCCCAAACCAACACCGACTGAGCCGAAGTTGCAATATATTTTATTCAATAATTATTCAATATATTACCTGAAGAGCTTGACCAGTTTTCTTGATTATCCTAGAGGCTAGAACTCTACCTCAAGCTCACAACATTGAAGAACTCATATCATAATCAAATCAAATCAAAATAGCAAAATAAAAACAATTAATTTGACACATTCAATTTGAAAGATATCGTAATTTCCATAGAGAGGGAAAAAGAGTACAGACCTTTCTATTTCTATAAATACTCCTGGTAAAGAAAGCTGAATTATCTGTAATGTGAACACAATTAAAAATCAACCTCATCCCAGAGAGCAGTCAGGGAGTGGGACTACTAATCACTTATACTATAATATATATTATCAAGAACCATTCAAAAATTTGAAATGCATATAATAAATATTCAATGGCGATATTACCTCAATTGCTCTTCTTGTTGTCAAGGACATTCTTGATGACAGCCACATTGTTGCAGGGGCACTCATACGGATCTATGAGTCTTTGGACACATCTTTCAAAATTGTAATTGACGGTTCCCTGATCTAAAATTAAACAATGAAACATTTTACTAAAAATGATTGACTTATTTGTAGTTTATCAAATACAATTTTTATTCATCCTTTATTTTTGGGATATTATTCCATTGAGAAAAGTTGAAACAACTTATAAGTTGATATCTTATGATCTATTTCAATTTAATAAAATTTTTTATCAATCACAATAGGAACTTGAATATAATAAATAACACTAGAGCGACGTTGAATTAGATTAGATCAGTTGATTATCAATTTTTTCTGAGGTTGATGTCCACATGGGCTTTAAGGCATGTGCATGGGTAAAGAGAGAGAGAGAGAGAGATGATGATGAAGATGATAGAACTACATATTAGGGACCGACAGCTTTTTGTATCACTTCCAAAAGATGGGGTGGCCATATTCATGTGATTGTGCTTTGGTTAAAACCTTTTCCCTTGTGAAGAATCAAACCTCAGTGGGTACCTCTGGTTATCAGACCATCACGTTATCACTCACTCTAATGAGGCACCCAATCTTTGACAATCTGAATGTATAATTATCACTGGGGTGTTCTCGAATTAATACTTGAACAAAGAATTGAATTGAACTTTTTGAATTCTAATCCAGTAGGCCTAACATAGAATCCTCCAAGTGGAAATGTGGTGCTATGATTATACAGTCTCTACACCCAGATAGCCTACATATGAGCAATATACATCTTTGCATTTTATTCTTGTCTGTTTGTGTTGTGTCTGGTATGACATCAGCCTAAGCAAGATAAAAAATTGGTTCTAACATCCTTTAAATGTAATTTATCCACAATCCCATATGATTTTCTTTTTCTAGCCGTAAAACCTTTCATCTGCCATGTAACATAAAGGTCTAGCAAGACCATTTTTGTGCAAAAATGGTCATTTTATTAAAAAAAGATTAATAATAGCCTACATGAATAAATGCTGTGTGAGTACAGTTTTACAAATCTACTAACTAAATAATAGAACTCTTGTTATCTTAAGTTAATAACAAGATTTATCAGCTTACCGGTATGTTCAACTATCATTGACTAAATCCAGATCAAAGTCAACTTCAGGTCTTGAATATATGCCTAATATAATTATTATTGTCTGTGCATCTTGCAGCAAAGGCTCATTGATATGCTTCCTGAGATTCAACACCAATCTAGAAATAAAACATGAATTTAAAAATTGTAGGCCTAATTCATATTGGCTAATTGATAAGTACTTCTTTTCAAATAATTTCATGAAATTTTTATGAAAGCATGCAACAGCAATGATCAAACACAAAGTGTACAAATGCAGCATGGACCTATAGAATTGGAGTTTCCTTAGCGTTTATATAGGGGTATATTGCTTGGGTCAAAAAACCGGACACCTTGGGCCTTGGGAGGGGGGTACTCCATACCTCCTGGTATAAGATGAAAAAGATGAATAATTAGGGGTCAAAAAGGTATAATAATTGGGAATGTAGGCTCCAAAACTATTCTTTTATACTCAATAGGCTGAAATTTTGTAATTAAATAAAACTATTACATGATTCAATCTGTTTTTTTTTTGTTTGAGATAATTTTGATGACAATTGAAAAGTAAGGAAAAATATACATAAGTTGGGTTGGGATCATCCAATAATAGCTGAGTTGAGAATTATCCAACCGGATAAAAGTATGTTATCTTATAAGTAGGCCTAATAATTTGTAAAAATGAGAGGGGGGTTAATATTGATAATATTAGAGAAAGAGAGCGAGAGGTTGAATATTGAATATCACTTTATCTTATGAGAAGGAAGAATAAGTCTTCTTGATATAACAATACTACAGTCTGTCCAAGCAAAGAAGAGCCTTTGGTAAGATGAGAAAATGACTACATCTCGGTTAATATTGTTTCAAAAACTACTGATTTGGTCTCAAAGTGTAGATTGGAATGTCTCCTGCAATTGAGACCAAATCAATAATTTTTATAAAGAAAGACTGTTACAATTAAAAACAATACAATCATGCAAACTTGGATATTCCGGGAAACTACAGTTCTAATGACATTTTTGGGAATCAGCACCTTGCTATTTTTACTTGATAGTAGTAATAACTGAAAAACAAATACTTCAATCAATAATAATCTTTGCTAAAAGTTATACAATTTTATACATGATGATGGCATGAAACAAGTACCTATTGAAATAGGGAAATAGTACCTAATAAAATAGGGAAGTTAAGACTTACCTAGATGCCACCCAGACAGACAACTAGCATTACTAATTACTACTAGCATTAAAACCAGTTTTACTTAGCATTTACATAACAGTTACATACAATAACAACAGACTCACAATAATAATATAATATTGTTTGTTATATCTTGGGTTTTCTAACCTATAACATTTGACCGTTAGTCGAATTTATATACTTTATTATGATTGGTGGAAAGGGTCACGTGGTTTGTCGACGCTGTGTTGTGTCGCCGTTTTGGTTTCAAGCTATTTCGGTT
The DNA here is from genome assembly GCA_017141385.1 of Sogatella furcifera. NCBI lineage: Eukaryota > Metazoa > Arthropoda > Insecta > Hemiptera > Delphacidae > Sogatella > Sogatella furcifera. The sequence continues at coordinate 23,733,103 of CM029549.1, forward strand.
ATCCCCTCCACAAAGCTTCGCTTAAGCTAAAGTCATGTGGTTTGTCGACGCTGTGTCGTGTCGACCTTTTGGTTTGTCGACGCTGTGTCGTGTCGACCTTTTGGTTTGTCGATCACTTGGTGGCCGCCCGTATACCAACATATATTTTGTATAAATAGCTCAATGGCCGCAACACTGCTTCTGGAGGAGTACGGTCGTCATCGAATGCGGCTGTTGGTCGTTGGTGAGGGATGATACAAATGTGTACCACCGACAATCTGTACCATTCTTGAAACGACATCCTGTGATAATTTTCATTTCTTTCGCTCCCGACATTCTGTACCACATTCCTGAGCTATCACAATCTGTCGTTTGCGTGCAGCGACATTCTGTACCATTTTAAATTCCTTCACTACCCGACAGAATGCACCAACAACATTCTGTACCACATTCTAGAGCTATCACAATCTGTCGTTTGCGTGAAGCGACATTCTGTACCATTTTAAATTCCTTCACTATCCGACAATGTGTGCTAACGACATTCTGTACCAAATGGTACAATCTGTCGGCTGCATCAAACGACAATCTGTACAATTTTTTGACTAAAAGTATCACAGGCTGTCGTTGGTACAAAATGTCGGAGGTACAGAATGTCGCCGTCCCGTTGGTGATACGCATGAACAAAATCGGTCCTATTACTATGATTTAACACAGAAGCAGTCCGCCATTTTTTTACGCAACGACCGACGGTCGTTACGTTCCGCACCAACCAAATCCTAGCTTTCCAGCTGGGCGTTGGGAGTGCCTCATTAGCTCCAAGGATCACAAACTCCACAATGTTAATTAGGGTTGCCGATGAAATTGGACTTGAGAGGTTTCAAAAACTCCAAAATCACAAACTCCAAAATCCCGTTGCAGGCTGATACACAGTTAGCTACACCGTTGCACATCAGTTCTCGATCTAGATACAGCATGTTTTGGAGACGTTTACTACGTTGCATTATAAATACAGAATGATACAGAGCTGTTTTATTGCTAGAGGCTGTATCAGATCAGAGATATTAGATAGATACCATAACAAAATAGGTTATGTTATGTTACGTTTAGTAGTTGAATCTCATTGATTATTTACTGTTTAATATCCAGTTAACTTAGGACCACGAATTAACATTTGGGTGAGTTTTCAGCAATATTATTCTAGTTTAATATGAGGAAAACCAAAATTTTCTCATCAATCTGCATTTAAAACTTATCTGTAACTTTTTTAGCTTTATAGTAGACCTAATACTTTCTGTAACTTTTTGAGCTGTATCTGTGGCTTGGCAACAGGGATCATTCTCTCTTGTTAGAGGCATAAAACAGTAATTGAATGCTGAATTAGTCTAACAAATTATAGGCTACATTATACTTGGTACTTGACTACGATGAGTAGGCTACTAGATTTACCTAACTTAGCAATAATTTTAAGATTATTATTACTGTAATTTTCTTCCTTGGTGAAGAGCTTAAAATATACACTGTTAAATTGGGTTCTGGCAATAGATTATCTTCATATGCAAGAGTTGCTGCACGGTGCCTTTGTCTTTTGAAAAACTTGAAGTTTTATTCCAAGTGGATTTTGTCATTTACTTGGTGGATTCTAGCATTAGGCCTACAGGTGGAATAATTTTGTCAAAATTCATGCAACTCGTACAGCAGATACTTGCTCAATATTCAATGATTGAAATTTAAGTGTCAAGCCACAATAAGTAAATGTACGTTTATGAATTATTATTTCTAATGAATAGACTAAGTGTAATTAATTTCATCATTATTTTTACAGGCAGTTCATTCTCACTTGGAGATTTCAAATTTGCAACTGGATTAAACTTCAAATATTTTCTCCACAAAGATACTGGATTCCTAACCAGTCAACATCATACTGCATTAAGTAAGTAGAGTGAATTTTTTTTTTAAACTGTGTTTCAATAAAAATCATTAATGATTATGATTAAGTCTAATCGCATGATTCACCTGAGAAAATCATGTGTGATTATTGATGCAGTAGAAAGGTATGGTACGTAGTGCTTTACTCATCATCTGAAAAGAATTATTTTCATGGAAACTTTTCTTGATAAAAAATTATTGATGTTCATTTCTGGCCTAGGACGATTGAATTGGATAATTTCCGGAGAAAAGTCATGTGAAAAGTGATACATGACGATTTTATAGCTGGTTTTTCGATGAATTTCCCAAAGTGCTGTACTCATCATCTGAAAAAAATTATTTTCATTGAAACTTTTCTTGATAAAAAATTATAGGTGATTATTTTCGGTCTAGGACGATCTAATTGAATAATGTACGGTGAAAAGTCATGTGAAAAAGGAGACATGACAATTTAATAACTGGTTTTTTGATGAATTTCCCAAAGTGCATTACTCCTCATCTGAAAAAAATATTTTCATTGAAACTTTTCTTGATAAAAAATGATAGGTAATTATTTTTGGTCTAGGACGATCTAATTGAATACTGTACGTAGAAAAATCATGTGAAAAGTGATACATGACGATTTTATACCTGGTTTTTCAATGAATTTCCCAAAGTGCTCTACTCATCATCTGAAAAAAATTATTTTCATTGAAACTTTTCTTGATAAAAAATTATAGGTGTTCATTCCTGGCCTAGGACGATTCAATTGGATAATGTACGGAGAAAAATCATGTGAAAAGTGATACATGACTATTTTATAGCTGGTTTTTCGATGAATTTCCCAAAGTGCTTTACTCATCATCTGAAAAAAATATTTTCATTAATACTTTTCTTGATAAAAAATTATAGGTAATTATTTTTGGTCTAGGACGATCTAATTGAATAATGTACGGAGAAAAGTCATGTTAAAAGTGATACATGACGATTTTATAGCTGGCTTTTTGATGAATTCCCCAAAGTGCTTTACTCCTCATCTGAAAAAATTATAATCATTGAAACTTTTCTTGATAAAAAATTATAGGTGTTCATTTCTGGCCTAGGACGATTCAATTGGATAATGTACGGAGAAAAGTCATGTGAAAAGTGATACATGACGATTTTATAGTTGTCAATTTTTAGGCCATGACCTTCTATTCATGACCTTGATCATTATTTCTTTTTTTTCAGTGAACAGAGTGAGATGGAAGTAGATTGCTCAAGTAAAGCTGTCACTAACATAATCTTACCTGATATCAAACATCTGATGGCGTCTGGATTATACTTGGTATTATGGATTGGTATTTTGTATCTTGGTGAACTTGGATTGTTTATGGTATTTCCAATTGCTTCTATTTTTCTTATAGTTCAAAATATTATTATGCACAAAAATATTATTATGAGATATTATGTTCAATCAACTATAATTCTATCAAGTGATATTGATAATGATCAATCTCATGCTAGAAGGATGTAAATTTTGTCGAACAACCAAAAAACATCAATATTTCTAAAGCCAATCAAAAATTCGATATTAAAGTTCCAATATCGATTAGAAGTTTCCACGTTTCTGGCAATTACGACCACTTGTAAGCTGGTCGGATCATGACGTCAAAACCTCGGGGGAGGAGCTTGGGTCCAAACACTCAGTAGACGGAGTATAGTTCTATCACAATTTGCTGCGATACGTTGATAATTCCTTGCTCTTCACACATTAACACCAGATGAGTGTTATACACAGAATGGATACACTGTTGCGTTCAAGGTACTTAGATTAGATTACTATAATCTAATTACCTTCGTTGTGTTAACAGTGTGAGAATGCTGGGTTATTGAGAGGTGTGTAAGACCCTACACTACCTAGACCCTATTCACAACAATCACCACTTACTTGGTCCGGCATTAGAATCAAAAGATCTTGCATCATTTTCGAAACATCATGTACTCATGTATAAAATTTGATGGACAATCTTTTTGAAAGAAAATTTATCTATTATTTGATATAATTTTTTTACAATTTATTGTGTTATACAAATGTCTAACAAGTCTCATATGTAAGTTATTCGAGCCTCTTTTAATATGTAATAGAATAGAATTATGTAGCCAATGCATAGATATTAACTGTTGTGATCATTTTGAGCTTGATAAGAAGGGATTTGGCATCTTCAATATTATTACTATTACCGTCTTTAATAATAATTATTTTTTTTATACAAGAAACACACGTTGCATCAAACGTTTGATCAAACTAATATCATCTCCACAAATTCCATAAAAGGTACTATGTAGGCCTATTGCAATGATACTAGTGAATATTGATCAACATTTATTAATTATGAAAGTTTTTATGTCTTTTACGTTGTACCAATTCATTTTTGTTTTCTTGCAGAATCATTCAGCAGCAGCTACCACCAACACCACCACCACAGTATTCGAAATGGACAAGCAAAATTCGCCTATCCATTGCCTCTGAGTGGGAAAGATATGTAATTTTAATATTTTGTTTGATGAATAAATGTTATTGTTAGTTATTTCACTTTCATACTGAGAAGGATCAAATGAACTATACTTTTTATCCAAGTTTTCAAGTCAAATAGCATCTTTCATTATTGTTACCAAGTATTCATTTAATTGTATTTCAATTTTTGTTAAAGTGAATATGAATAAGAATAAGAATGCTTTTATTCCTTCAATGCTTACATGCAATGCTATAGGAAATGTCAGTCAACAATATAATACGAACCTTCATGTTTTAAATTATACTGTAAAATGTACGTACATAGTACAATACAGACTAAGTAATTCAATAAAGTTCAAGCTGGTCTTGTTTATTGTTTGGATGTGACATAGAAAAAAGAGTATATTTACAAGTCATTGATTATTTCACTCTTCAAATTAAAATATATTGCACATAGTTGGAAGTAATATGTCCTTAAGTTTAATCCTTACCTTGTATTTTCAATAGTTTTATGACGAATTGTATTCAGAGTAGAGTTTTTTATTGTGCCCCAAAATCTAAGGGCGGAGAATATAGAGCTGTCTTTACCAGAACTTTGAATTATCATTCCAAACCCTAAAGACCCCTCCCAATAGTTGTCTCACATATTCAATAATTGAATACCAAAAATTGTTTGCTTCCATTCATTTAACATTTTTAGATTTTACAATCACAAAAATCCTTCATCAAAATAGTTTTTTCACCTACTTTCACGTAATATTTGAATACCAGTTTTTCTGAACCATCATCCTACTGTTACATGTAACTACATTGTAAAGAAAGTTTACTATGTGAAATTGAAGCTCATATCAAAACATTATCAAATACGAACATCAAAACAGGAAAATTTAAATTTTGAAAATCTACCAGAGATATAATCTAATTTTCTCTCTCGTAGAGGGGATCTGGAGCTCTAAATTCGCCCTGAAAAGGGTATTCAATCAATCAATTATTTTCTAATATTACTCTAATTTTTAATTATTTTTCAAGTTTTGAGGCAGTGTCTCATACTCTTGAGGATATCATGAAGTATCATGTCTGTGTTGTGTCCGCCAGAACATATTTTGATAGCTAAAAAACACTTGTGACTCTTCTTAACTTTTATTACGATTATTATATCTAATTGAGATTCAAACCGTTTTAAATTGTGTTGTTGTCCTTTGCACGTAATTAGGCTATGTAGGCTTCTTCCATTCCTATCAAGATGTAGGTGGGTAGTATCAAGATAGAGGTGAGTAGTTTGAAAACCAATACCATAGTCTAACTATACAGTATACAGCTTAGTATATCCACGCCAATACTAAGGTGGAAAAGATGAGAAAATAATTTAGAAAGAGAGAAATTGATCAAGAAGAAAGAAGATGATGAGTAGAGCATTGTAAAACCAGTGATTCATTTACTCCTAGGTTATGATGTTCAAGAAACATTTAATAAGAGAGAGTCTTGTATCAATTAGAATCTTCCTGAATCATTTTTATGTAAGACAGCTCAATATCAGCGTTTTCTTATGTCGAAAAATGTAGAAGAGATACTTGAGAGAAAAAGGTGATGACAGTCATTATCATCAGTTTCAATATTATTCAACGAGTGCTTCCTCAATATAGTATAAGCCCAAGTATAAGCATTTTATTCTTCTAAATAAGCATTCTCATGAAAAAATTGTGCAATCAAACTATAATAGTTACGTACCATGGAAAATATCACCAACAAAATAAAATTTATGAATTGGAGAATCATTCTAAAAAAGTTTAATAAGTTTGAAGACACAGAATTAATTTAATCAAGTTAATGTGTTTCAACAAAAATGAAAAGCATTGTGACCATCAACACCCAATCAATGTCTATAATGTACTATGTGAATGGATTTTTGCTGTGAATGGAAGTTCAAAAGAAAATTTGTTATAACTTTGTTAGTCTATAGGGAAATCATTCAAATTGAAGTCTATACTATAGTGAATAGTAACTGACGCCAATTACTTGGGCGGTTGGCGAATGACGGTTATTAATTCTCAGCTCTCTCAGGACAGTTGGCGAGCTGTCTGCGAGAATACAAAAACGTAAGTAACCACAGCTATACTAATTCGTTATCGAAGACAGATTCGGACTGTCCTAACTGCAGCTAAGCATAGTAAAATTTTCCAACTGCCCAACTAATAGGCATCAGCTAGGCCTATATGATTTTTTTTTAATTAGTTGGTATTGTTATCAATATACGTCTGAAAAACCGTCACGCACCCAAATTTTTATTCAAACCTTCCACTTCGACTGGCTTTGGCGCGCCGCTTTGCCATTGGCCAATCATTGCGCCAAGGCATATGATTCGCAGGAAACGGCGGGCTTTTGAATTTGAAGGCGGCCTTATATCAGATAGACTGAAAACAGCCATTTGCTATTCATAGTGAATGCAATCATTAGATAATTACAATATCATCATTTTTGAAATTTACGTAAAAATTTGTTTGTCCAAAAATCAATAGTGATAATTTTTGGATCAAGTTAATTTATGTTACTAGTTGAATTATATGACAATATGTTATCAACAACAGCTGATTCACAACAATGAATGTTGTAAAAGTCTGACACTTGCTCTCTTTGTGTTCCTATCTTTTCTTTATTGGAATGTTTGCTAGAATGCTTTTCTAATAATTCGAATGTTTACAATATTTTGTAGTTAGCTAGGTTCAATCAATTGGGATATTTCCCTTTGAACTTCAACATAAGTAACTATTTTACACATTATCAAAAAACCACTAGATGGGTTAAAATTCGTTAACTAATGCTATAAGATTTGGTAATAATTTTGGATACAGTACAATAATATTGGGTATTAAAAATAAAAATATAGGCTTCATGAATCAGGAATTCACTGCAAGTGCCTATTGATTCCACTGAAAATATTGCAATGTAAATAATTGTACTGAAAAACTAATTTTAAAAATAACTGTGATATTTGTTTCAAGTTGCTTGTACATTTTCACTGGTGAAAAATCTTTGGTACTGTTTGACCAATAAACGTTTAAAACTATTTTCCATTTCATTTTCCTTGAATCATTTTTTATATTAATATTAGATAGTTTTTAGCACTGGAAACTCTTCTATATGATTTGCATTTGATCGATCTTAATTCAGGCTACGTATTATTCAATTTAATCATTGCCACTAAACAGAAATCAAACATAAAATTCAGATTTCAATATTAACATAACAAAAATTACTACCGTATATATTCAGTTATTGACACAAAACATGTATGTACAAGGAATTTGTAGCAGGTTGCAAAATTAACTGTGGCTCAAATAAATTAATTTTTATCCACTTCCACACGAGCTAGAGCATAGCCACCTTTAAAAAGACTATGTTCTTGAAACTGACAACCATGTAGAGTAGGAGTCGGTCCATTTGAAAGAATTGAAATCATTTCTCAATCAACTGTTATATCGGAGAGTTTCTCATGTGCGTTCTCACATTTGATTAGCTACAAATCATAGCTACATTGTTAAGTCACGAACACTGTGGACTACTCTTGGATGGGTAACCGGTATTTGGCCAAGTACACATTGGCGAGGTGGAACTACCAATAGGGTCCCACCATTAAAAGTAATGAGAATATTTTTATTATCTTTTGACATAATTGTCTATTCTCAATCTTATCTGCTAATCTCTATCACAAACCATTACAGAAAACACGTAGGCTACAAGGAATTCTAAACCAATAAGGTTTCATGAAAATATTTATAATTCAACAACTTACATAAAGAGAATCAAAGTTGACCAGAAATTTATTTTCTTCTTTTTAGTCAGATTTAAAAACGTCGGTTTATGAAAGTTTTTCAAATATATTCATTATAGAATAAAATTTTTTTAGTAAGTATTTGGTGATGTAATAAGAAATTGATAACTCAAAAAAATTCTTTATGAATTCATTCTTGGTTAGATTTGAATTGTGAACGATAAATGCGTGATGAAATGACAATAAGCAACAAATTATTGATTAAAATTAAAATTCAACAATAGGAGAATATAATGTAGCTATTATTTAAATGAATAAATTAATTTCAAATATAATAAATTGAAACTCATAATAGTTTCAAAAACAAAAAAAATAAAAGTATCCTTCATGGAGTTGAAAGTATTTTATAAATGCACAGAAATTTTTTGGCTCTCAGAACATTTTAAATGAGTCACATTGATTATATTTATTGCGTTGGAGCATCCATAACTTAGTCATATATGAAAAATTGCCACTAAACAGAAATCAAACATAAAATTCAGATTTCAATATTAACATAACAAAAATTACTACCGTATATATTCAGTTATTGACACAAAACATGTATGTACAAGGAATTTGTAGCAGGTTGCAAAATTAACTGTGGCTCAAATAAATTAATTTTTATCCACTTCCACACGAGCTAGAGCATAGCCACCTTTAAAAAAGACTATGTTCTTGAAACTGACAACCATGTAGAGTAGGAGTCGGTCCATTTGAAAGAATTGAAATCATTTCTCAATCAACTGTTATATTGGAGAGTTTCTCATGTGCGTTCTCACATTTGATTAGCTACAAATCATAGCTACATTGTTAAGTCACGAACACTGTGGACTACTCTTGGATGGGTAACCGGTATTTGGCCAAGTACACATTGGCGAGGTGGAACTACCCATAAGGGTCTCCCCACCATTAAAAGTAATGAGAATATTTTTATTATCTTTTGACATAATTGTCTATTCTCAATCTTATCTGCTAATCTCTATCACAAACCATTACAGAAAACACGTAGGCTACAAGGAATTCTAAACCAATAAGGTTTCATGAAAATATTTATAATTCAATAACTTACATAAAGAGATTCAAAGTTGACCAGAAATTT